>JAHHUM010000078.1:0-409167 GCA_036173005.1 Crenichthys baileyi | reverse complement strand
CCCCGCCCATAACCCCCCCCTCCCACAGATGCTGACGCACACACTCATACACACACTGCGGTGCGAAAGCTTCCTTCCTGTTGCTGGTTTAGCCCAGTTTAGCAGCCTGATAAGAGCGAAAGAATGAGATATGTAAAACAGAGAGACTTGAGCTCAGATGCATATGTTGTTTTCTCTTTTCATTTGAGGTAGAATACGCAAATTTCTTTATCTGGTGCATACAAATATATATATTTGGCTATATCTTGAAGAAAATTCTGTTTGCTCCCTTGGTGGCTTTCTGCAGGTGTAGTTGTGCCGTTTTCCTCTGCTTCTAACAGCTCCCCTCACCTCACATTTGTCCCCGGTGCCTCTTTGTTGTTCTGTGGGAGGTTCAGTCAGACCAGAAGACAGTTCAGCCGCAACCCCGCGGCTGAAACCCCCCCCCCCATCAAGAATCGAAGTGGAGCAACATGAGTTTCCTGTGACGCCACTCTGTCTCTGGTCAGTTAGCGTAGCTGTTCGCATCAATCCTCCACAGACAGGCTACTGAGTGCATCTGCTGTTCAGCGAAGAATTTCTCTGCAGGAAGATTATAATAACACCTTCTGCTTGTTCAGATCCTGATTGGAGAGATCTGTGATGTTGTTTTCATGACACTGGAGTTGTTTCAAAACATACAGCCATGCTACAGCAGCCGGAGCTCATCTTTGACTTTGCCAGTGACCACTTCAGCTCATCACAGGTGAGAGCGTCCTCCTTTTTTTTTTTTTAAGTTGTTTTTGATTTAATGAGAATCTCACAGATTGCAACCTTTACTTGTCTGATTTCAGATGGGGGTTTATCCAGAGTACCCTGCAGTGGTTGTGGAACAGGTTCCCCAACACCTGCTGACATACACCGGTCTGACGGGCAGACAGTCACAGACAGAGGATCACCACGAGCTGCTTAAAGGTCAGCACACACACACACACACACACACAGGTTGGAGACTTTCTCCACCTGCCCCGTCACATTCACAGCTACTGACAGAACCTTTACACCTATCTGCCACTCAGCGTCTCAATTAATCTGAATGTCATCAAAAATGTCAATTATTTCAGTAGTTCTATTCACAAAATGAAAAATTTAAATTATATGGATTCATCACCCACAGATTATTATATTTCAAGTGTTTACTTCTGTAAACTATGACTTATGGTAATGCAAATTCAGTGTCTTAAAAGGCCTGAGGCTCTGCTGAGGTGTTCAGGGAGATCAGGTTGCTTTAATAGAGGCCTTTAGCTCATCTGCATTAGGTCCAGTGTCATTCATCATCCTCTAGACAATAGTCCCCAGATTTTCTATAGATTTCTAGGATTTCCAGTCTGCTGGCCAATCAAGCACTGTGTTACCATGGCCATTAAAGCAGGTATTGGTACTTTTGACACAGCTTGGGCAGAAGCAGAGTCCTTCTGGAGAATAAAATCAGCTTCTCAAATTAAATTCAAAAATACTTTATTAATCCCAAAAAGCTTGTCAGCAGAGGAAAGGATGAAGTGCTTTTAATTTCCCAATAGACTGCTGAGCTGACTTTGGACTGGATAAACCACAGTGGACCAACACCAGCAGATGCCATGGCTCCTCCAATTATGACTGGCTATGGAAACTTTATACTGGACCTGAAGCAACGTGGATTCTGTCCCTCTCCACTTTTGCCCCAGACTCTGGGACCTTCATTTCCAAATGAAATGCAAACATTACTTTAATCTAAAAATGATTATGGACCACTGAGCATCAGTCCAGTCCTTTTTCTCCTTCGCCCAGATTACGCACTTCTGATATTGTCTCTTGGTCAGGAGTAGCTTAAAAACTTGCGACAGTTATAGCCCATGTCCTGGACACTTGTGTGTGTGGTAGCCCTTGAAGCCCAGTCCTTGTAAAACTCTTGAAATAAATTTTATTCACAATGCTCGCAAGGATGAGGTTATCCCTGTTCCTTGTACTGCTTTATCTACCACTTTTTTCCTTCCACATAACTTTCCAGTTATGCTTGGGACCACCAGCTTCCTTACCAACTTTGTGCTAGAGTCAAGTCAGTAGTGTTTCCCAGGATTGTGAAGATCATAACATAACACCTATGTTTTACAAATGTTTTTGGTTATTGGTCTTTTGTATTGGTCACATGTTTCAAAATAACCGAATTGTGTGTTTTCGCTGTAAACCACAATAAGAAAAACAGCTTAGTATGCACATGCGCACTCGCGTTCACAGCATATGGACCACCCTCTGCAAAGAAAAAAAAAGTTCAGGAAGTGAAAGAAAACATTCCTAGCGTGCTCCTGTTAGACAGTTACGGAGTCCCGACAGGATGCAGTGGACGCGGTAAAACCAGCCTGCGGCTCTCATCATGCTGTCATCGGAATGAAAAAGTAGGACATGCCGCCGGGGTCGCGTTTATGTGTGGGAGCAGCAGCTGTTAAAGCTCGGAGAGGTTCGGCTGTATTGGCCCACGGTTACAGCTGGTTATCAAAAGAGCTCCTAGACAGATGTTCCTTTTAAAGTTCTAACAACAAGGCGATCAGAACCGAACACCCTGTGTTTGTTTTTACCTGTTCGGTGGGTTTGGTCGAGTTGTCCCCGAAGCAGAAAGTGTTGGAGTTCAGACAGGTAGCGGCTAGCTAGCAGATGTCTGTTCAGCTACTTCTCAACCTCATCACGTCATGAATAAATGCGCGCAAAACAATAGATCCCGTTGTTGTTGACTTTTATCTCCAAGGGGGGGTTGAATATATATGTAAAATATGACATGAAAGGCGTTACATGTAAAAGGGACAGAAAGGACCGAGTTGTGCAAGAACGTTTTTGTTGAGAGAACAGCAGATAGACGGTTTAACACAGTCTGGTGTTTATTAACAGACTAATAATACGTGTTGTAAATGAAGCGTTTGGTGGGAATCTGATTGGTGTTGAGTTAAAACAACCAATATGGCGCCAGATGGCTGAAAGAAAATTGTGTGATCACGTCAGTATGCTCTTTAATATAAAATAGGCCTTGTTATGGCGAGAGATATTATGGAAGATAAAAAGATAGGTAAACTTATAATAATAGTCTCGAGTGGTTTTTTTAGATATTTTGCCTCCAAGGAGATGGGCTTTCATGTCCATATCGTCTTATATTTTAGAGTGTTTTTGATCAATATTTTTCCATAGACCTACCATGGTTCTTTTAAGATTGGTTACTTGTTATCATCTAATTTTCTTTTAGTAATTCAAGGCCTTTGAGACCATTTGTGTGAAGCCTTTAACTCCAACCTGTTAATGATGCTGGCCTTATTTTTGATCCTGAACATTTTGTTTCTAGCAGCCTGTGTCTAAAAAAAATGAATTATCTTGTCATCTGTTAAATGTGAAACCTTCTATTAAAAATGTGTGGGCTGGGATTAAAAACCAGGTCCGTGGCCGGAAAGCAACTAATTAAAATGAGCTCCTCCATTTCTTGTTTGAAGAGTGGTCAAAAATCCAGTTTGAGTTATGACAGAACCTCAGTGATGGCTATAAATAAACTGCGTAGTTTATCTGCAACTTGCTAAGGGACATTTGTCCAAATATCAGTGAGGGTGTATGTAAATATCTAACCCTGTGTGTTTAGTTTGGATCTGATTAATTAAAAATCAGTTTTGTGGAATCAATCCACCCTGGTAGAAAAGCAGTTAAATGCCATCAATGGATATGACATTTCTGCTCATGATGAGTGTACGTAAACGTCTGAGCTGTAGATGCATAGATTATCAACAGAAGGAGGATGCATCACCCAGGACATTTGTTTTTCTTCAAGGTATGACTTTCAGACACTACTCGTCTGCTGTAGATGCTTTTTTTTAGGTCTGACAATTACCCTTCACTTATTTTTTATTGAAGCACAAAACAGCAAATTGTGCCGTCATGGTCAAATTTAAGAACCGGACAGAAAACTTGTTTAGCAAAAAAAAACAAAAAACAGCCAATATCCAGAGAAAAAGTTCAATAGACCTTCAGAAAGCCAAGAGAAAAACCGATCAAAGGCACTTTAAATGTGTAAAAGAAAATGCGGCTGCTTGTAAGCAAAATGAAAGGAAATGAAGGTGGTTTAAAAAAAAAAAAATACACACTCGATGTTAAATATAGCAGCAGGCTCACAAGAACCTCTGGCTGAATGCAGCTGCAGTGTTTCCATTCTTGTGCTATGAAAATAGACCAACAAAAACCACCTACATAAATAAATCTCTCTAATCAGTTTGGCAGCTAACTCTGCCTTCGTAAAGTGACATTTTAACCTGTGTTGTTGTTGTCTGATTATGAGACTAGAGCAGACGAAGGAATCTAGTAATAAATTGTTATGTGTCTGTTAGCCTGTATTAATATAACGGATGTTTTTTCTGACTTTGTGGTCAAGTCTGCATCACAAGATGTGATCTGCTGTTCCTCTCCCACAGTGTGAATCCTCTGCTCCCTTGTCTTAAAGTGTTTTTGCAATCACTCTTCTTTGGTCTGTAGTGGAGCCATGTGAGAGCGGAGAGGAGGAGACCATGGAGACCCTCATTGCTGCTGACTCGCTCCTTAACATGGACTGCGTTGACACTCTCTCGCTGGAACAGCATTACTGTAAGCCCACACACCCCGGCTCTCTGATATACAAGTGGTCTGGCGGTGAGACTTTATTTTTAGATATGATGTTCACCGTGCTGTTCTCTTTCATTAAATCTGTTTATGTCCCCCTTGCAGCCCAGGCTTTCTTACCGTCACTGAGCGATGTCATCACTGCTCCCGTTACCCAGGTGACCGTATCCGCCGAGGGGGTTGTAGGAACCGTTGACCAGTCGCAGTGGCACTCGCTGCACAAAGAGAGGCCTGCAGCACAGCTGCAGTCTAAAAAGAGGGGTGAGTTGTTTTTTTTCTGGACGGCGAAGAGTCCGTCTGGGAAGATGAGGCGTTGTGGATTAGAAAGAAGATTTGATTTGTTTTTGTGTGAGCAGGTAAAAAACCTCGGCATCGGAGGGCAGAGTCTCCTACACCAGATATCAAAGTAAAGAAGGACAAATACAACAAAGGTATTGGAAAACATCATTGGTTTTCATTTACATATATCACTGGTGCAGCATAAGCTTTCCCTCCCCTTGGTTCATTTTAATTTCTTATTAAAACCATTTCAAGTGAAATTGGAGTGATTTAAGAGAGGGTTTAGAAAGCATAACTTCTTATTTTACCTTCCATTAAATTTGAATTAGCTTGGCTTCTTCTCTGCTGTGGCAACTCATCAGTAGCAACTTACAGTGTCATGCACAAACATTCGTGCCCCCTTCAACATGTCCTGTGTGATCAACCAACACAGTGGAGGGAAAACTATACATAGTTCTCAGTTGTTCAAATAAATATCTGAAACTGACAGGTCTGGAAAGTAAAGCATTATTCAGAGAAGCAGTCCATGCCCATGGTAGCTCAGCTGTAGAAATTTACAGCTCCGGTGGATGAATCTGTTGACAGGACAATTAGTCATGGACCCCACAAACCTGGATCTTATGGGAGAGTGGAAAAAGGGAAACCATTGTTGAAAGGAGCCCCATTTGCAGTTTGCTTCAAACCATGTAGGGGACACAGCAAACCTGTGGAAGAAGATGGTCAATTATTATTATTTTTTTGGCTTGCGTGTTAAACGCTGTCTGTGGCAGAAAACAAACACTGCACATTACCCTGAGCATACCATCCCCACAGTGAAACATGGTGGTGGCAGCATCATGCTGTGGGGATGATTTTCCTCAAATGGGACAGGTCAGCTGCTCAGGGTTGATGGGGAGATGAATGAAAGAAAGTAATGCAAAACATTTGAGACTGGGGCAGGCCGACGAGCTTAAACATGCTGCCAGAGCTACAATACGACAGTTTTGATCAAAGCGTATCCACGTGCTACAGTGGCTCAGTCAAGGCCTAGACCTAAATTCATTTGAGAATCTGTGGCAAGACTTTTAAATAGCTGTTTTCCATCCAGTCTGACTGATGTTCCTTCTTTCCACTCCCCAATTAGACACCACTATCACTCAACATTTTAATAAAAGACGCTGAAGACTGTGGTTGGAATATGACAAAATGTAAAAAGGTTGAGGGATTATAAATGCCCAAGCATGGCGCTGTAACACTTCAAAGCCTTGGAGGTACACCGTTTCCTATACTCTGTTGTTTTCCTGTTGCTTTAGATGTTAAGCTGGTCCAAGCTCCTCTGTTTGTCAGCGTCCTGGTACAGATTGGTCATTTTACATTTTAATGGAGAGCTGTGCTTATTTTGGCGGTTATTGTGAACAGATTTTTCTTTATCATGGAGAAGCTGAATACCCACCACTGTTATCTGGTTTGGGTCTTTGAACCTTTTCCTGTTGTTAGGCCCTCTCCTGTTTTACTTTTAATGCATACATTTGGGGCGTGGCAGTGGTAAAACGTGCAACCCATGTTCAGAGGCCTTAGTCCTCCATGCAAGCTGTCACGGGTTCGAGTCCTGGCCCGTTGACCTTTGCTGCATGTCTTGCCCCTTTCTCCTTCCATTTCCCGTCACCTCACTGCCAGAAAATGAGGAAATAAAGGCCACTAGTGCAGCAAAACATTTTCCCTTTTGCCAATTCTTACCTCCTTTAATACCCACACATTTCTTTTTTCTATTTCCATTTCATACCCATGTACTTATGTAGATATAGATGTTTTGTTCTAGTTAAGTATTTTCATGAATTATGGTGACAAATTGATTTAAGGAAGTAAATCTCACTGAGACACAGTGGTACCTGTAGTCTCACATCTAATTTAATTCTGATTTGTCTAAAAATGTTGTATTACACTAGAGCCGCATAATGTAATCGCAATCGTCATCACAATATCAGTGTTTGCAAGATCATAATTGCAAAAAAAGTCCTGGGTGCAATATTTGGGTGAATTTTACATTTTCAAAACCATGCATTTACACTCTGCATACCAGTAATATATTTGGCTAGTTGGATGTTCTCTAACTGCCCTTGACGCACACCATATGCATATGTTCAGTGGCTAAGATGCCAAAGCTCACAGATGGCTGGGAATTTCTAACAATGGAAAGAAAAGAGGTCGGGAAAATGTCTTAATCGTAATGAGCGAGTGGCTCTATATTACATCCTATTCCCATTTTTTTTCTGATCTTCATACAGACTAGTTGGCTGTTTCAAAATATGACCACTTATCATATCAAAATACCTCCAAGTCACTTCCTCTCAGCAGATATTTTTACTGCAGTCATTTAAGCACATTTTCCTACGGAGGCTTGTCAGTCGTCAAAGCGGGTCCGAAACGTCCCACTGGCAGGTGTGAATTGTTGCATGGCTGGTACCAAACGTCCTGCAGTAGACGACACCGTCACATACCTGAAAAAGTCAGGTATGAATCGGTCAAAAGTGATGAAGGGATGAAATAAACAGAACCAGAGTGTATTAAAGTGTTTTGTTCGCTCATGATCTTCTACCTACAGTGACTCCCAAAAGTAATTATACGCCTGTAAACCTTTAGACATTAAAACCACAAACTTTAGTGCATTTCATTGGGATCTTAGGAGATATATCAACATAAAGTAGTACCAGTCTTTTTTTTTTAAACAACAATCTATACTGTCACACCTTTTAATAAAATCTATGAAATGTATTTTTCTTTTTCACTTAGATGCTGCCTATTGTTCAGAGTAACAGGTTCTAGTAGATCAGCAGATTTGAGCTACTTCTCTTTTAAAGAACAAAGGAGTAGGAGCATTAGGGTCAGTTAACCATTTACATTTGAGCAAACTATAAATTCTTTCCTTAGTACTTCTAAGTCCTCACCACAGTTATTTCCCCTTAGGTTTATTTCTCTTTGTCTCTTCCTTTATTGTTATGTTTTCTGTGTTTTTCCTTCAGGAGGGAACACCCTCTACCTGTGGCAGTTTCTGATGGAGCTCCTGCAGGACAGACAAGTCTGTCCTCGTTACATCAAATGGACCGATCCGCAGGCGGGCATCTTCAAGCTGGTCAACTCCAAAGCAGTGGCCAGGCTGTGGGGCAAACACAAGAACAAACCGGACATGAATTATGAGACCATGGGGAGAGCACTCAGGTATGGCTGCTTTAGAAAAGTTTTGCTGAAGTTTTGGACTTTGCTGCTGTTTTCTTGCATCTCAAGAGTGTTTGCATTGAGTATTTACTCCAGACTCCCGGGTTCTTGATGCTTTCACAACGCTGGACTTAACAAATGGAGATAAATACTGTCTGATATTCTAAATATGAGTTTTGTCAAACTTATTTAGGATATTTACAGGATCTTTCAAAAGTAATAATTAGATTTATTTAAGTAAAAGCACAAAGTTGTGCATAATTGTGCAGCTGCACGTCTTTTTGGGTATGTCTCAATCAGCTCTGCACATCTAGTGACTGAAATGTATGCAGATTTTTCTTTACAAGAGAGTTTAGGCTCAGAATGTCTGTGGACAGACTTTTTCAAGTCTTACTACAGGTCCTCAATTGAATTTAGGTCAGGACTTTGACTAGGCCATTCTTACACATGAATGTGCTTTGATCGAAACCATTTTATTTCAGCCAGATGAACGTTAATTAATCTTCCCATCAGCTCTGCAGTTTCCCTTGACCTCCAGAAGGAAGGTATTGCAACAGCATATTGTTGCCACTTCCATGTTTCACAGTGGGGATAATGTGTTCAGGGTGCTGTGCCGTGTTAAGACCCTTCTGTGTTCATGTACACGAGCCGCGTGGACCACTGATTATTCATGTCTATTCATACTATTTTCATCTAAGCTGAACCCTGTTCCACTCAGAGATGTAGTTTTCATGGCAGCCTCTTGGGGGATAATGCTTTGGTTATAAACTCTGTACCCTGAGGAGAAGAAGAAGAAGAAACTAAGCAAAAGAAAGAACAAAGTGATTTCTCACCAGAATGTCTATGGTGTTTTTACATCCTTGTTGTCCCTGAGAGATAAATGATCAAAACTGGGAAAACGGCACATGCCTCGTTTGTTTCGACTGTTTGGTGGCGCCACCCTCTGGCTGAGTGTATTATTGTCCCTGTTGGTGTGCACAGCCAATGAGGTTCCAAAAATTTGGACTGGACATGGATGTCTACAGATACCCTTAGCCATAGTGGTACGTAGTGGGTGGGTGCAGATGACCAGATTTACGTCACACAGGCTTCAGGGTCGAGGGAAGAGTAGAGCGGACTAGGAGGTATGAATCAGGTCTAGTGTGTTTGCTGTGTTGTGTGAGCAACTTCTTTCACACTAACAAAACTTCTTATGGCTTTCATTTAACAATAACTGTTTGCCCTGCTACTATCTCATAAAATCTTGATTTTTGGAGAACCCCGTTATTAGTTACACTGCCAACAGATTCTTCCACCTGAGCAGCAGATGTCAGCAGCTCCTCCAGAGTGCCATTGTCCCTCTCCAGCTTGTCAGATTAATGCTCGCCTTACTCTTTACATTTCCAGATGACGGACTGAACACTTCTCCTTGATCTTCTTCCACTTTACAATTCTGCCCTACCTAAAATCCCTATAAAATAAATGCAAGTTTGTGACAAAAAATTCAATTCAGTGAAAAATTCAATAATAAAAATTCTAAAGAATCAAAAAAATAAAAAAATCAGCATTCCCCTATGTTCAGCTTTAAGATGCATTATGAAAACAGTGCCTCATAATTTCCCCATCCAGTTTTAAGTTGAGACTGATAGGATGTTTTTCACCTGTGTTTTTGAAGGTACTACTACCAGAGGGGCATCCTGAACAAGGTTGAGGGTCAGCGCCTTGTTTACCAGTTCACCTCCCTTCCCGAAAACATGGTTTACATCACAGATGGAGACTGCAGCAAAGAGGAAGAAGATGACGATCTTGACAAAAGTGTAAGCGATGAAGTCCTGAGTGACAGTACCGTCTCCAGCAACCAGTCTGCCGAGGAAGAAGCGGACGAGGAAGAAGATGAGGAGGATTTCCAGCCGCCGCTGAAGAAAACGTTAGTCTCTTCGCAAGCAGTGGCAGCTCAGCGGCCCAGATCAACTCCCACACAGTCAGCTCCGCGCAGCATCGTCTTGCGGCCCGCCAGCACCAGCCTGATCCAGGAGCAACACCTGCCTATTGTGTCCGCCGAGATGCTGAGGACGCTGCAGAACCTGCAGAAGGTCCGCTCCCTGCAGCCTGCCGGGCAAGCATCCGTCTTCAAAACGGCTCAGCTGCTGGGGAGTCTGTGCGAGAGGCAGGCTGCTTCTGAGACGGCCGCGGGTGGTAAAGTGGTACAGAACGCACGCAGGGCAGAACGCTCCACACCTGGTGCCTCCTACAAGCTCCAACCAGTAAATACAGATACAACCTCTGCTTAATATTAAACACACGGACACCCGTTCACTCCACTGACTCAGGAACACTTCCACAGTCGTACTGTGCTGCAACACTGTCTTAATGCCAGTTAAAATAGATTGTGTTTTTTCATTTAAACGAGGCAAGAATTGGATGTGTTGTGGCCTCTCTATTTGGACGATATTTGCAGAAACCACAATCGAACTCCAGATTTACTTCAAGTTGATACAGCCTTAGTCGATGTCCATTGATTATACTCTCTGTTGTATTTTGTATCTCCAAGCTACTCAAGACACCAAAGACAGACATGCACTGGAATCCCCAGCCTCTCTGCAGCTTCTGCAGACGCATTCTTTGCTTGCACTTCCACTTCAGGTTTTCTGGAGTCATTTATCATGCCACTGCTTTTCTGCCTTTTTTAAATTTTTTATTTAATGTACAATCACATGCTGAATCATTCCTTTGCCTTTAAAGCAGCTTGTTTGCACTATGATCTTCACTCTGCTGTGCTTCTTCTCTAAGTGCCTAAAAGTCTAGACCCTGGACCTGCTTTCTCTCTTTCTGATAATCATGAGAATTGTGAGGGAAAAACATTCCATATTATTATTATTATTATTATTATTATTATTATTATTAATAGTACTGTTGTTGTTTTTAAGATATCTGAATCTGTTTGTATTGTGGGATGTTAAAACAAGGGATGGCTTTTTGCTGCTGTTAAATCTTTGGCCTTTCTTTGAATTGTAACTGTAAAGCCTTTCTGTTTGGACACTGTGCATATATAAGCCTTGGTATCTACACAGGTAGTATATTATATACTGTATGTGTGAATGTGCTCCTGCTTTGTTGCCATATTCCCCCTCAGGTTCATTTATTTTTCTACTCTGCAGAGACCGTGTACTCTTTGTAAAGAGTACAATGGCCGACTGTTAATAATGAAGTAATTAGTCCAGTGTTTCCTCCTGCCTTGGCCTTAATGTGGCCTCACAAAGCCAGCCTCACTTTGCATTTAAATTGTACTCTGCAGGAGCAAGGCTGGCGTTTGTCAGGCTAAACTTAGTTAGGAGATGCTTACGCAGTGACTGTGCCTTTGCCTGTAGGGAGCCGCTATGCAAAACTGCTTCTCACTTTATGAAGTAATTTCTCAGAATTCCCTCACCTGTGCTGCCTGTGTGTTTCCTGATGCTGTTTATACAGTGTAGGATGAGCTTTAAGCAGACGACGAGGGAGAAATTCTGTTGCCTTATTTCTTTTGTACGTTTCCTTTCATGCTGTCCAGAGATGGTGGATGAAATAAAGAATAATTTGTGTGAAATCTGTGCTCTTGTCTATTTTCCTGTTCAATAACACCAACTGTGAAAAACTGCAGGTAATTAAGTTACAGTTCCTTTCAGAAGTTTACATCCACCCATCATTGGCATGAAAGGAAGACTCGGCATAGCCAGATGATGATTATTCTATTGGAACAGCCCATTTCTTCCAGGTTTCAACAATCTGACCCAAACTGCCACCCTCAGATTAACTGAAAATGGGTGATGATTTTTGGAAATAATTTAAGGTTAAAGCTTGTGAAACTGGTAGCTGCTGTGTCATTGTCCACAGTGAAGAGTGGTAGCCAACTAGGGAAGATCTTCGTGCTCCAAAACTGACAACTTAAAGCTTAGTAGAAATCTGCATCTGCCTTCATGGACAAACGAATCCCTTGTGGAGAAAGGCTTCAAGCAGGCGTCTCCAACTCCAGTACTCAGGAGCTGCTTTCCTGGAACTTTTTCGGATGTATTGGAGCAGGGATGCATCTAAAAGTTGCAGGGCAGTAGCTCTTGACGACTAGAGTTCAAGACCCCTGGTTTAATGGTCAGATGACATAAGGTTTAGCTATTTAAACACAATGACAAGGAGTGTGTTTAGAGTTGTAAACATGAAGCCTAGAAATCAAATTACACTATATCAACTGTCCAGCATGGTGGTAGCAGCGTCATGCTATGGGTCGGTTTTGCTGCTAATGCATTGCACAAAGTGGAGGACTAGTAAAGGAGAGGGACTACCTCTAACATAGTCAACTTTACCTTAGATAAGTAGCTAGATAACTGGGGGATTCCAACAGACCAATGGTTACATCCAAAAAGGTTTTGAAATAGATAAAGCAGCCCAACATTAAGTTTCTGGAATGTACCACAGAGTATTAGGATCACTTGGCGAAAAGGAAATCAGGAGGAAGTATTTTTGTTCCTTAATTGTTTTAAGATTGATGTTAAAATGATGAAAAAAGTCAAAAAGATCTGTAAAAATGATACCAAGAATTAAGTTGAAATGTTCTTGTATCATTTTTCCACCCAGAAAAACGAGTAATTCAAATAAATCAAAAAAGCCCAAAATTCTTACCTTGATGCTGATGATGGGTACATGCATAGTCCTGACCAGAACTATGCTTATGTGCTTTGTTTTGTAATTGTAAAACACATTCCCACTAAGCATGCAAACTGAAATATTTTTTATTGATCTGCAATATTATTTAAAGAGAAATCCTTCTTTATGTCCACATATGAAAATCATAGTACTTCCCATAGTACCCATAGTACTTCCTGCACAGCTCAAGCTAAAAACAGATCAGACACTTGCACCCTTTTAGAAACAAATTCCCCCAACCTAAATTGTGTTGACCACACACCCCTGTGAAGACACAGAGGAAAAGAAGCAGGTCCTGAAAGCATCAATTCCCTGGTCTACAAGTCTTGTACGTCCCAGCTGTCCTGGAAGAGAACCAGGGCTTTGAAAAACATCCTGCCAAGTCCAAGCCCCCTGCCGCATCTGGCCTCTCTGACTTTTAGACCATTGATGCTGCTTGTCATGAATGTTCCAAAGAACTAGTTCTGCCAAACTCAGTTCATAAGTGAAAACTGCTCTTGACCCTCTTCAGTTTGCCTACCAGCTGCATGTGGGGGTGGATGATGCTGTCATCTATCTGCTGCAGCACGCTTACTGAATGTCACCTGAAAGGTAGTGGAGGCACAGTGAGGATCACGGATCATGGTGTGTGTGACAAGCTGCTCAGGATGGGTGACAGTGCTTCCACTGACTCCTGGGTTGCTGATTAGACACTCTCAGACAGGCCTGAGAATATTTGGCTGGGAAAAACCATGTCTGATGCGGTGCTCAGTAACATGAGTGCCACGGGGAGCTGTTCTCTCCCTGTTTCTGTTCCGTCTTTACACCTCTAACTTTCTTTACAACTCGGGGTCATACCACCAGCAGCAGTTCTCTGTTGACTCTGCAGAAGTGGGGTGCAATTAGTGATGGACTTGAGTCATTGTACAGATAGATGGGTGGACAAAACTATGGCCTGATTCTTCAGGAGTCTTCTGCTCTTCAATGTGGACAAGACTAAGGAGATGGAACTTGATTTGGGGAGGGAAACTAACTGACTAACTTAATCATTACCTCAATCAGAGAAGTCAGGATGGCAAACTGGAGGAAAAGCACTCATGTTATTTACAAGAACAAAGTGAGCAGACTCTTTCTCCTGGAAAAGCACAGGTTTTTGACATGTTCAGCAAATATCTTCAATCAGTCTGTAGCATCGGCACTGATGTCCTATGTAGTGGTCTGCATGGTGGTAAGAGCAGAAGTGTCTGGTTTGCCAGCAGATGCAACAAACTCAAGCACTAAGTCTGGATAAATCATTGGACAGAACTTGGAGACATTTCAGTGAATGTGGGACAAGATGTCGTGGCAGGACGTTGCTTAAAAAACTGCTAATAAAGAGTAATTCTGAGAAGCATTACTACGGACAGAAGTTATACTGGGTTCACTGCAGAGTTGGCTCTGGGAGCCCACTTAAACATTGGACCAACACCCACCACAGCACCACTAACATCTCTTCTAAATGGTCTAATGGTTCGATAAAATGTCCCAATTGACTGAAGTAAACAGCAATTGGGATTATGAAGATATGAAGTTCAATTGCCGTTGCCATCAAATACCACATAAAATCATGGATTACGTGTTAAGATTTATTAGCAGTAAATACAACATGACCCAGGCATAGAGATGAATAAGCTTAGATGAATAAATCATAGTCACCCTTACTTTGTTTGAACTCAGGTAGTACATTGGTCATCTATTTTAAATTGGTCATTTATTTTTTATAGGGTGAAATTCATTGGAGTTCTCCCGTTGAGTACCATGGAAAGTCCACGCCTTTGCTATGAGGGACCCGGGTTTGATTCCCAGTTGCGTTAGGAAGGGCATCCAGTGTAAAAACTGTGCTAGCTCCACTGAATAAGAGAGCGGCCAAAAAGACTCCTCCTCCAGAGTGAACTTGCTTGGACTAGTAGACCTATATTTATAGGCATGTTGGCATTTGATTTGATTGCTACCCACTTATAGACTACTTTCCATACAGTGGAGAGGCTGATTTCAGATTCATCCGAGACCTTTTCTTCCTGTAGAATACAGGCCGCTCCATATCCATAGGTCCAAACACAAAGAGTGGTACCAACAGCTATAAGCATTACAAGATGATAGCAAAGTAACTCTCCATTTTATGAGTTAAAACACTGATGGAACATGTTCACAAATATAGGTTCTTCAGTACTATGTGTACCGCTGGTTTACAAAGTGTCAGAATCGATAATAAATAGGTTATTCCTGCAACCTTCACTATTCTTAGCTATATGTGTAGCTCCCATATTGGTACTGAACTCAGTGTTGATCGGCAGCGTTTTCCCAATCAGAATTCCGACGTCAGGGACCATTCTTCTCTTTACTTCCGAGGGACAAGTTGGAAAATCCAACTTCCAAATGAAAAGAGAACAGTCTACAAGTGGGGCTGCACGGAGGCGCAGTTGGTAGCACTGTTGCCTTGCAGCAAGAAGGTCCTGGGTTCGATTCCCGGCCAGGGGTCTTTCTGCATGGAGTTTGCATGTTCTCCCCGAGCATGCGTGGGTTCTCACCAGGTACTCCGGCTTCCTCCCACAGTCCAAAGACATGCCTGATAGGTTAATTGGTCACTCTAACTTTCCCTTAGGTGTGTGAATGAATGTGTGCATGGTTGTTTGTGTGTTGCCCTGCGATGGGCTGGCAACCTGTCCAGGGTGTACCCCGCCTCTCGCCCATAGACTGCTGGAGATAGGCACCAGCTCCCCCGCGACCCACTATGGAATAAGCAGTAGAAAATGACTGACTGACAGTCTACAAGTAGCAACAAATCAAGTAATTGGAATGCAGCATATATTATGTGTGCGAACTAATGTTTCATCCAATTTGTCGGAACATGGATCTAGGAATGGCAGAATAACCAAAATTTTAGTTAAAAGCTGCAAAACACTTGGGTGATTGCAAAATAGTATGTTGCCATTTTACGCGTTCAAACACTAAAGGAACATGTTCAAAGAGACATGTTGTTCAGTGTTATGTGGTCCTATAGTTTAATTACATACCATCCAAAGTGCTAAGAAATACTTCATAACTGCAACTGCAATAGGGGGACCTCTAACTATCCAAGCTCGATTTCTGACTTTAAGGGAGCAGTCTTGTTGTAGCTCCAACTGGGAACTCAGAAAATCTGACTTTTGAGTACAAATAGAACACATCATAGGCAGATCCCTAATGGTAAATGGCCTGCACTCATATAGCGCTTTATTAAGCGCTTTATTACCCATTCATACACATATTGACACGGCTCAAAATCCTGGCCTCGACCTGTCAGTGGATCACCAGCTTCCTGAAGGACTGGCAGCAGGTGAGACTGGGGAGCATCTTCTCCTGCACAAGATCAATAAGCACTGGTGCCCCGCAGGGGTGTTTTCTCTCCTCACTCCTCCTCTCCCTGTACTCAAATGACTGCGTCTCAGCGGACCCGTGTGTGAAACTACTAAGGTTTGCAGATTGGTCTGATCCAGGACAATGATGAGTTTGCATACAGACAGGAGGTGGATTGGCTGGTTCACTGTTGTGGTCAGACCCACCTGGAGCTTAATCCAATCAAGACTGTGGAGATGATGGTGGACTTTGGGTGAACACCACCCCGACACCCCCCCCCCACCATCCTCAACGACACTGTCTGCTGTAGACCACTTCCAGTTCCTAGGAACTATCATTTCTCGAGACCTGAGATGGGTCTCACAGATAGACAATGTTTGGAAGGAGACCTAGCAGAGACTGTACTTCCTGAGGCAACTCAAAAAGAACAACCTTCCACAGGAGCTGCTGGTCATCTTCTAGACTGCCATAATTCAGTCTGTCCTGTCTTCGTCCATCTCAGTGTGGTTTGGCTCATTCACAAAACAGGACTGGTCCAGACTGCCAGATGCCCTGGGCAAACTGACAGAAGTGAGGCTGCCATACAATCGGTGCCACAAATCCTCTGACCACCATCAGCAGCCAAGGTGGGTGAAGTGTCTTGCCCAAGGACACAACGAATGAGATGGAAAGGGGTTCAAACCGGCAACCCATCTGTTACAGGGCGAAAAGCTATTTATACCTATATATACCTTATTGTTTCATGGTTATTCCACAATCAGTCTTTTCACTTATTAAAAGACCCTTAACTTAAGTTGTAGTATATGACATTATTTTAGTTTGAAAAACGTTGCCATTTGTGATCTGTGCAAGATGCTTCTTAACTTTTTTTTACAAAAACATTTTACAAACAAATAAAGAACCTGTTGATGAAAATCTGACAGTTATTAAAACACTTACGGAGCCAAAAACAACATTAATGGAGTCAAAATCAACTACAGGACCACCACCTTCCTCATAGCGTTTTACCATGTCATCCTTCTCATGGACAATATCGCTTTTTGTCCCTCTATCTAATTATTATAAAATATTTTGGAAGAAATAAGACTTACTGAAACCCTTTGGGAACGCCAAATTTAAACACAGAAGCCAGCTATTTTTCTGTAGTTCAATTGGACACTTCTAGACCGATGGGAGGAGCCACGGCGTCAGAGCTCAACGTAACCGGATGTTGTCGAACGTTCTGTTGCGTTCACTGACATTTGCCGCTATCACGTTTCTAGTACTCTCCACGTCTAGAACTTTCCTGTCAGAAACACAGTCCACATCTGCGGGCAAAACCCATGGCAGCCGAACGGTAAATTAAACTGACTTATTATTGTGCCTTTGGTTCGGTTTATGTATTAATTCCCATTTATTTAATTTAAGTCCTGGTGTCTGATTTTTGCTTTAGCAGCTTCTCCGATAGCTTCATTGACGAAGATCCACAGAAAGCTCTAGAGGTAAACATTAACATTGCTTTCCATGTATAGTTTGGTTAGCCAGGTGATGGTTGTTGGTTAAAATTGAGATCTGAGTAGCCAACTCATAACTGAGACTCTGAATGTTTATGCATTTTATGTTAGCTTTGGTTTAAGTTTGCTAAGTTAGCTAATGTTTCCTGCTAGCACCACTTTAGAAAGTAGTATAGGGCGTTTTTGGTTGGATTTTAATTCACCTCCAGTTCGTATAGTGACATTTGTTATTCATGAGACGTAGCTAATACTTAAAGTTAGCATGTTAATTAGCTGTACACTTGTACAGAGTTGAGTTTAACTGAAAGTGAACGCCAAGAAACGTGTTTCTGCTTATTTCTGTAGCTATAGCGTTTACAGAAGCTCTTTGAGCCTAATGCGACATACAGAAGGTATGTTGGCAACATTTCCAAAACAACTGAAAGAGCAGTATTTCAGATGATATCAAAATCATGTGTGGACGCCGATACATGGTTAGCTACAGCTAAACATTTATTACAAGTAATTAGCGTCCCTCAATTTAGAGTCAAACCTGTAAAATGTTGTGTTTTCAGACCATGAGACATTCAACAAATGATCTGCCTTTAAATGGTTCATAAAACGTCAGTTAAGCTTTTATTTAGATAACATGTCTGGTTTCGCCACAGCGACCGAGAATGTTCTGGCTCGATAAAAATATATTCTGCTCACAATATTTGTCATAGTGAACAGTATAGTTAAATCATCATAACACGAGATCAGGATCCAGAATCCAGAACTCTCTAGGTCTAATTAAGAAAGTGCTTACATGTGATGTTAGTTGATTTGTGGTATGTTGTGGCTTAAAAGTATTAACTAATACCCTATTTGATTCATTAAAAAAAAAAAAACCTTCTCATCTTTAGGTAATTCAAACTGTTTTGTTTTACCAAAACGTCAACAATGAGCCCTGTCTATGCTGCTAAAATGAAAACAAAACAAAACATAGATTTACAAATTATATTCTGGGTATGTTTACCTGCTTTGGATTATTAACGCAAATTCTACAAACCATTGCAACTAAAAATCAGTTTTTTAATGAGTGTGTAGCGGAAGCAGGTAGTGCAAGTGCCAATAAAGATCGGAGCTAAAACGGCAGTCGCAGACTCTCTAATAAAGGTGTACTTGGTCAAGAAGACTTCATAGCATTAGGCAAATTGTTGCTTTGCTTTTGAAAGATATCAGAGGCTCAGTGATGCCCGCAGGAATCAAAGATTTTTCTTGTCCAATCTTGTTTTTCTATTTTTATTACCACGTCTCAAATAAAATAAACGTTGTTGTCTAATTGCTGTGTTGTTCCTCTCAGGCTCTTAATGAGGCCCTGCAAGAAGGTTGTGACAACGTTGAGTGGTTGTGTCAGCGTGCCTATGCCCAGATACTTCTGAAAAACTACAGCAGTAAGTCAAGTTCATCTTTAACAAGAGCTATTTAAGCTTCAGTTCACACAGGTTAAAACTCAAACTCAATTCATGCTCATAGTTCACCACAACATGTTAAACAAATCTCTTACATTTTTTATTCATCCCATTTGTCTATGAAATAAAATCTTTTAAAGGTAGGTCATGACGTCATGCTCCATTTAGTATGTTGACAATGTTAACATGTAGCTTTTGCAACATTGCAGAGTAGTTTAAGAGAAATAAAATCAGCTAAAACGACGTCTCTAGACTAGCTGCCATCCATCTCTTCAGGGATTCCTTGACTTTTCTTCCAACTCTGATGTAAAATCTGCCTACTACAAGTAAGGAACTTCCCTTTAAAAAACGAAATACACATTGTCCCTTTGAGTCATAGCTAGTTTGGTATGCCCCTTAATGAAATCCAAATTCTCATTAATCCCATATATAAAGACCATAACTTTGGCTATACTTATCTGTATGATGTTAAGATGGAAAAGTTTAAAGTGAAAGAAAGTGCAGCTTAGTTGAAGTTTGTTATGTAATAAAACTGCATCGTTTGGGTCAAAGTTCTCCAGAAATGTTAATCTCACCCATGGTTGAGCTCATTTTAATGCGTTGGACTCCAAACTGAAACTTTGATCACATTGATTCTTTTTTTTTTTTTCTGCCTGTCTAATAAATACTCACCGGCCACTTTATTAGGTACAGCTTGCTAGGGTTGATCCCTCTTTTGCATTATCCTGCTGAAAGTAGGGATCAGAATGGATGGACATGGTCAGCAACAATAATCAGGTGGGCTGTTGTGTTCAAATGATGCTCCAGTTACTCTAAGGGGCCCAAAGTGGCCCAAGAAAATGTCCCCTATATCATTACACCACCACCAGCAGCCTGATACAAGGCTGGGTTGATCCATGCTTTCATGTTGTTTACGCCAGATTCCGACCAGCCGAATGTTGCAGCTGAAAAATCCACGCTCATCAGAGCAGGCGATGATTTTTCAATCGATTCTAGTTTCAGTTTCCTTTACTCATCTGATAGAAATTGCACCAGCTGTGGTTTTCTGCTGCTGTTGCCTCATATTTGTCAATATTGAATGTGTTCTATGAACAGAGATGGTGTTCCGGGTACCTTGGTTGTAATAAGTGGGTATTTGAGCTACAGTCGCCTTTCTTTCGTCTGAAACCAGTTTGCTCATTCTCCTCTGACATCATACAAGGCATTTTTGTTCCACACAACAGCTGTTCACTCAATATTTTCTCTTTTTTGGTAAACCCAAGAGATGGTTGTGCATTAAAATCAAATGCTGCCATGTGATTGGCTGATTCTCTGTTCATACACATTATTGAACAGGACTACCTACAAAACAAAACAAAACAAAAAAAGAAACGGTAATTTTGATCAATGTGTCTACCTTCCCTTGCTGATACTTTTTTTCCCCCTTTCAGATGCCGTTGATGATGCGAAGAAAGCCCAGCAGCTAAATCCCAGCCTACCTTTAGCCTTCATGCGAACAGGGTGCGTAGAGTAAAACCGCTGATCTGTGTGTGATTACTTAATGATACTAATTAAAGTGGCACTTTGCAAAGCTGTAAAAGAAACAACAATGGTTAGTTCTTTGAGTTAAGTTTATATTTTCTATGCTTGAAATATTGATGTTAAGCATCAGTTTAAGCCTTCTTAAAAAACAGCTCTTAAGGAACAAAACCTAAAAAAAGAGTGTTAGTTTATAACATTTTTGCATGTATGTTTTCTGTGTTCTAAATGCACCGTAGTTTGTTGATAATATCATATGTAAACAAGTTCTCTGATACATTTTGATTAAATTAAACCTCTTTAGCGTTTAGAGGTACATGTCAACAAATTAGACTGTTCTGAAAAAGTTCAATATTTTTATGTCACTCATTTCAAAAAGTTAAACTTGTATAGATTCATCACACATAGAGTGAAATATGTCAAGCCTTTATTTCTTATCAATTTAATGATTATGGTTTACAGAAAATGAAAACTCTAAATTCAGTGTCTCAGAAAATTCAAATATTGTGGTAAAGATAAATATTGGGAAGTCATGGTGTTAAACCCTAATCAGATAATTAACTCAAAACGCCTGCAGAGGTTTCCTGTGCCTCTAAATGGTCTCTCAGTCTAGGTCAGTAGGCCACACAATCATGGGGAAGACTGCTGACTGGACACATGTCCACAAGACGGCCATAAGCCACACGATGTCATTACTAAAGAAGCTGGTTGTTGTATCCAAGCATATTCATAGAAAGTTGAGTGGAAGGAATGAGTATGGTAGGAAAAGGTGCAACTGGGAGAACCACGACTTTGAGAGGGTAAATAGGCTGCATCCGTAAAGCTCTTTTTCAAGTTCCCAGAGACCCTAAAGTGCTTTACAATACAATCAGTCATCCACCCATTCAAACATAAAGAAGCGAGGCTGCCGTACACAGGTGCCACCGATCCCTCTGACCACCATCGGGTGAAGTGTCTTGCCCAAGGACAGAACAACTGAGACAGACAGTGCAGGGGTTTGAACTGGGAACCCACTGGTTACTGGACGAACTCCTACAACCTGAGCCACAGGGTTGTGAAACAAAATACATTCAGAAATTTGGGAAGCCTAACAAGGAGTGGACTGAGGCTGGAGTGGGTGCATCAAGAGCCACTACGCACAGATGAATACTAGACATGGGCAACAAATGGCGCATTCCTCGTGTCAAGCCACTCCTGAACCAGAGGCGACGCAAGAAGCGTCCTGAACTAAGGAGAAAAGGAACTGGACTGGTGCTCAGTGATCCTAAGTCTACCTTTCAAATCAAAGTAAAATTAGCATTTCTTTTGGAAATCTAAGTCCCACAGCCTTGAGGAAGAGTAGAGAGGCACGGAATCCATGTTGCTTGAAGTCCAACGTGAAGTTTCCACAGCCAGTGAGGGTTTAGTGTGTCATGTCATCTGCTTGTGTTGGTCCACTGTGTTTTATCAAGTTCAAAGTCAACACAGCCATACCAGATCATTTGCACCTTGGCACCGGCCCACACTGCTAAAGGTACCAAAAGATGGTTCACTTACCATGGTGTTACTGGGCTTGATTGGTCTGCAAACTGGCCTGACCTGAAACCCATAGAGAATCTGTGGGGTATTGTCAGGAGTAAGATGAGACACCAAACCCAACAAACCCATCAAAGCAACCTGGGCTTCCTTTACACCTCAGCAGAACCACAGACTAATAGCCTTCATGCCATGCTGCATTGAGGCAGTAGTTTATGAGCGTGTCGGGGGTGGACCATACGATTTTCTTCTGCAGGCCCGTCATGATATGACGCCATTTATACTCACGCTTCGAAGCTGACATTGGCGCTTTACCGTTAGCGGTCGCACAGAATCATAGGGTGAAAGGAAGCGGGAGGAGACTCAGTGCTAGCAGTGTAGCGAGCCCAGATGTCCGTCAATACGAGTGTATCGGCCTAATTTCAGCGTAGTGGTGACAACTTTCAGCATAGCGGCCCGCTACGCTGAAATGCGCTGGCGAGAACCTTGAATTCATGCAGAAGCAGCCCCAACCAGGTCCTGAGCGCATAGAAATGAACATACTTTTCAGAATCCTGATATTTCTGTATAAAATGTTCTTTTTAATTGATCTTATGTAATATTTAAATTTTCTGACACTAAATTTTGGGTTTTCATTGTCTGTAAGCCATAATCATCAAAATTACATGTAATATTTCACTATATGTGGAATAAATCTATTTGAGTTTCACTTTCTGAAATTCGTGACAAGTGTTGAACTTTTTTACGATGTTCTAATTTTGCGAGGATGTACCTGCATCATGTAGATGAGAATTTGGCATTTGAACATGTTAAAGAAGTCAACTCAAAGTTATGATTAAGTATTTATTTTTTTCTTATTCAAATCCAGAATTGCAGAGTACCACCTGAAAAACTACGAGTCAGCACATGCCGCTTTCGCTCAGGGACAGCAGCTGGATGGTGAGTTCGGTCCACGCCTGCTTCCTCCTTATATAGATTCCACCTAAAACCAACCACTCTTTTCTTTCCTCTGATAATTTATGGTTGTTTTGGATTGCTGAATATTTGTTGCTGTCGGGGAATAGAAATCACTCTGGCTTGTTGTTACTAAATTCTCTACATTCTCTAAACTCATGTCATTGCAAATATTTGTTGATAAATGGTCCTTATAAGTCTGACAAGAACCATCTGTTGCTATGTATCTGACTGGCTCAGTGTCCTGCATTAACAGAAGATGTCACATATTGTTATGCTCGGATACCTGGACATCTCTAAGAAGCACTTTTCCAGTTTTTGGGCAACTCATCATCTCATAACTTTAAATTACGACTATAAATATATTATGGTTTTTGGGTATTTTCCACCGAATCAGGCTCAATGCTAATTCTGGGTCTGTGTTTTTGTAACCCTTTTTTTCCCGGTGTTTCAATCAGAGATCAGTGGCTCTTTCACTGTAGAATGGGCACCGGCTTTTTGCTTTACGAAAAAGACGCTCAGTCTTTGTTTATTAGTTTGTTTACTCTTCCTGCGTCCCACAATGTACCTCAAACGTGGCTATAGGAAAGTGTTTGGCTCAAGCTTGCAGCAAACACCTGGTAGCTGTGTCGGATCAGGGCTGGGTTTAACTGAAGCCTCTCATTCTCATCGTAAACGAACCGCTCTAGAGTTCAGGTGAAACCTTCTCCATACAGTCTCGGTATGGTTGTTGTGGTCCACACCAAAACAGGGAGGGAAACGAACCAGAGTTTGTTTTAAGTGGACCAAACACCTCAGGTGTGAAAACGACCCCCTAATCAGCAACCGCCCTATGAACCCTAAGCAGTGGTTTATAGAACTGTGCCCAAAATCTCCTAACATGGCTGATTTTCTTTTTATTATTAAGTCCTGCTTTAAACATTGTGTAGCTCCCTTTCAGTAGCACAGTTTCTAAATACTTTTCAGATAGGGATGCAACAGTGGGAACATTTTGTCATGATTATTGGGTCTGGGTTCATCACGGTTAATGTTGATTGATACTGTTTTATTCAAATGCGTTGAAATTGGTGAATAATATTATTACAGGCTGAAGTTATTGAACTAAGAGTGAAGAACACAACATAAAAGCTATGATCCAAATCACTACTAGAAGTAGTAATTTTATTATATAAATACAACTGCTCATTGCTAAGTGACGTAGCAGCGAGATTACAGTCTGAACACACTCAGCATTCCCACTGTCGTTTTAAGGAGAAGATACTGTAAGCTGTTTTAATTGACTCTATGGATGTTTTTGCTTGAGGCACTTATTGTGAAGGATAGTTAAAACTGTCTCGGTTCATCTGACCCTAACTATTTACATGCTTACCCAACAGCTTCAGGTAAAAAGCCTTGGGCTACTTCAGCTGTCTACTGTAAAGCAAACCTCCACATACAATGCAACCAGTCTTAAAAAATCTGAGTTGGCAACAGTTTGAACAGACAAACAAACCTTTACGGAAAACCACAAACTTCTTGCCTACTTTGCCTACTTTGCTTTGGCCACTAGACAGCTAGAGGCAGCGTGGGAAGCAGAACCAACCCAGTAGTTTCCTTCTGCACGTAGTGAGAATAAGTACTTTGCCTCTTCAGAAAACCTTCTATGGATAGTTTTAAAATCCAAAATACACCTGTGTATATTTACTTTCTGTCTAATTGTTAAACGCTGAATAACATCGTTTAACAAACATGCAAAAACCCAGTTCATCACACAATGGTTTTGTTTCAGAACGATAATACTCACGGGCAAGATGTTTTTAGGCTAATTATTAAAACCGCTTCGCTTCCAGCTGTGCTGTAAAAACAAACTGAATGATTGTTGCTTAGCAGAGTATTTCTAAACTTTTCTGGACATACTGAGGTGTCAGTTGACTTTTGTCAAAGCAGAGAGGTTGAGGTATCATTGATTCGATTAAATTGATGCATCATCTTCCACTTCATTTTGCTTCATAAACTACCTAAATTGTTAAACCTATTACTGTACTTTAATTTCTGAGGACTAAAGCACATCAGAGAAAAATGTGCTGCAGGTTTCTTTCATGGAGGCTGTTTTGACATCAAGGGACTTGCAGGATTTGCCCAGTTTATGCATTAAGGCATATGTCCCTAAGCTTAATCTTCATTTAAGGGGTAGATCAAATAAAAAATGCATCAGTACACTGTAGGTTTATGCATTTAAAAACTGAAAATAGGGGGAGTAGTCATATAGATTTATGTAATGAATAGAGGGGAAAATAATCGGATCATAATGTCTTTCATGTGTCTTTAAAGCTAAAGCTTTGAGAACAATAAATGTAATCAATATGCCAACAAGGTTATAACGTTTTGTTTGTATTTGGTTTTATAAATGGTAAATAAAATGCCCTTAACTAACTATTAGGTAGCCTTTATCTTCCTAACATGTCAAAGAACTGTGCAAATAGCAACAGAGATTCACTTTGTCCTAACATTGAACCCTTTTTATCCAACTGCATTACTAATTTAGCTAATTTAAATGAAGCAGACATTATACACACTTATTTTAAAGAAAAAGATCAGATTTAGAGTTAGTTTGTGGCTTATGATTAAAAAGATAATCAGTGTCAACATGTTTTAACATGGAGGCACAATAAGATTAGTGTGTTCCTTTGACTTAAAATCAGCCGTTTGATGTGTGGGTGTCGGCTTATTACCAGTTCCTGAGGAGTACTTGTGAATCTGACGAGCTGCATGTTATTGACTGAAGTTTGACTTAAAGTTGTTGCTTAGAGTCAACTTAAACTGCCTTTATGCGGTCAGTTCAATGGGACTCATAAATGCAGTTGATGAGAGCTCCTTTTCTTCATGCGTTTAGATGTTTCACATTCATTTGAATTCTGTTCTTTTGCCTTATTGCTGTTTTCTGTTTGGCCAAGTCTCCAAACCTTTCCTGGTAAATGTCAAACTTAGTGCTTTCTCTATTGTCAGGTTGCTTAAGTAGGTTGTGTCCAAATGAAAGCCCAAAAAACGAGAATAGAGAAAGACCAGCTTTCAGAATGTAATGAGAGAAAAGGGAGAGTGTGCTCCACTGCTAAGGTCTTGAATCTAACATGGGTATAAAATGCCGCAGTCATGGCTTGGCTAATGCTAACAGTAATGGAGTGGACCAACGTGACTCAGCTGGCACCAATAATTAAAAAAAATGATTATCTAAGTAGCGAATGTACTGTAAATTTTCCACATGCAGGGTTGTCAAACTCCAGTCCTCGAGGGCCTTTGTCCCACGGCTTTTTGATGTGTTTCAAGTCCAACACGCCTGAATCAATGGACTGAATCACCTCCTCGTGCACTTAAGTTCCACAGAGTCCTGCTAATGACCTAGTTATGTGATTTAGGTGTGTTGATAGAGAGACACGTCTAAAAGTTGCAGGACGCCGGCCTTCGAGGACCGGAGCTTTACTCTTGTGTTCCACAGTAAGCCATCGGCATCAGTACATCCTCCACAGCGCTCTGTGAAGCGGAGGTCTGCGGTCATTCTGTGTGTGTTCTGTGTATCAGGCGGGTTCAGCTGCGCTCCTTGGTCAGCTTTCTCCAAGCTGTACTTTCTCTGCAATCTGGGTCCATAAAGCACCTGCGTCAGTAACCACTTAGTCAGGTTCTACAGGTTTAATTTTAATTTTAATTATCTTTTGAAAATTTTTAAGAACCGACTTCAACCGGCACTTCAAGCTAGGGGGCGATATACAGAGATTTGAAAGATCTGCAAATTTCTTGGTTGGACGCATGAGTGTCGGATGTCAAAATGAAGTCACGTCAGTTTATTGTAAAACATTTTTGTAAGCTGCTGAATGTTAAACATGATGCCTGTCTGACACATCTTACTCGCAGAGTAAACCGGCATCTGATTGTCTATCTATTTTAGCAATACAGAATAATTCAAGTACAATTATAAATGATTAATGAATTTATATATTCCAATATGAATTATACAAATTCATTATAAAATTATAATCAGTGTTTTCTGGTGCTGGCACTATACCTGTAGACTTTTAAATACTTTAATGTGTCGTGTGTGTTTTTTTCCTTTTTTTGTTTCATGCAATAATTGCCATATTCACTGTTTATAAAATAAATAAGTAAAATTAGTCTTCTAGAGAGATCATTTAATCGAAAAATTGGATCTATGAAATCTTTATTTCGAACACGTAAACAACAAATGTCAGCCGAAAAGGAGCAGGATTAATCTTTTTCAATTAGGTTAATTAAAAAAGGAATTAATCGGCAGCCCAAATTATTAGGTATATCTGGGTTTTCTTTTAATAGTATTTAAAGCAATCCCGCTTTTGGCCTATGGAAACATTTCATGGCGTCAAAGTAAAGATTGAAATGTTTTTGCTCAGCGGTTATTTGTAGGCAGAAAAAGATGCTACTAAGCCCAGTGTTAGGTCATTGTGACTCAACCTGCTAGTTAATATTAACCTGCAATCTTATTTGTCTTCACCTAGATTACTAGTGATCACTGGGGCTAGGAAAACAATATTTCTCGTCAGAGTGATGCATGTCTAGCAAGGTGCTGGCTGCTGTGTGCAGTGACTTCATCGGAAAACCCTCGTAACCACATAGCGTCTACATTTGACTATATATATCTATCTATATATAAAAATATGGTCCACTATGGGATTTCTGAAACATTTTTATGTAAAAAGAAAAAAGTCCCCCTTCTCCCGAAACATAGGTAAAATCTTGTCTCACCTCATTCTTGTAAACCCAGTGTCATGGATCATACTGTCGAGAATAATGAATGACTACATTATTTAAGAAATATAGAAAGGGGGAGATCATTTAGATCAATTTATGCTTTTTTTGCAGATTCTGACAAATTGTTTGAGGTCTGGACAAAGCGCTGCGAAGAGATGATGGGGTGTAAGTAGCTCACACATTTATCTACATTTGATTCAGCCTATATGAGGATTACATTTGACATGACATTAGTGTTGATTTTAATGTACGGTACTGAACTGCACCGGGATGCATGGCTGACAGCAATAAAATGTAAAATGTTCTGCCATCAGGATTCAGGTATTTGTAAGCAGGATTCTGCTGAGGCTTACTTACTGTAAAGTAGGCTGTGTTGTGTTCACCGCTGCCGTCAAACAGGAAACTAAACGGTGCAGTCAAGGAGCAGATCAGCTTATCTGATCAAAGAAATGAGGATGCACGTATGCATGGATCTGCTCTGTGTGCTCCCCACGTTGAAGGCAGCGCTGCTCTGTCCAATGAAAGATGCATGACTCATCTGGGCTCTGCGCTTCTGTTTGCTGGTGATGCTGTGGCCCTCTGGATTGCCTCGAGTAAACAGGAGCATGAGTTTTGACAAACACGCTTCACACCAGCGTGCACGCTTACCCCCCAGAGCACTATGATTCATCACAGTTAATGTTACTGATGTTTGAGAGCCCAAGGTGATCCCTAATTCTTTCGCACACACAGAGGCCAGCAGATCCACAGTTACTCATGCACACACCACAAGTAGTTGTTTCTTCAAGTGACGGCGTGTTTACCACAAGCGAACACATATGGCACATGGTTTTTCTGTCACATGTGGCACAGAGAGCGTCAGAGTTCACACAACTTTTCCACGGCTCCCCGTAACAGCTCCTCCTCAGACCCGCTTTCTTTCCATTTCAAGCTCGACCTCATTAAGACAACATTACCACGCCGCCTTTCCTCTCATCTCTCTCTGTGTGCGCGTTATGCGATGAAGTTGGTGAATAATGCATGATAGCCTGCTGGTAAACGGTGCTCAGGCTTGCTTGCTTTTAATGGGCATGAATGGACCAGTAAACACACTGGTGGAAAGGATCTGCGAGTGTGGAGTCGTGTCTGTTTTCCATCACTCATCCATGGAGTTAGAGCTGAACATTTAAAGCTCTTAGGAACATGTTTTAGATACCGTGTTGCATTGAAGTGGTTAAAGAGGATTTAGATGTTTCTATTGTTTTTCTTTCCACAGCTCAGACACAAAACGGCAGCGTTACCTCGGTGAGTTTCTCTGTTTAGCCACTTGGGGGCAGTGTTGCTCTCAGCATCAGATGACAGTCTGGTTTAGCAAAAGGAATAAAGAAAGAAGCTTGTTTTTCTTAGTGCTTTCTTTGTTCTTACTTGTCAGTTTATTGTTTCATATTTGTGTTTTTCCAATGTCTTTCTCTCTAATTATCATCCTGACTCCTGGGCTGAACGACCCAGCAGACACCAGCTGCTCCACCTGTGAAGTAAGTGCAGTGTCAGTAAACCTTATCTAGGTATCTTTTGATGTGTTTTTACTGTTTATCTCTTATTTTGCAAACCTTCTGCTCTCCAGTACATACTTATCATGTTATAATGATGTAGGCTTGTCGTATTTTATAGATGGCGTTGAATGTTAAAGTAACAAAGATCAAATGATGAGAATCAAATAAGTCCCTATTTTGACAAATATGTTGGTACTTCTGGTTAAGATTTGTAAAAAGACCTAAAATAAGTTTTGTCTTTTGTTGCAGAAGGATAACGTCGCTCTTGAGGTTTTAGAAAAATCCAACCTTTGAGTAGGTTTTTGTTATGAAATGACAACTTTTTTTAACAGAACCCCTGGTGGGAGAATTATTGGCATCCCTGCTGGCGGTACACTGCACAACCCCCTTGTGCCAGCAGGACATTGCTTTGTCTTGTTTCACAAAATGTCTAAGGTTGGAACATACAGAGAGAACTGTAACTTCTTGTCCAACTTCCAACATGACTGCAATTAGATCTGACCGGATTTCATCAGCCTCCAATAATCTAGACTCTTTCACTTGTTTATTTAAGAAAATCTCAGTAATTTTGGCCATCGTTTTGGTCATCCCCCAGTAGTTCTTATTTGGCTTCTCTCTTGTTTTCATCTGAGGAGCTGAGACAAAAATATTGGTCAGGTTTAACGCTGCTTGTTTGCAGCTCACCTCACAGGTTTTCTTTTATGTTCAGGGCTCGGGGTGACCATGGCCGATGGATGATTTTTGGGTTAATGACAATCCAGTTTCAGTGTTCTGTCATAGTCCACCAGATGTTTATTTAAAACCTCCTACGATTTCAGTGGCCTTGATGCCATGCACCATAACAAGGTAAAAGGGCCTTTGGAAGAGAAACAGATCCACAACATGACAGATCCTCCACCATATTTAATAGTGGGCAAGAGGTACTTTTCCCACACCCTTTGCCTTTGAATCATCCCAGACCCACCTGGAGATTTTCTTGGTGATCTGACCGTGTTTCACTTAAAGTCCCAACAGAGTCTTGCAAACCCCACATGTTCATTTTTGTGACTGTAGGACAAAAAAAGGGTTTTCCTTGCATGCCTGCCAAACACCCAGTCGGCTTGTAGGTAATGTGTAATGGTTGCTATGGAGACGCGTTAACCACAACATGGCTGTCTTTGCTATAGTTCTCCAACAGTGAGCTTTGGAGATTCTGTACCATCCTATGTGATCTCGGCATTAATACGGGTCCTCCTAAAGTCCAGTAGCAGCCAGAGGCTTAAAAGTGGGCTTTTTTGCCATGGATTATGTATTAAAAGTTTCTACAAATCTTAATAAATAAAAGTAAAATATAAATAAACAATGCTTCTTTTGCATTTATTTTAAATTGATTGTTAGGGGTGTCAATAATTCTGCCAGTTGTTATTTTGTTGACAGCCATTATTTCTTAAAGTAAGATTTTTGCCTTCTCTGAATCAATGCATTCAGATTAAAAGTTGGATTTTTCTAATATTTTCAGTTTAAGATAAACAAGGAGTTTATTTTAAGGTTTTTTTTACACATTTGTGCCAGAGGTGCTAACAAAGTAGTCTTGGTGTGTAAATAAGGAGTTCGTGTGTCGTCCATCTCCTTCAGGCATGACTGGTACCAAACAGAATCACAAGTCATCGTCACGGTCATGGCCAAAAACGTTCCCAAGGACGGCGTGTGTGTCAACTTCACGGAAAGAGAGGTATGAAAACTCCCCAGAATGCTGCGCAGAGGTGAAGACGGTCTGTTTTCTCTCTGTATGTGTGGAACAAAGACAGGTTAGCTCTCGAGGGTTTCCTCAAGGGGGCCCATTAGATGGGTCTCATACATACATATACACCCACATACACACAATCTCCTCCCCACAGGCCCAAACATGCCTCCAGTGGTGCCTTGTTAACATTGCCCCCAAAGTACAGATCTAAGAACAATTTACCCTCCCTAGCTTCTCCAACCTCCTAATTGTCTGTAGATGGGAGGCATAACTGATCTAGGATCAGCTGCAGAGCCCTTGAGGGACAACGCTACTTTCTCTGACTTTTTCTCTTTCCATTTGAGTCTTTCCACTTGTCTCTCTCTTTCTCTTCGAGGGGTAACTGCAGGGCACCCCAGGGAGCGGCTTTGTCTTTTCTAATAGAATAACAAACTGAGTTTACCCCATTTCAAAAGAAATCGTTCACTTGCTCCGAATAACAGTCACCCGTTAAGCTCCATTTGTGGTGCAGAGTACAGATAAGTTCATATATTTTTTACTAGGTCAGTATATACAAAAGAAATGAAAGATGAAAGGAGGTGGTTCCACTTATTCTCCGCTTGCCACTAAGCATGCAGCAGCTGTGTACCTACAGACGGCCCAGAAATCCAACTAGAAATGAATATTAAAGCTGTGGTAGTTTTGTGGAATTGCCCAAAAGCGACTTTTATCTCACTTTCTAAGCTCTTATTTTCATTGAAGTGCTTTCTTATGTTCTTTTGGTTCCAGATCAGAAGAAGAGACTTTTGGGGGAAACGTTAGTTATGGACTGAGAGTTGGGTACATAATGACACAATGTGTTTATTCATGCAGAAATGAAAAAGTAGTGAAAAAGTAGGCGCATTGTTAAGTGTCCGCTATAGCTAAAGTCATGTCCCTCTGAACGGGCAGTAAACCCACAGTGTCAGTGAATGACAGGCTACACCCGCGCCCTCTGCCCATTGGTCATCAGTGTGGCTGCAGGGGACAGGACGAGGTCTCCAGACGATCACAGCGGCCACATCACATGAAAATTCTCACAGTCTTGCCTGACGCCTTGATTCACTCCTTCTTTGTTGTTTTACACATTCTCTGAGAAGTGCAGTCAAATCAAATCAAAGTATTTCTCCATAACAGTTTTTGCACAGAAAGTATTAGCCGTTTCATTTCTCCTGTTGTTTTAGCATCACCTCAGATATTTTCACACTTGAGTGGTTTACTAATCCTTTGCTGACAAATGCTCCCAGAGTTAACGTTTAAAATCAGTTTTTTTTTGTTGTTTTTTTTTCATTTCTCCAGCTTTCTGCAAAGATACAAATGGCTTCAGGTGAAGACTGCAACCTCCACTTTCACCTTCTGCATCCCATCGTCCCACAGCAGAGCAGCTTCAAGATCCTCACCACCAAGGTAGAGCTTTCAGGGTAGTAAAAGGCGTGTGTGTATGTGCTGATTACAGCTTAATGTAGAGAAAATACAGTGCTTTGTGATAATGGTTCTATCCTTTGGACTTTTTCATGTTTCTTCACATTAAACCACACATTTTAGTACGTTTTTGAGGATTTGCAGTAGAAGGAAAAGGGTGCATGGTTTATATGACTAAAATCTGAAAAAGTTGTTCGGAGACTGACTTTTTATTTTTTGCATGTTCTTCTTTGCAAAATACTCTGTAAAATCAGATGGGGAGCGTCTGTGAACATCAATTTTCAGTTCTTGCCACAGATTTATGATTGGATTTGAATCTGGACTTTGACTGAGCCGTTTTAACACATGAATATGCTGTGATAAAAGCCATTGCACTGTATCTCTGGCTGTATATTTTAGGGCCGTTGTTTCACTGGAACGTGAACATCTGTCCCAGGCTTAGGTCTTTTGCAGCCTCAAACTGGCTTTCTTCCAGGAATACCTGGGATTGTGCAATTAATCTTATATATTGTTCAATTTCGCTTTTCGCTCCAAACGATCACAAACAAAAGATCGTTTTTTTTCATTGTATTGACCGACCCTTACACCTTATTTAACGGCAGAGCTCATGAAGGGGGGAGGTGGAGCGTAATGTCTCACTGGCAGGTGTCATTTTAGGCATGGCTGGTACAGAACATCCCAAGGTAGACTGCACCATATTCCCTACCTGGAGAAAAAGAGATGACCAAAAACTGTAGATGTACAAAATTACAAAGAGGCGAAACGACATGCAGCCGCAGCGTTTAGCGCCCAAAAAAGATTGTTTGGGAACACTCTGGCTTCTAACACACAGAGGCAGATCAAAAACTCATGTTGTGCAAGACTTGCAGCTCTTTGGTGTCTGAACCACTCAGCAACACAACAGCTCTGTGAAACCACCTAACCCAATTGGAAGTTATTACCAAAATGTACAATAAATGCATGTATGGTATCTTTCAGTAGCTGCACTAAAAGATTAACATATTTAGTTTTAGTCATGACAAATATAAATTTTCTTATTTTCGTTAATATTTATTATTATTTTGACGTTTTAGTATCTTTTTCTTATTTGTTTACAATTTAGGATTTTGATTCCAGAGAGTGTGGAAGTACACTGATTACTAAGTTTTACAATATCCTATATTTTAATAAATACTATGTTGGTTATTTTAAGGGAAGCTTCAACAATAAGATAATAACTAAAAGTTTCATGTTGAAGGCTATATTAATAAATGCATTGTTTTATCCTGTAATTGAGCAGCCTTAGGACTTTCCTGTATTTAGCTCCATCCATTTTCCCCATCAACACTGACCAGCTTCCCTGTCCCTGCTCAAAAAAAGCACCCCCATAGCATAATGCTGCCACCACCATGTTTTACTTTGGAGATGCTCCAACATTAAATTACACCCAGGTGAATTCTAATTATTAATTAGACATCTGTAAGAGCTGTTGGTTGCACTTGATTATATTTAGGAGCGCCAAAGTTAAAGGGGGATGTACAAACATGCAGCAAACTTTAACATGATTTTTGCGTATATAGTTTAGAAGGTCATGTATACTTCCCCTTCATAATTATGCAGTACCATGTGTTGGTTTGTCATATACAGTCCCAATGAAATGCATCCCAGTATATGGTTGAAATATGTCAAAGGTGACAAAGTTCAAGGGGTCTGAATACTTTTGCAAGGCGCTGTATATCTTCTGCATGTTTGACATTAGGATGCGGTTTCTTGAAGAGTGCATGACACCTGTAATTGAGAAAAATACCATGTTCATAAAACAGAAACAAAGCACTCACAGCAGAGCCGAATGCTGTTCTGCTAAGCTGTTCACCCAACTCAAAGGCACATTGAGGTTTTGCGGTGTGCCGGAGCACAAAGAAGACAATAACAGCTCACCTTTGTTATTTTTTGGGTCAGAGTGACTACAGCGGGGCAACGGTCATGTTACTTGACGTGATGAAAAGGCATCACACTGGGCAAAGTGCAAATTTAATGTTATGGCTCAGAATAGTGGGTTCAAACCTGCAGTATTTAGAAAAGTGAGTTTCTAAACAATGCACACTCATATCCATGCAATAAAGAGGATTTATTTTCCATATTAATGGGAGGTTTATGTTTTTGGGGCCTTTTATTTTATTTGCTGCGTCGTGCTTTAATTCCTTTGTTCATTGAAAAACATTAAAGCAAGAAAAGAGCATGCTGATTTGAGTTTAAGCAGCTTACTGCAGCCGTGGCTGATAATTACTGGGGCTACTGCACTGAGATCAACATCTTAATCTTGTCAATGAATTAAAGTAGAATAATGTAGGCTCTCCCTACCTTCAATTCCTTAATCCCAGTAAAGCTTTCTGTAGCAAGAGTGGAAATAGGAAAATCCACTCTTACTGTAAACATTCCTCTCCTGTGGAGACCTCTGCTCGATTCTTCAAACATTAAGTAGAAATTCTTACTCCCTCACATCCATACACAAGTACACAGACACACACTAGTATAATTTACCCGCTGAAAGTTCCTTTGCACTATTTAAGGTGATTACTGACCTAATGAGTAGGACGGGTAGTTTTTTCTTTAGCTGTGCACTCATTAGTGTGTGTTATAGATGTGGGCTAATGAATGTGCAGGCTGAGAGTGTGCTGATTCAGGATTTACACCACTGTCAGGTTTTAGCCCACAGATCAAGAGGCAGATTTTATTAAACTTTTTTCTTTAATCATCAAGGCTGTTAATGTGGACTTTGTTCCCTCCTCTACCAAGGCATTGATCTGCCCAACCTCGTTGATACTCCGCTACATGAAGCGCTTCCCTCGTCTTCAGAATTTTTCTTAGCTGCATCTGTTTAAAGACATTATGTGTGAGGCAAAAAATACCAGCACATTTGGCATGATAGTTTCTAAGGAATATACATTCATGTGACAAAGTATTTCCCCCCTTACAGATTTCCCCCTTCTTTGCATCTTTGTTCATGTTTTTTAAATGGCAATATCAGTAAAAAATAACCCGAGTAAATACAAAAAGCAGTTTTCAATAATGATTTTATTTATTAGGTGGAAAAAGCCAACCAACCAATATTACTGTCCCACACTTGTTAAATAAGGAATTAACTGTAATGAACCACATATGTTTAGTTCAATTTCACCAGCCACACCCAAAACTGACTATTGCACGACATGTAGAGTCAAGCAATCACTAAAATAGGACCTGTATGGCAACATGAAGTAGGCTAAAATATTCCATAAAGCAACAAATCATGCCCTGATCTAAATTATTCAAGAACAAAAGACAGTCATTGTAATCTATTAGCCTGAACAGGTTGCAGAACCATTTCAAAGCGAGCCGCAGAAATAGACATTTCCCACATATGAATAAAGCAAAGCATGGGCCAGTATAGAACCTTCCAATGAGTGACCAGCCTACCAAAACTACTTGAAGATGTCATCAGTGACTCATACAGGAGGTCACAAAAAATCTGAGGAACATCGAAAGCCCTTCGGGCATCATTTGCCTCAGTTAAGGTCAGTGTTTATGATTCTACAATAAGAAAGAGGCTGGGTAGAAATCTCATCCAGGGAGTTCCAAGGAGAAAACTACTGCTGACTAAAAAAAACAAAGACTCATCTCATATTTACTAAGATATATCTTTAATACCCCCAAGACTTTAAGGAAAATATTCTTTGGTCTGATGAGACTAAAACATATTCGGGACGGTGTGTCCTGTTACATCTGGCAAAACTGTGGGCTGCCTGTGCTGAGTTGCATCAATTCTGCAAAGAAGAGTGGGCCACAATTCCTCCGCAGAGATGTGAAAGACTCTGCCAGTTATCATAGCACAACCGCCTAATAACTTTATGGGGTAATTACTTTTATAGGGCACATATCGTGCTTTTAAATCCTCAATTGTAGTCTATATAAAGTGGAACTGCAGTGCTTTGGCCTGAATTCCTTGTTATTGTAGCTCCACAGGAGACGCTCCACCCCTGTTCTGAGGTGTCTGAGAGTAACTCGTTTTTGTTGCGGTCTCTTTAAATGCTGTTGAGGCACTTCAAAGAGCGTTTCACTCCACCACGTTCAGCCATTTTTGTAGTTCAGTAACAATTATCTAGCGGCACAGAAACAAGACAAAAAATGCAAAATTATTAATGTAGTAATACTTCTCAAAACACGCAGTAAGGTTCTGTGCTCAAGGAGCTAAAAGGAGCTAAAAGCAGCACACAGCACTAACGTAAGCAGTTACTGCTATCAAAACAATGGCCAGGATGAATTGCGATGAATTGGCAACAGGGTTTGTTTGTTTTTTTACAACCGGGAGCAGCCAATTAATATCAAAAGCTAAAATAATACTTCAACTATAACCCCAAATCACTGATAAATTGAAAAGGAGGCACTGTGGATGCAGAGCAGGAGCAAAGAGAAGAGAGAGGGGGAAGTTCAAACCATCTCTTCCATCGATTATGATGGGCAGTGTGAGATCGTTGGGAAACAAGTTGGATGAACTCCAAGCCCTACAAAGGACCCAGCCAGAGTATCGGGAATGCAGTATTATGTGTTTCACTGAGACATGGCTGCAGGATCATATCCCTGACTCCAGCGTCTCTCTGCCAAGCTTTCTGATCATACGAGCAGAAAGAGATTTAAAGAGGAGCGGCAAACATAAAGGAGGTGGACTGGCAGCACTTGTTAACAACAGATGGTGTCATCCAGGACATGTTACTGTCAAGTGTTGTCTCTGCAGTCCAGATATTGAACTGTTAGCAGTAGGTTTTCGTCCATCTTATTTACCCAGAGAGTTCACTAGTGTTATTTTGGCAACAGTTTACATTCCACCTTTAGCTGTTGCCGACACTGCATTTAGTGCCATTAGCTCAGTTGTTGCTAAGCTACAGACACAACACCCCAGTGCGTTTGTGGCAATATCTGGTGATTATAACCATGCTTCACTCTCTGCTACACTTCCAACATTTAAACAGTTTGTCAGCTGCTCTACCAGAGAAAATAAAACGTTGGATCTGTTTTATGCAAATGTCAAGGACTCATACATCTCTAAAGCAAGACCTCTAGGCATATCGGATCACAATTTAGTTTTTCTCTGCTCGAAATATAAGCCCCTTGTTCAAAGACAACCTGTAATAAAATGAACTGTGAGAAGCTGAAGAAGCTGAAGAAGCCCTGCTGAGTGTGTAACAGACTATATAAACTTCTGTGTGGATAACACCATCCCTACCAGAACAGCGAGATGCAATCTCCAATAACAAACCCTGGATCACCAGTGACCTGAAGGATCTGCTTAACAAGAAAAAAAGCCTTCAGAGACAGGGAATTACTGAGGAGTATACAGAAGCAACTTACAATCGTGTACAAGAAGAAGCTGGAGAGCAAGCTCCAGCAAAACAATATCAGAGATGTGTGTTCAGGGATGAAGAAGATCACAGATTTCAAGCAGAAAGAAGATCAGACCGATGGATGTCTGGACAGAGTCAATGAACTAAACACATTCTTCAATAGGTTCTGCTCAGCATCCTCCTCTCCTGCTCACAGCCAAACAGACATCTCACCCTCCTTTGACCCACAGCTTTCCTGTCACACCTCAAATGTTTTATCTTCCACCTCAGCCATGGACCCTTCTGCTTCTGCATTTTTGCCTTTAACCAAATCAGAAGATACTGATGCTCCCTTTGCCTCCCCCTTCCACCTGAGTGTCTCTAGAAGTCAGGTGAAGTGACAACTACAAAGACTGAACCAGAATAAGGCTGCAGGTCCAGATGGTGTCAGCCCTAGAGTCCTGAAGGGCTGTGTGGAGCAGCTCTGTGGGATTCTGCAGCACCTCTTCAATCTTAGCCTGGCCCAGAAGAAGGTTCCAGTGTTGTGGAAGACCTCCTGTCTTGTTCCAGTACCAAAGAAAACTCACCCATCAGTCGTCAATGACTATATTGCCCTCACATCCCGCATCATGAAGGTCCTAGAGTGACTCCTGTTGGCTCACCTGAGCTGAGTAAGCAAACCATGAACTATCAGGACCCCCTTGGCTTATCGTTGTAGAGTTGGAGTTGAAGATGCCATCATACACCTGCTTCAACAAATCCACTGTCATCTGGACAAAGCCAGCAGCACTGTGAGGATCATGTTCTTTGATTTCTCCAGTGCATTTAACACAATTCAACCTGATTTGCCTTGTCAGAAACTCCAGCACACTCTGGTAGAGGCCTCAACAATCCCCTGGATCAAAGACACCCTGACAAACAGACCACAGTTTGTGAGACGTAAGGGTTGAGTGTCTAACCAGGTAGTTGGCAGCACAGGAGCACCACAGGAGACTGTACTCTCACCATTCCTTTTCACTCTGTACACCTCAGACTTCCAGTACAAGACTGACACCTGTCATCTGCGGAAATACTTGGGTGATTCTGCAGTCGTGGAGTGGATCAGAGATGGACAAGAAGCTGAGTACAGGGAGTGGGTGGATCACTTACAATCATCTCATCTTGAACGTGAATAAAACAAAGGAGATGATTGTAGAGTTTAAGAGGAACAAGAATAGGTCAAACACTATTTCCATCATTGGAGAAGAAGTGGGAAGGTGGAGGAGTATGAATACCTCAGTGTTCACCTCGACAACAGACTGGAGTGGAGATGCAACTTTGAAGTCAACAAGAAGGGACAGAGCAGACTGTACTTACCGACAAAGCTTAGGTCCTTCAGTGTTTGCAGTAAGATGCTGCATATCTTCTATAAGTCTGTTGTGAAGACTTTGATCTCTTCTGCCATCATCTGCTGGGGTAGCAGCATCAGAGCCAGGGACTTAAAAAAGCTCAACAAGCTGATAAAGAAGGCTGACCCCTCTATCTGATGTTGGGGGACGGTGTAATGAATTGTGTAGGTTAATACACCCACCAACCGAACCGAAAAAAGGCATTTACACAGCACCTGGAGGGACCTAATTCAACTTTTCTGCACTCCTACAGACTGTTGTTGATGATCTGAAACATGTGACAGTGTAATAAAAAGCAAAAACGGAAAAATCTGGAAGGGGGCAAACACTTTTTTTGCAGCAGTGTATCTACTGTAAAATAAGGTCTTAGCCAGTTAAAAGTTCACTAAGTTGTTAAATAATATTGTACTAATTTTGACACTATTACTTGTCAAACTTAAATCCCACAAGGAGTTACAAAGAGGAGGAAAAAGTTCATTCCTGATTAAATCAGGATGTTATGGGCTATATTAAGACAGGCAACCTTTATGAGAAATGAAAAAGGGATTTGTCTGAGATGCACAAGCCACCTACAGAAAGGCAGGAGAGCAGAACATTTTTGAGATGGCTGAATGACAAAAATGGTAAATTAAATAATCCGCTTTAAATAATTGTCGAAGCACTGCTGGTGAAGGCTGGTGTGACTTTCCAGGTCTAATGTCATTATAAATCCAAGCAATATAAGCGCCAGCTACAAAAGCGTTTGCTTTGTAGATCACAACCCTGTAAGGCCTTTGTTTCACAGTGAATTTACAGCAAGTGAATGCACTTTATTACTGGCACAAAAAGACAGAAAACCCCAGTCCCAGTAGGTCCATAAAATGGACTCAGAAATATTTTTAGAGATCAAATTTATTCAAGTCATTTTTATTTATCAAGTCTGTTAATGACTGAAATAAAATGAGTAAATGCCATCTACTGTACCTTCAGCACTGCCTTGCTTTACATTACAAATTCAGATCATTTGCTGTTTTATCCCTGGACCTAATTTAGCACATGAAGATCCAACCTGTCATTTTCAGAACATATAATTCAACATCTAATAAATATGTATAGACTACTTTAAATTATTTAAAATAATGTGTGATATTAACTCTATTAGAAAGAGTAGTTGTGGTAATAGGTAAACATCATGTTAACACCTGCTTATGTGAAATTTCTGAATGTCAGACAGAAAATGATTTATTTTGAAGATCCAGATGTCTCATTTGAATAACATAATTAAAGCCTGTTAATCCCCCTATTCAAAATGTCCACGCCCTTACAGTGCACGATGTTGGAGTTGGATTAGCAAGATTAACGGTAAACATGTTCCAAGGGGCGATGTAGTGGGAGAGTGAGAGTTGAATTTAAGCCTGAATGTAGTAGAAGAGCTTTCATTTTGATGAACCAGAAGAGTATTTGTAAGGATTCTTGTTTGACAATGAGAGAAGGAGATCCAAGTTTAAAAGCCATTTAATACGGAACCCAGTTTATATTAAATCTGTGGTCATTATGACGTTACAGACAACAAGAACTTATTGATTGAAACTAATAATAGCTTACTTTCCACAAATGTCCCTGGCGTATAAATCAAACACACCCTTTGTCATAAGAATATGCACATGCCTGTGATCTATGGATTGCATAGCAGCATACCCTTGACAAATTCCACATTACAGATCACTTTGTCAGGGAGCTTGTGTGGTTTCAGATCATGCAGCTGGGGTTTAGGAACCGAAGGGGCGTGGCCTATAAATCGCAGCGTTCGCCTGCGTAAGACCTGTGTAGGAATTTTTCCTAGAGGACAAACAGCCCTAAGCTTAGTGTCACAATGTGCAAACAGTAAGCCTCCCAAAAAGGTTTGTGTGATTCAAATGCATAGTTGTGTGCCATCCTCAGCATGGTAATAACCCCATCAGATTCTGATGATCAACATACCTCTCAGATCAGAAGGACACTGGACAATGGCATAATATCTTAGCTCTGCGTGCAACGGCAGATTAGTGCTGCTACAGCTGCAGCCCTTCTTGCTTTGCACTTCTTCACATTTGGTCTGAAATCCTTGTTTTGCCCTTAGAGTTCATAGGAGTTAGGGGTTTACCTGAGGTGGATCAGGGGTGCAATATTGGTGGTTTGACTTCAACTCTCCATTCCATGTAGGGTGGTCACAATGCGTCAGAAACGTGTCTAGGTCACAGAACAAAAGGATGATCTGAAGTGGCTTCGGACTGGATTCCCCATCTCTGGTACAGGTCCATGTGAAAGAGGGCTGCTACCTGAATGCAGACAAATAAGCCTGTCTAATGAGCGTTTTCATGTGTCTGCGTTAAAATAGCCCAAGAGATTTTTCTGGCAAAAGCATTTCATAGAAACTATAGTGGGAAAAGAAAACATGTTTAGAAACTAAACTGGGTATTGGTAAAATGTTCGTATTTTCTGATGTAGAATGAATCTTCATGCTATTAGAGGGCTTTAACTAATGTGATGCTTTATGTTGTTAAATGCACCGTCGGGAAGCCAGGTCTGCCTCGAACTTGTCTTTTGCTTGATTGGAGTGGTACTTACTGTGTTGCCCAGCAGACAGGAAACAGCGGCTGAGACTCTGTGAACGATGGGGCACACCGCTGACCTGTACACATCAAATCACTTGGCAGTGAATAGATCCTCCAGTATAAAGCCGTGGAGCAGTCATAAACTGCTCGCTGAAGGCAGACAGCTGTGGACGGTAGAACCGTCTGCAAATGTAAGGGCAAATCATAAATCATGCTCTGGATAAATCTATCAGAGAAAAGCAATGGCTGATTATTTAGTGTTTTCTGAAGGTTCTCTGTAGCTCTCTTGTACTCTTGGTCTAACAGTACTGTTTAAAATCTTTGATCTAATTAAGCGGTTTGCTTCCAACTCACTAGATTTACGGAGTTCTCTAAGGTTTCTAATTTTTTCCATTCCACACACTTTCTTTCCAGTCCTACTAAAAAACAATCCCAACATGTAACACAGTTAATAGCAAAGTGGATAACAAGAGAATTTTCTGCTCTGAAAAAATAATCAACAGCAGTTGAGTTTTTAAGAAATAGGAAAGACTTTGGTGAGTCAAAATGAATATTCATCCTATTTTTTTATTTTAGTCGTCTTATCCCCAAATCTTTCAATTTATTGGCCTAGATTCCTTTTTCTCTGCTTATATTTGAACAGGCATACACACTTGGTTATCTAAAGCTGAAAACACACAATTTAAAAGTTCAATTTGAGCAGATTTTTGTATGACGACTCAACGATTGCGCAGAGGAGACAAGGAAATCGCAGCCCTGCATAATTTCACACCAGATAAAGCAGTACTGAACGCATCGAAGTCTTGCATGGGTGACAGTTTAACGATAAGAACAGGAAGAAAAAGAAGCTTGTCACTGAACAGGCGAACAGTGTGTACACAAGCACAATAAAAGTGGGGCACAGTACTCGGTGCAAAGATAACAAAATAGTTAAACACTATATACAAATTAAGAAACGACAGACACGACTATAAACAGAAGTATTGGGATATTAAAAGGAATAAATATTAACACTGCACATCTATAAACCTACCAGTTGGTGGCGGTAATGCACCAAATTATTTGTTTTACTTCCACCAACTGAACTTTAAGAAGAGCGGAAGGAAACGGCTGGGTTTTGATGTTGTCTGTTCAACCATCTGTGTCCCGCCCTCTGTTTTCCATTGGCTGTTGGCAGCACGTGTTAGCAGTTGGGTTGGTTTGATTGACTGCGACTGAGGTTGGGTCCAGTCTCTACCTTTCACACACTAACAGATTTTTGTGCCAACTAACCACTCTGACTGTCTTACTGTACATCTAAAATGTCTTTTTTACACTACAGGTCACAATCCAGAGAGGATAGAAGTCCTTATACTTAGTTCTGATTGATAAATGGTCTTTTCCGGTAAAAATTTATATGTATTATCAGAAATTAGAATAAGTTGGTTGTGTGTTATATCCCGAATTTACTTCCATCTTTTGAGCTATGGAGCTTTTTTATTCCTGTTAAATAGGTCAGAGTTAAGTGGCTCAACAACTGAAGCATCCTTCAGAAACTAATCAGGTCGTGGACAGAAATGAAAAATCAGCCAGTGTTAGAAGAAAAGATTGAAACATCTGAACAAAGTCTGGGTCCTTTGAACCTAATTGCTAGTAATGCAACAGTAAAACAATTTGAACTCATTCCTCATTGCATTTATATGTATTTAAGGTATGGCTTATATTGAAAACAGAAATGCAACAATTATTCCTGCTGCTGCCAACACATTGGTTTTTTCAGTTGTAATGTCATCTATTACATGTATGTAGTTTTATTTTGATTGATTTGAGCAAAAATATGGAATAAACATTTAGTGGTATTTCTTTTGCAGAATAAGACACCCTTTTTTTCATTCTACTCTTTATAGAGTAACACAAATATAGTAAGCTGCTATTATTTGATTTATTAGCTGGGCTTCTGGTCAGGTTTCCTGTCAGCTGCTCAAACAACTTGCTAATGTAACAACTGCACTTTGAAATCAGCGTTACCTTGATGTAAAATTGTAGAAAACAGTAGAAACTCCTGGACCATCTCTGACCTTTCGCTTAAATCATTTTAAATCATGACAATGATATCAATTGTAGATGGTTTGAAACCGAAGCTAATAAAATATTTGCTTGCATTGATACCAGAGACCACTCCTTGAATAACACAGACCACAAGGAAAATCTTGACTTGTGGAACTTGTTTTTTTCTTTTTGTGAAAACTGGTCCTTGGTTCTCTCTACTCACCAAATGGACCTCAACAGGACTTCTGTAAGAGCACCAGGCTGTGCTGACATTTTGCTGGAATGGCTTTTTGCTCATCATAATTACAACAACCTCTGCTGAGAGTTCAAAGTTGCAGAGGTGGGTGAACATCTAATTCTCAGATATTCCAAACGTTTTTTTTAGTCTTTATACTAGGCCTGAACTGGTATTCTCATGAAACGACAACCTTCTGTAAAAATATCTGAAACAACAAATGGGTATGCCATGATCTAATCATCTGTATTTAATAGAGAAAGCAACAGTTAATCTTGCATTCATTATAGTTTGCTAACAGTAGTTTTAAAGCATCACTATAAGAGTGATGATCATGCTTATTTAATTTCCACAGGCATAGAAAATACCTCACTCTTGCAAAATAACTTTTTGCATGATTTTAAAACCTTAAAGGTCCTCTCCCATTTGTTTGTGGTGGTGTTTTGTTTTTTCTTTTTGTCCTTTTTTCATTTCCATCCACATCTGGCCTTGCTAACGGTTGCTATTCTGTGAATTTGTTTACAATCCGTCATTCAGTCTTTTTATTAATTGTTATAAACGAAAAAGGACAATAGTCATTCTCAGCCACTTGCTGTTATTTTTGTCTTCATAAAAGACCGAGTTTAGGAGCATTCTGTAATTCAGCTACTGCTCCAGTAGACCCCATGCTGTTTGTTTACATCATTGTTTGTCTGAACAAAATGACCAATTAAAATAATAATTAGGTCTCAAAACATAAACATAACAAAGAAAATGAATTTCTCTGCTAAACAACTGCAAAGCGCTTGTTTTATCTCGCATAATAACCAAAAGGACTAGAACTGACAACATGTCAACCTGGGTTGTTCAGGGTTTGGGCTGCTCAGTCAGCTCAATCTTCCTGATATTGTGGCTCATACATGTACTGCTGCACTCACTCATGTGTCCTGACAACAGTAATAACATTCTCTTAACTGTTCTCGGTCTGTCTCTGGAAAAAAATCCTTGCGTTGTCTTGGCTATACTTATAATTTCTATCTTTATGGCAGAAAGCCATTATACTACAGTGTTTCCAGCTACGCTGTCTCCCCTCTTCGAGATTAGGCGAGTCTTTGTCAATTTCCATTTCTGTGTCATACATGTTTACTGTGTCAATGTCTTAAGCAGGTAGTGAGATAAGTACTTGAACTTTTTTTGCAACCTTGGTTTTCCAATGTTTGTGTCCTTGGTTACCTTATACTTCCCATGCAGACATATTGTTTCAGTTAGCTTGTAAGAGTTTACTTCTTTTTTATAGATCTGTGATTGTGTAATATCATTAGACAGTTGGGAATAATTAACTAATGTTAAGCGAACGCTACACCACTGTATGGACAGTAAAGTCAGAGTCCTAAATACAAGCTGAGCCACTGAAAGCCTTCCTGATAGTTTAGTTTATTTAACAGCAATCCCACCGGAGGAGCGAAGGGGCGAGGCAGGGCTATATGTGCTAGAAAGTACACACCGTATGTGTTGATGTAGCAAAAAGCTGTAAAGAACTATGGACCAGAGCATTGCGTAACCTGACGTCTATACTGTGTGCTCTCTATCTGCTGTGGCTGAGTGGAGGCTGACCTGCACAGAAGCTGCCCCTTCTCAAAAAGCATTTCCTTTCACTCATTTCCTCACTTTTCCATGGCAACAGCAGACACTGCATACCAGAGGTGCACGTGGGTTGCAGCTTAAACAAGGGCTCAGTCTTAGAGAGGCTGCAGCTGAGGATGCACTTAGACTCCTTGTATTTAGTTTTTTCCTCATCGTCTTTGTCATTCACCTTCGGTATTTGGTGAATCCCTGCACACCCACGGACATAAAAACACATCTTCGGTCTCTCTTTATGTTTCGTCTTATTCAAACACCTAAATCTTTGGTAAGAAGACTCAGCGTTAAAGCCATTTCTGTCTCCCTGGAAGCCTTGTTTGTTCACAGGTCCAGTGGGCTCCTCAGGCACACGTGGCCGCTACACATAGAACACTAAACCCCTTGCAGGTAGTTGCAGCATTCAAACTTTTCAGTTACTGCTAGACTTCCTTCACCTCGTGCAGGTGAAATGTGTAGGCATTTGCACTCGTCACCCAGAGACCCTAACTAACTACGTAGCTTTCTTGGTTCGTGTCTCATTTAAATGTTTTGGAGCCCTTCTGAAGCCGTTGGGGGATGAAAACATTCAAATGAACAACAGCATCAGCAAATCAAGTTCCCCTAGATTGGCATGCATCCCTAATGAGCGTTTAAAAAAAAAAAAAAAAAAAAGCATAGGCCTTGGAGCTGCTGATTCTCAACCGGTGTCTGACTGTAACAGGCTGCCTGGACTCTCAGCCTCGCTGTGTTTACGCTTCATCTCCTCGCTGTCTTTAAAGACAACTTAGCAGGGGGAAACTAAGCTGGGCTTCAGAGTGCAGGCATGAACACAGTAATGCACACATACGAACACACATGAAAGCAGAGGCAGAGCTGTAATCTTTCAACACACTTGTGCTATTTCAACTATTTTTTGTGTGTCAGTGTCGTCTGTGGCACATTATCGTCAGTGCAACCTCCTCCCTTCCTCCATCACAGCAAACATTCCAACCGCAGGGGTCACCGCAGCGACGGGGAGCCAATTACACACCAGTGTGTTTGATCAGAACAGACGGCTGATGCACTCTCTCACACACAGATAAATAGATGCATGTGCACACGCTGAACATAATTTCGAATCCGTTCTCCCTCCCTCATTCCCCTCCAAAATCATCTCCCTTCTGCAAATAACTGAAGTGGCGTCTCCCCGCTTTAATTTGCACGCTTGTCAGTGTCTAAGAATGTTGACGTGTTTCATTTCTGTGTCTTTTTAGAGAAATAGTTTGAAATCCACCCAGATCTGGAAAAATAGAGGGTAAAGATGTTGGATAAAGAGTTATGTTAGAAACTCAGTAGGGAAGATGCTTAAAAACACATATGACAAGTGACACGGACCCTTCTGTAAAAAGCCTGTGTGTGTGTGTGCATAGTCCTTCCTCTGGGGTCCTGTGGGTGGTGGCCCCTGATTGTGGCTCTGCTGTCACATCCCTTTAAGGAGCATCGCCTCGCCTGTCATACACACAGAGGAGCGCACATGCCCGATGCTTGGCCTGCCACGTCCCTTGAAAGCCAGGAAAGTCAGATGTGGCAGCAGATTAATGTTGTATGGCCCAGGAGCATGCATGGAAGCGCTCTCGCTTTAACACAGTTGGAGCCTCGGCTTTTCCTTCCGTCAAACTTAAAGCATCCTAAATATTTAGGAAGAGAAATAGCACCGGCAGCACTGGCTGGTAATTTCAACTTGAAAAGTTTTTAGTTTGCACAATGAGCAATATCAATAGACGACTAAGTATTCAGTGGTTGCTTGAATTTCTTGTGTTACCAACTCCTGTCACTGTTAAAATATCACAATAACGGTATGTGAGATGCAAAAACCAGATTTTCCTACATAGTAAAGTTCTTAAAGCAAGATGAGATAAGATGGAAACAAAAGCGGCTTGTCAGAATGAAGCTACATCTGGTTGACATCCTGTGTGAAGCTGCTTCAATCCCCCAAATTAGTTGAAATTAGCTTCTCAAACACATGTTGCTTTGAACTGTGATGGGACCTGCCATTAGTCCTGGATTGATTACAAATTGTTGGTTTATTGGTTTCATTTTTATGTAATTTTTTTCATCCTGGTGACACCAATGTTTCATTCAAGCAATTCAGAAACAAAACAGCACTGCTGTTTATTGGAAAATTACTCAAAGTTTATTCAGTTTGTAAAGTCACCCAGCAAGCTTCTGTTCTTCGTCTGTGTTTATTAATTTTAATAAAATCATGTAATGTTTTCTTAGATAATGGAAAGTAGGTGTTTTCTAATCACTTTGCAGCTTCCAACATTTGCCAGTATTGGGACTAATATAAGCACAAACTGATGTTTAACATGAACAGTTTCTCAATGCTTTGTAATAATATGACAAAGATGACAAACTAAACCTTTGAGGACATGATTGTAAGCATCTTGTTGGGGAAACTAATAACCTGACTTATAATAGATGTAGTTTTTGAATTTTGAACAGGTTACCAGTTCATCACAGGGTGCAACAGCTAGCAGTCAATCCATGTGTTAAATAGAGTTAAACCAATCTGAATATTTTGGGTGATTTCTCATTTTAATTTTTCATCACCCTAGCAGAATTAAAATTCAGATTGTTTTAATTCAACCAAGAAGTTTGTGTCTGACTGGAAATGACAAGCATCCTTTAAAAGCTAATAAAACATAAATAAATTCTGTTTTTGTTTACATTATATTGTTAAATGACATGTTGAAAGTTATTTATGCTCTTCTCAAAAACCAATGTTAAATTATTTATTGACATTATAGCATTAAACCTGTTCTTATAATGTCTGACCAGCTTTTTGCATGTTTCCACTGGTATTTTCATGATTTATCTTTGGTGATAAGCTCCAAGTCTTTGAGTTTGGAGGCCCCCTTGCCATCACCCTAATCTTTAGCTCCCTCGACAGATCCAAGGTGGGAGTAGGGTTTTTCCACTACGGTGCTTTTTACTGGTTATTTAAACAAGACGATTTGTGCTGCTGACTCTTTTGAATCCAACAACAGCTCACCAGCAGTCCTTATTCTCTACCCCGTTGTATAAGTAGAAAGCATTTGCGTATGTTATTGAGTTATTGAGAACATACTGCCTACTAGTGGCGTCGCTGGGAAATTATACCGTTTCACCTTTCTACTAGTGTCATGAGAATGAAGATCATAATTAAAACATTGTTAGGTAGATCTGTTAATGAGAACGAAAAAACTATCACAATTTCAATAGGTTGTGTAAACAGGGCATGAAGCCCTTTGTTTCAGGCTTGGTTTATAAACATAATCTGTTGATATTAAATGACTTCGCAGTGTTTATAAACAGAGCTGCAAGCACCCTTTATAAAACAGCTGAAAACCGCAATTGCGAAAGTAGCTTCACGAGGTTTAATGACCAGCATTTACTATGTGACGAGCCGCACTGAAACGCTGCAGGCGAATGAGACCGTAACCTGGGGTTTTTTCAATACTAAATTCATAATAATGTTGAAGCCCAGTGTTTCATTTCTCAGTTCCAAATTATTCATGCTAGAAGCTAAACTAATTTATGGGATTTAATTGGTTGTTGGTTTATGTAGACCCACCTCTAGCTCCTTATATGGATCAACAAGTGGATTTAGTTTTGTAGTCTAAACGCTACATGAATGCACATTTAATGCAGAGACCCGGGCTCCACTGCCCCAGCCTCAGGTTTTTTTTCCCCACATCAGCAATTAAAGTTGTGGATCTGTCATTTATTCGTAAAAGGTGCTGGTGAGATCTTGACGCGACTGTGTTGCTAGTTGGGCTCGCTGCTAAAAATACTTCTTGCTGAGCTCAAAGGTTTCAAACCAAGTTGTTTCAAGGCTCTGTGTTTGCCAGAGTTATGAACAATATTTCGATGCATTAGAGTTGTGTGGGATGACAGCAATCATTTTATGTTCCAGTCAAGCCCTCCAGTGTTACTAGGGAAACCAGGATATTTAAGGCTTGTGAAGAAGTTGAGACATTAATTGAGAAAGGCATTAGAACTTGATGCTGAAATTGTTACTTGAAATGTTTTTTCTCATCCATGTTAATGTTGCAAAAGGCATTTTTAATTAAATATGTCTTATTTGCATTAAACCTTTTAATGAAATGTTCTATTTAACAATTTATAATGAAAATACCCTCATTATGGTCTTCTGTAAAGTCATTACTTGAGCAGATCCAGTATTGTGAGCAGAGATGTTCTGTTTTTAGCCCCTGTGTGGAGCAGAAAGTGATGACACGTACCAAAGCAGTCTATCAGTATACAGCCACATGCACTAACTCATCACCTCTAACAGCGATCACACCGCCTGGTTTGTCTCGATCTGATCCCTTCCCTCAGCCCGCTTGTCCCTAACCTCCTCTGCCTCTCCTCTCTGCTGCCGCCCTCATAAATGAATCATCACGTCGCCCAGCAGAGCAGAAATGTTCCTTAATTGCATCGACATCACCAGATCTGTCTTACGCATTCACACATATCAAATGCACACAGTATCAATAGTTGTTGGGGAGGGGTGGTGGCGTTGATGTGTGTGGCAGGGCTGCATCTTGCGTGTCTCCTTCTGTTCACCCTGTCAATGCAGCTCAGTGTTAAAAGCATGTGTCTATGTCCTGTCCATGTCCTTTCCTGCATTGTTTTCCTCCTCTCCTATGTTCTCCTGGTGTAATTATTTGGATCAGATGCTGCCGTGTGGAATTAGGATCCCCCTGCTCTCTCTCTCTCGTGCCCCGTCTCTCACACTGGCCCTCTGGCTGACAAGCATCTCGTTAGTGCGGTATGTCTGACAGTGAGGTTTGAGATTGAGCTGTGCCCTCGCATATCCCTGATGTCTCTCCCTTTTCTCTCTCTCTCTCTCTCTCTCTCTTCGTACGCGTGCACAGACAGACGCACTCATTCGTGGCCTAAGTTGTCCACAGTTCCATGAACCAGTCGGACTTTCAGGCCTCAGTAATGATCCGACGTTCTGTGCTTTAATGGAAATGTTATTTTTGTCCAAAGATTCCAATTTTGTCTAACATTGTTGTCTCACTTTTCTGTTTTTTTTTCCCCCTTTGTTTTCTGTCAGGTGGAAATCAAGATGAAGAAGACGGATGCCATCAGATGGGATAAGCTGGAGGGAGAAGGACAGGAGTCCAACATCAAACACTTCAATCCGAGTCTGTCCTTAGCTTCTGCATTTACGCTCAATTTTTTTTCTCTCCTCTAATCTCCTATCTATATCTGTTCTCCTGTCTCTACTGCCGTCAGTCTGTCTCCCTTTCTTCCTCCTAAACCACTTCTTGTTTCTTTCTCCATGTGGAGATCAATATAAGCTCCTGTTTGTCTGTTCTTCACTAAAGTAAGAGTGGGCAGTCGAGCCCTGCTACAGTCTTTCATTAGTGTGACGGTGAGGGAAAGGTATGGCAGCACCATTCGGCTCTGTATTTGAGCCCACGCATTCCTTTACCTGACAGGATTAAATACTTATGTAATTGTGTTTGTGTGGAAGGTAAAGTCATAGTTAAGTGGGCAGCCAAACAATTTTTCCACGGCCCACTTTTCTGCCCTGTTTCTTAGGGCCCGCCTTTAACTTGGGCTTGTGATACATATGAACATATTTGAGGATTTTAGATTTTTTTATGGTGTCACATTGCAATATGTCCGCACTTGGCCTGAATCTGTCTGCTGCTGTATTTACGTAAATCTGCATCTGGATTACACGTCCCGCTCTCCCTGTCCATCTCTTGTTAGGATTATAGTGGATGTTTTACATTCAGATAAAAACGGAAATCATATCTCCGTGTGATTGTTTGCCAGTTGAGTTTTAATGAAAAAAGGGAGATTTATTCAGCCTTGCTAGTCATGTTTTAATGAAATAATTAATCATTAACAGTGTGGGTACTGCAATGAAAATCAGCATGTTTTCCTCTTTTTTCTGCTTTTATCTACAGCACCTTGCATACCCTTTGAACTTTATCTCTTAACTACGAGCTTCAAACTAATGTATTGGGTTTTCATGTGATAGTCCAACAAAAACTAATGCATAATTGAGAGATGCATGGTTTTTAACATTTCTTACCCTGATGCCCCAATTAGGTCTACTTGTGTGCACGTCAGTCAGGCGTGCCCTTCACAAATCTGGACAAATCTGGAAGAAACCCTTTCTTGGGAAAACATTTAAAGACATGGCAAACATATGGTAGAAGGTCTACACGTAATGTGCTGTTTGGTGGAACACTGCACATCGCCAAACTTGGTGTCATGCTGTGGCGAAGCTTTTGTTCAGCAGTGACTCGAAAGTGGATCATAGTAGATGGCAACACAGGGTAATCCTAGAAGAAAACCTGTTAGATGCTGCAAAAAGTCAAAAATTAAGGCAGAGGTTGAAAGCACATTCATGCCTTTGAACGGCCCAGTCAAAGTCCAAACCTATATCCATTTCAGAATTTGGGACAAGATGTTTGGAGGCTCTCCAGTCTGACTGAGCTTGAGCTATTTTGTAAAGCGAAACTAAATTATAGAGACTAACCCCAAAATGCCTGAATCTGTAATTGCATTAAGATGTGCTTCTACAACGTATTGATTTGGGGAATGTTGTGATTATGAATATGTTATTTAATATTTAATATTAATTTAATATTTAATTAAATCATATTTTGGTCTGTTAAGGGTTGTCCTGTGAATACCAGCCCAGTAAGGCGATGGTATTAGAACAAAAATTGAAAGGTGTGAGCCAAGCTCTGACATTATTAAACAGCATAAACTCTGCACACACATGGAATGAATTCACACAATACTTAAAATACAAGATTTATTAACAAAAAAAAATCAACTCAAAGTCAAACATACTTCAAACAACAAAAACCTTTCTATGCTAAAACAATCCAACTAAAATACTAAGCAGAATTAAAGAATAACGAAGGGCTAAGGGCTATGTACAATATAAACAAGTTGATTAAAGATGATTGAAAATCATGACCAAAAGAGTGATGCAACATTACCAAACAATGTTATTTAGTTTGAGAACCAAGGATTATTTGAAAGAATCTGGAAATGAAGTTAAGTTAGTCTTGGAACCAACTTAGGTAATTATCAGCAAACGTTTAGACAACCATTCACAATGCAAGATCACTAAAAAATTATTTTAATAAAATAATGTTTTTAAAGAATGATCGGCTGAATAAAAACCTTTCCTTCTGGATGACTAATTCTCAAAATGTGTCTCATTAGCTGCCTTTATGTATTAAATAATATTTAAAGAAATATTTTAAAAAAACCAACTTTGAGAAATGGGTTAATTTTTTTGTTACTTTTTATCAAGTTTAGTAAAATAATATTTAGGGAAATATTATTTTACTGGATTGAAATCTAACAACCTTTTTGGGTAAATGATCTTAGCAGGCAAGTACGTGTTCTTAGCTGTTAACAGTTGAAGCTAACAAAAGAAGCTTGTAGCTTAACATCAGAATCAAACACACACCTTTAAAATACCATCAATGAAAGGGTTAAAATGCATAAGCGTGGACGGTGCGTTATGGCCAATCTGTGTTTAAAACCTTTAAATAAAGTTTGTCTTAACTTAAAAAAAACACAAACACAGAACACAAACTGAGCACGTGGTGCTGAACAGATTATCTGCTAGCACTAAGATGGCTGAGTTTCAACACAAACAAAACCAAACGTCATAAAATGAAAAATGTTTAGATTATTTCACTCTAAACTACTTCTCTCTGCCCAAAACACAACCTCTTACGTGAACCGTGCTGAGGAAAAGCTGTCCGGGGCGACGAAGTTGAAGAAAGCATCCACAGTGAACAAAAGGTTAACTTGCAGCTAACCTCCATAGCTGTGGGGTGGGGCGGCTCGGTCTGTCGGCCGGCCAAACTCCACGTTACTGCTGTAACCATGGTGATGCGGTCTCGTTGTCCTTCCTTCAGACCAGGAAAACTGCTCCACTCGGCGTTGTAGAGACAGGGTCTCTGCTGGGAACTCTCTGGAACACAGTTTGCTTCTGTAGACCTCAGAGAGAAACGTCAAGCCACGCTTGTACCTTAATTACCCCCGTTCATGGATGAATACCGGATACACAAGCAGCAATTCATTCCTACTTAACTTAGTGCATATGATCGCATGATCATATGACACTCTTGGATCCAGTTTGAAGAGTTACGTCTGTTTGCCCACAAAGAGAGGGCAAACCACGCAGGTTCTCCGGGGACCTGCGTGTAGGGGTCAGTTTGTTGCAAAAGCGGGGTTTTCATTCGGACAGTGACGTCATGGGAAGTCCGCTGTTACCCCCGATTCTGCCTGTGCTTGAAGTAGGTTAATGCGATTTATTTTGAAAGTTCCAGAAAAGTTCTTATCATGTTGTTCCCATTGCTGTGGTCCCAACAGGAAACTGAATACAAGTAAACACCACACTTTTCAGATTTTTATTTGTAAAAACAAAAATTATTATTGAAAACAAAGAATCCTTCTTTTTCTCTTCACAAGGATGCATTAATTTGTGTTGGTCTGTCACATAAAATCTCAATAAAAGACGCTGAGGCTTCTAGGTAAAAAATAAAATGTGAAAAAGTTAAAATGGTGTGAATACTTTTGCAAGGTGCTGTACAAGGATTATGCCTCTTCTGTCTAGTAGCTCTTAGGATTGTTCAACATTCCATTCTTGGTCTTAAATAAACGAACAGAGTGTGTTCTCTAACACCTTTTCATTCATTCTATCAGATCAGTACCCCACATCTTCCCACTACACCTGCAAGTGGGACAAGATGGCGCTGGACATAAGTGAGGAGGAGAAGAACGAGAAACTGGAGGGAGATGCGGCGCTCAACAAGCTCTTCCAGCAGATCTACTCTGACGGCACAGACGACATCAGACGGGCCATGAACAAATCCTTTGTGAGTATTCACTTTGAGGTGACGCATGACTTCTAGGTTCATATTCACACTCGTTTGCTAACTACTAGGAGCTAAGATGAAACTACAGAGTGGTGCGGGTGCAACAGGTTGCTTATTAAGTTTAGGAAAAGGAAGCCCTGGTCTTTTGTCATCATTCTTTTATTGATTTTTCTAACTTACCAGATAGATAGCTCCACTTTATGGAAATTTAATAAATCTTGTGGTCGTCATCCAAGGCAGGTCTTATTGTAGTTCAGAGGCAGGGTGAGAATGATGCGTTTCCAGGTGGGAAAAGTGCTCTAAATGTCTGCATTCCCTCTCCTGTGTATGGAGGGAGAGCAACTGTGAGACGTTTTCTGCTGCTGACATTGTGAGGAATAGTAGAAATAAAGAAATATCTTCAGAGCAAATAGAAAGGTGGTTTCCAGATTGTACACATGGTAGAGATGATGGTTTGGACTGAAAATCAGAAGCTTTTATCAGTCGTTGTTGTTGGGTATTAATTAACGAAAGCCCAACAAAAAGGGCTCGCAAACATCAGTAAGGAGATAGATTTATATCTGATACTATTGAATGTTAACATCATTGTTTAATGGCCAGCATTTCTCTGCGTTTTACTGTTAAACTACATTTAAATTCTCTTCAGATAAAAACACTATTGAAAAAAAATTCCGTGTCAACTAAATGACATTGATGGTACTTGTGATCTTGTGATGAACTAAATGAATTAATTGAATTTTTCAGGCTTTATAATTTAGCCGCATTAAGCAAACCATGAGAAACTGGTTGGCATTGAATGAAACTAAAGGTTAATTCATTGCTCAACCTGAGGAACAAATACAGCGAAAGCCTAACTACCTCCATTATTAGGGCACCAAGGAAGTTGACCCAACTGCCATCAAGAGTTGTATGTCTCAATAGGCAGTTGCTATATCAACGGACTTTACTGCAGACAAGTACTTCGGCTCAATTTAAAAGAAAGGATCATATTCTTAACATTGGGATTTTCTGATGGTATCTGTCTCTGGCGGCCATGTTGCCATGTTAAACCTGTCGATTTTTAACCCGGTCTATTGTTGCGTGCACAATCTGCAAAACTCTATGATAGGTTGACAGACTAAATCTGGATTCTTCCAAACATTCGAAGGGTTATTCATCATTTACAAGGACGTTCACAATGAAAGAAATATATTGGCTGCTGCATCTCCCTGTCTGTGACATCACCTGCTTTGCTCTCCATCCTCCGATATCCAGACAGCTCCCTGTCAAGGATGGAGCAGAAAGCAGCTAAATGATAGCTACTAAAATCCTGCAAGTCTTGTCCACATGGGATTAAGGTGAATTGCACGGAAATATTATACATGAATCAATAAGTCATATCAAAACATAGAGGAAACATGCTTTCGTTAGCCTGACTGCACCGTGTAAAACTTTGTCAGCAGGAACAAGAGGTAAGTTTATAGAAACCTGTAGAAATGGTGGTTTTCCTCCAGGGCCGAACCAGATCCAATCCTAGAGCCAGTTCTTCACTGGTTCTAAAAAAGAACTGGCTTGGTTTTCCACAACCAGAGCCGACTCAGAGTTACATCATGGCGTAATTATAAACAACTCGTCCAGTAAATGTTTCCTCAGTTTTATTCTGAGTTTTGGAGAGGATTGTAGTGCAGAAAAACAATTTAACCACACAAATCATGATTTCTCTCAGTAACCACGAAAACAGGTGTCATACTATCTATACCTATGTTTATTAACGCGGTTTTAAACACCTCAAACACCTAATCAGCTGATCTCTGAGCTGATCGGTACCAGCAGCTAGGTTTATCATCACCACCTGGCAATATTAAAACACAAACGGTGTCTAAGAAATGAGTCGGAAATGTCTGATGGATTTAGCTTGCAACACTGGCTTTAAGCACAGCTCCATGTAACACATTGATCACCCCAGATTCCACGTCCTCCGCTCCGGTACGTGTCCGTTCTGTTCCAGCCCGCCTCCGTCAGTCCGTGAAGAGCAAGGCCTACTACCCCCACGGTAACTCCGTCGAGGTCCGCTCCAAGTTCCTTGGAGCCCAAAGAGAGCATGCGCGAGCGGTACGAGCTACGAAATTTAAGCCTTTCAAAATAAAACATAATATAAACATAAAATAAACATATTGATCTATATATATAATTAGACATTGTGTTTTTCCGGGTACCACCAAAATATAGACCATAAAAAAGCTAATGCAGTTAAGTTTAGCCGTTGTTTATTTAGCAGGATGCAAATCTATTTGTAGAGGATTACTATGTTTCAAATTTAATGTTTAAATGGCAAATCTGCTTCCTTTTTGGTGCAAAAAGAGTGGTTTGCATCCAATATTTAAAGTAAACGGTTAACCTTATTGTGAATATAAAAAAAAAATTATTTAATATGTGGTTAATGCTCTCATTAATTAACATAACAACTGAGTTGCTCTGTCGGTTGGATGTGAACGGACGTGAGCGGAGCAGGAACGAAGGATGTGGAATTTGGGGGTAAGGGTGACCTGTGATATCAAAACAAACAGGGAAGAATAACACACTGATGCTTATCCACCTTTTTCTGAATGTTACGCTGCTCTACCCACTGCATGCCCCAGTGGGTAGAGCAGGTACCTCATGACTGCAGGCTAGTCCTCAAGGCAGTTGTCCCTGGGTGCGATTCCTGGCCTGGGCCATTTACTGAATGTCTTGCCCTTCTCTCTCCTGTAGAAATGTCAAAGGCCATTCGTGCCACAGGAAACCTAATAAAAAACTAATTTCTGGACTTTTAAATAAGGGCTCAACTTGATTGTTTGTTTCCCTCCATAAGCCTGCCCCTAGCTCCTAACAAAAGCGATACATTCATCTGACCCTGAACAGAGTTGCTGCTAAGAACCAGTGCATTGGTATGATGGAAACACAAAGAACTGGTTTTAAGCCAGCTCTAGTACCAGTGTGCAGAGTTTAGGGAATGTGATGTTGCAGCATGTAGAAAGTCAGTGGTAAGTGAATTCTTCTACTGCTGCTACTGACTTTTCAAGCATACTTCATTGGTTTGATGAAGTGTTGGACTGAGACTCATCAGCAAATCCCTCATCCTACAGGTGTTGGACAATGAAACTGAAACACCTGGTTTTAGACCACAATAATTTATTAGTATGGTGTAGGGCCTCCTTTTGCGGCCAATACAGCGTCAATTCGTCTTGGGAATGACATATACAAGTTCTGCACAGTGGTCAGAGGGATTTTAAGCCATTCTTCTTGCAGGATAATGGCCAGGTCACTACGTGATACTGGTGGAGGAAAACGTTTCCTGACTCGCTCCTCCAAAACACTCTAAAGTGGCTCAATAATATTTAGATCTGGTGACTGTGCAGGCCATGGGAGATGTTCAACTTCACTTTCATGTTCATCAAACCAATCTTTCACCAGTCTTGCTGTGTGTATTGGTGCATTGTCATCCTGATACACGGCACCGCCTTCAGGATACAATGTTTGAACCATTGGATGCACATGGTCCTCAAGAATGGTTCGGTAGTCCTTGGCAGTGACGCGCCCATCTAGCACAAGTATTGGACCAAGGGAATGCCATGATATGGCAGCCCAAACCATCACTGATCCACCCCCATGCTTCACTCTGGGCATGCAACAGTCTGGGTGGTACGCTTCTTTGGGGCTTCTCCACACCGTAACTCTCCCGGATGTGGGGAAGACAGTAAAGGTGGACTCATCAGAGAACAATAGATGTTTCACATTGTCCACAGCCCAAGATTTGCGCTCCTTGCACCATTGAAAACGACGTTTGGCATTGGCATGAGTGACCAAAGGTTTGGCTATAGCAGCCCGGCCGTGTATATTGACCCTGTGGAGCTCCTGACGGACAGTTCTGGTGGAAACAGGAGAGTTGAGGTGCACATTTAATTCTGCCGTGATTTGGGCAGCCGTGGTTTTATGTTTTTTGGATACAATCCGGGTTAGCACCCGAACATCCCTTTCAGAGAGCTTCCTCTTGCGTCCACAGTTGATCCTGTTGGATGTGGTTCGTCCTTCTTGGTGGTATGCTGACATTACCCTGGATACCGTGGCTCTTGATACATCACAAAGACTTGCTGTTTTGGTCACAGATGCGCCAGCAAGACGTGCACCAACAATTTGTCCTCTTTTGAACTCTGGTATGTCACCCATAATGTTGTGTGCATTTCAATATTTTGAGCAAAACTGTGTTCTTACCCTGCTAATTGAACCTTCACACTCTGCTCTTACTGGTGCAATGTGCAATCAATGAAGACTGGCTACCAGGCTGGTCCAATTTAGCCATGAAACCTCCCACACTAAAATGACAGGTGTTTCAGTTTCATTGTCCAACCCCTGTATGTGCCTATGGGCCGTCATTCCCAATCTAACTAAGATGTCATTCTTCACTGGTTAGTTCATTTAGCTCTCCACGTCCTGCCCTATTAGCTGCAATTTGCACATCAGTAGAATCACCTCTAAAACAGACTTTACTCTCTCACAGATACGCTAGACCTGATTTTATTTGTAATTGCAGCTGTAAAAGTAGTCTTCTGTTGTTCAGGGCCAAGACTGGTTTTCCTGCTGAAGGCTTAGCAAAGCAATGTAAAATTTCAACAACTTGCTGAAATTTAAGAAGTCCAAATACTCTCTGAGCTTCTGCAGAAAAGAACCCATTCCATTCGTTTGAAATGAACTGCAAATTAAATATCTTAATGTCAGCCTCTGCGTATTTTGTGGAGAGTTGACCTTTTGATAGCGGCAGCTTTGGTCTTTTCACTCTGTAATAATCTAAGCAAAGTTGATGCGAGCTGCAGATTGACCGTCGAAAAATAAGCATTAATGACAGAGACCCAGGCTAATTTGGATTCTGAACTCATTTGTCTTTTTTAGAAAAAAAGGCTTTCTTGTTGGCTCTGTAACATGCTCACACCCTGAACTGACAGCAACCCAAAACCTCTTAAAAGAACATCCATCTGCACTTATCCACAGGCATCGATTTTTCACTGCTACGTTGGAAGAATCGCTATAAGAGAGGAGCTGAGTGCAAAGTTTACATGACCCAAAGTCGAAATGACAAAAAATAGAGCAGGAAAAGACTATTTTTTCTATTTACGCCTTTCATGATTAAACAAGCAAATGTGTGTTCTCATTTAGGGAGCTGCAGGTGGGAGGAAAGCTGCACGCGTTTCTGTTTTCCAGATTCGAATGCAGTGTAAGGTCTTACCTTAAAGAATTAGTTGCTGCCTTTCCCAGCAGAGTTAACCTGAGGCAGTTTTAACGTTCATGCTAAGTAGGTATTTGCTCAAACATCAACCAGCAGCAGACCTTGAGCTTAGTAAGCATCGGTTTACATGGATATGAGCATCTGCAATCAATGACACGGCAGGAAAGGGAAGGCATGTGGTAATAAACGTGCTTCACTGGTAATAGGTGTTGTGTAAGTCCTGGTGAATTAAAGCAGCTCTGTCGGAATGAAACGATTACCAGTTTTAATGATTGCAAAGACTACATTTCAAGCTTGATAACTGTGCTAGGCAGACTTTTTGAAATGTTTGGTCCATACTATCTGCAGAAGGAAAATACTCTAGTAGTCCTCTGGGTCCAGCAGGCAGGCCTTATGCAGAGTGTGGATGCTTTGCTATCTTCAGCAGTGGCTTTATAACTTGTTGATAAATTCTCTGATTTCTTTGATTACCTCTTTTCTTGCTGAGGGTCCTCTAATACTTAAAAAACAGCCAAAATAATCAAACCCAAAGCAGTATGAGGAGCTTCTACTTTGTAAAAAGCCTCAATACACAAGGACATAAGCACAACTTCCTACAAACCTTCACAATAAGAGCTTTACACACAAAAAAGCTGCTCCTTAAACTCCAAATATAAGTATTTTAAAGCTCGTAGTGCTGGATACAGGCTGCAGTTAGTTGTCCATGACATCATTTATTAAAGGACGGCCAATTTGTTAATTTTGTTACTTTTAGTGAGAAACCATCTTCATGCTGGGAGCACCATGAGTACTGTTATTAAAATAGGCACTGACATGTACAGGTTAATGTTTATGTAATCACTAATTGGACTCATTGTAATAGAAGATCGTCGTCTGCAAAAATCACTTATTTCACTGGAATTTCTGTCAGTCCTGAAACTTTTATAAGTTCATAAACGTATCTAGAAATGATTTCGTTGATTTGAAGTTTTATCCTTTTTCAAATGTTAATGTTGTTACATCCCTGCTGCACCGTTGTGATGTTTCCCTGTTTCTCCTCCCTGGGCAGATGGAGTCTGGTGGAACGGTGCTGAGCACCAACTGGGGCGATGTAGGCACGAGGAAGGTGGATATAAAGCCACCAGATGACGTGGAGTTCAAGAAGTACTGAACATCTCTCTCTGTTCTTCGTCTCAGCCTTTTTTTATTTTTATTTTATATCGTCTGTCTTCACATTTACCCACCTGAGCTCCTTTGGGATTCCTCGCAGCTTGGCTGTCTGCACAGCTGCCTACTTTGCCTCTTTCCTCGAGGAAGTGTGGCATTCCCACTTTCACTCCACCAAAACAACAAGGGCCTACTCACCACAGAAACGTATCACTGGATCGGGATTGGGCGGGGAGGGTTGAATGATCTGTTGAATGGATTGATTAGCTTTGGTTTTTCTTTAAAGGCTGATGGACTCAAAAAGTGAAACAAGTGTGTTCGGTAGACCTGAAATACATCGATTCAGCCTTCAGATGTGTTTTCTCAAAACAGCCACAGTCTTTCTGTTTGGAAGCCTTTTTTACAGTTTGCCACCTTCAGCACAGTGTAAAAATGTACAATTGGTTAGGAAATGAACCAGCTCTAAATGAATCTGTTTTTCTTCTGTAAGGGGTCTGCACCAGTGTTTCTGCACCAGTGCTTGGCTTCTTGACTCGTCTGTCGATGGCTCAGCACCTGTCATTCCCTCAGTGTGACTCAAGCTTCATTGTAAATAAAGCATTTCTTGTTTTGGCTGTAATTCCTTGTCCTGTGTTTTCTGTCTGTCTGGAACCTGTTTTGAACCGGATGGGAAGTCTCTGAATGTATCACTCAGACTCAAAAATGGCAGCATATTGGGACGGCGGGTGAGCCATGTGCTACGATTATGTGCCGGCAGCGGTGAAATGTGGTATTACTGATATGAGAGCAGGCGGTTGAGATACGGCCGACACCTTGAGGACAGGGTTTACTTATTGCAGTGTGATTGGTATCGGGAAGGAAGAGCTACCCCCACGCCCCTCAGGTTGTTTGGCCAAGGACGAGGATGCAGCTGAAGATGTGGGAAGCGTTCTGTCCCACCACACACTGTTTATGCAGCAGCTGTAACTGTGAGGGGGGGGTATCCTACCAAGCCAGGAGAGCATTAATATGGATCAGCTTCCCTAACCACATCATCAAGCCTCTCACACTGAGTTAAGTGTTAAATTCATCACACAACGTTTCATCTCTCCTGATGATCAAACAGCCATTTGTGACTCTGGATGGAACTCTTAGCTCCGTGACACTTGCTTTTCTCTCTCTCTCTCTCTCACACACACTCCTCCAGTACACACCGCCCCCCTTCCTTACCCCCTACCCCTGCCCGAGGCAGCTCTGCGACATCAAAAGGAGCTAAGCGCTTTGCATCGTGGGTAAGATCTGGGAGCGTGACGGCTGCAGAGTCTTTAGTCTCATTAAAGAGTTCTAGATCCTCGACTCTCACATTAAAGAACTCTGGAAAACTTTCTGCTCGGGCCTTTGGAGCACCGACCAGACGAGACACTTCTCAGAGAGCATTTGAGAGAATGAAAGGAGGCGTAGCTGAGAGAACGGCGATGCACGCAAGACGCATAATCAGATAATATGTATTTTGATCTATAAGAGAAAGAAGAGGCCTGAAACTTGGAAGTTTACTTAAAAAAAGTTTATTTCATGATATTGCACTTTGAGAAGTTCAGAGTGAAGATAAAACATTTAGATGAAAATTTAAAAGAGGAAAGGTACAGTACATTGTTTTCATTAAAGTATCTAATGAAGATTTAAGTCATATTTCTTCTGCAAAGTGAAGTGAAGGGCCATTTACAGGGCCTTGCATAGGTAGTCATGTCCCTTGAACCTGTTCACATTAAGTCCGGGTACAACCTCTTTCAATATTTATTGGTTTCATGTGAGATACCAACAAAGTAGCACATAACTGTGAAGTGAAACATGCTTTTTAACAAAAATCCAAAAAGTGTGTGTTTATATTCACCCCCCCTTTACTATGGTGCTGCTAATTAAAAAAACAGTTCAACCAGTTGCCTTGATTTCACCTGACACGGTGGTGGCAGCATCATGCTGTGAGGATGTTGCAGATATCTACATACGTTTTTTAAATGTATTTTATTTATGTCTGGACCTTGGGCAGTTCTAACATGGATATCTTTTGATCTAAGCTAGGGCTGAACAATACTAAGAAACAATGACATTGCAATATTATTCTGATGACTATTTTGTTTGTGATTGAGCCACAGAGGTCCCCACTTCTCTTTCTAAGTGTTAGCCTCTTGGTCACCAGGATTTAAAGCAGCTGTGGACATAAAACACTTGAGGTCTATTTGGTTGGCCTAACATATGTTTGGCAAGCAAAAGCACCTGAAAGGTTATATTTAGCCAAATCTTGCATTTTTATTTGTTATTTACACGTATTGATATTGCGATGATTGCAAATCAATATATTATGCAATTCTATTCTAATCGAAACAATCTCGTGCAGCTCTGGCTGTATGTTTAGTGTCTGCCATTTAGCTCTCCCCACTAACTATCCAGTTACCCTTTCTATGCTGGAAAAAAAAACATCCCCACAGCATGATGCTGCCACCACCATGTCAGGAGATTTCTAAATGCAATGTCTTGCACTGGATTTTATTTCAAGGTATCAGAGTAAAAGGTGCCACTTTTTCCAGTATTGTAGCTCTGAAAAAATGTGAAAGCCATATGTCATCCTTCCACTAAGTTATGCACTAATTTGTGCTGGTCTATCACATAAAATCCCAATGTAATACATTGGGATTTTTATGGTATCGTGACAAAACTTCTCTAGATGTATATATCCTATTGTAAGGTACTGTAAATTCCCTGACCTCTACTGGAGTTCTTCATAGATGTTTATGTACAGAACTTTGGACGATGTAAGGACAATCAGCTCTAACAATACAAGCATTTCTATGCGTTTACTTGAAGGAATACCACCACCTCTGTTTCTGTGGTAGCATGTTTTGCTTTAGTTTAGAAGACCCCAGATTAGTAGCTGGTGGATGTGTTTTATAAGGATAAAAAGATTTGCAGCCACTGTGTTGCCTTTCAATTTTAGATCAGCTTTATATGCATTGAGAATTCACACAGCTACTAATGCAGTTCCTTTTGTACAAATATGCTTAGACTCATCTACCTATGGTAATTATTAACTCTCCCTCCTTTTTTATTATTTTTCCTTTGGTCTCAGCACCTTTTGAACCCCATTCCTCCCTCCTTCCACTGTCCTGGGCTCCACCATGTTTCAGAAAGGTGAAGGGTTTCCTCACACCAGCCCCAGGATGCGGGCCACCCACCACTTGCAGGGCATGATAACTCTGCAGGCCACCCTGCAGCCTCTATAGTGGTACGGCCAAGGATAGTAGCCACCGAGCGGCTCGCAGATCCTCTGGCAGTAAGTGTAGCTGCGACGGCAATCGTTGCAGCACACGCCCTGGTGGTCCAGCATGGGGTCGATGTCCATGGTGCCCTGCTCGCCTTCGAGTCCTCGCTGCAGAGAGTGAGAGGGAAGCAGTCAGACAGAGTGACTCGTTTCCCTAGTAGGCATGTTTAGCAGGGAAGAGATCTCATTTCAGCCCTGTTAAATACACTTTCAGATGGCAGGATTGGGAGGCAGAGAGGTCACATGTGGGTTTTTCCAGTTTCTGTTCAGTCCTGCCTGCAGTTGTCAGGTGTGGGATGAATGGCGAGAGGCTGCAGTCTAAGCAGCTGTAAAGGAGGGGGATGAGGATGTTTATGTATGGGACTGTTTAGCAGGGCAGAGGGGTGTCCGAGTTACGGCACCCTGTTGGCGGTCAGACGCCTCGGAGCTCCTCCGGTCCTTGGTCCCCAGAAGCAATCACACACTTTATCTAACACTGACTCTTAGAGGAACGACTCTCAACCAGTTTCTAACTTTTAGCTCCTTTAATCTAAGTTAAGGCAGAGGGATGATTACAGAAATCAGCGCTGAGGCTCCGTCTCGGACCTTCGCCGTCTGTTAGAGGATGACGAAGAGCCCCGATAGAAGGTCACATACAGTTTTATATCTGGCACACCAATGCAATGGATGTGCTCTCCCTCAGTGATTATCAGTAGACTATGTGTCACCATTGTGGTGTCTATCTGTTAGATTGTGTAGTAGCGGGTGTCCATCCTTAATCTAAGTGTGCTGTAGCTTTCTAATCAAACCAGTTATACCAGCTGCTCCACTATCTACCCCAGTGCCCCAGCCTCAGGTCATTTATGACAACCCTTGGGTGATCTGTCCTTGTACTGTGTGTTTATGAGCATTCTTATCCTATTGTAACAGAAGGGAAACATTAGAACTTATACTTTATATCACTATGGCATAAAGGGATAAACAGCTATGAGCATATTAATAAAGGTTATTCCTAACAGGGGCCACAGAAGAGAAATGATGGGGGGAGGTGTGGAATTATTCATACAGCTTCATTCCTGAAAGGAAAGCTTTAGGCAGCCGCGCAGAGAAAATACAAACATTCAGATGTGCTGTGACGTGACCCCAGCTTCTGCTGCGGCTCCTGCAGCAGTGAGAAAAGGCCTTCTCAGGTGGCCCCTCGTATCCGAACGGACAGCTCGGAAAGCTCCGGCCGGATGTAAACACTGCGGAGGGAGCGGGACCGTGTGACTCACCTGATAGGGGTTCTCCGGGTTGAACTCTGCCTCCACGTCCGTGTTGTCCTCCGTAGTAGCTGCCTGCCTGCGCTGGCGGGGGGCGGCTCTGCTCCCCCTCTGGCCGCCTACACACACCACAGTGTCAGTATCTGACATCGGACCTAATTTAGGAGCGAAGTGGCACTAATGTGGTATGGCTCCTCGTTGCGCAGCCGCTTCTCAGGCAGCGCTTTTGAAATCCTCACACGAAGTAGAATGACAATTGTGTTTTTAGAGGTAGGCATATTGACCTCACTGCATGCTAAACATTCTGCATTCAAAAACCGGATTCCTGCTTTTCTCATCAGCCTGTTCAGCCCGTCCTCAGCAGATCAAACAGCTGCAAAGCTAAATAGAAAATACTTCAGACCATTTAATCCATGTTATCCTTGTTCTGTTTAAACACTCTCCTTTTTTGTTTAAATCCTTTCAGTGTCAAATCTGAAATCTTAACAGAGAGCAGTGTGCTTACTGGGTGAGTATGTGGGACGGAGCCAGAAGATTGGTAGGTCTCCACACAGGTCCATGATCTTGCTGCTGAGGAAGGAGGAGTCAGACAGAGGCGGGCCTGCAACCACCAAGATCAGATCGTCCTCGAATTTGGCTGGCATCACCTCCTCGTCCTGCAGGGAGGAATAAAGTGGAAGAAAACACTCAGGCAAACCTTACAAGAAAACACACACATTCTGCTGTAGGGGTAGCAACAGGGGTAGAAACAGCCAGGAGGCCTGTGTTAACTCTGGAGGAGCCGCAGAGATCCACAGCTCAAGTGGAAGAATCTGTTCACAGGACAGTTGTTATGCGTTCTCTCCACAAATTTCACCTTTATGGCAAGAAGTTGCAGTTTCCACATGTAGTGGACACCACACACATGTTGAATCTAGCTGAAAGCTGAAACTTTACATGACCCTAAACAGATCGTTCCCACTGTGATACACAGTGGTACCAGGATGACGCTGTGAGGATGTTTTTCTTCAGCAGGGACAGAGAAGCTGGTCATGGTTAATGGGGTAAGATGGATGGAGTTCAACACAGGGAGGACAACAAGTTAGATGCTGAAAGACTTAAGACCCATCTGAGGTTCATCTTCCAGCAGGATGGTTATCCTAAACATCCAGGCAGAGCTACAATGGAATGGTTCAGATGAAAGCATATGCAAACATTAGAATGGCCCAGTCAAAGTCCGGACCTAAAGCCAATAGAGAACTTGCTAAAAGGCTTGAAAATTGATGCTCACATGCGTTCTCCATCCAATCTGACAGAGTTGGGCTTCTTTCTTCACATAACAGCTGAATTGAATTTTTTATTTATTTTATTTTAGTTGTTCACAGGTAAGCTCTACTTCTAATTAAGGGACATATGAAGCCAGTTTTTTGGACAGGATTTATTTAAATGTATCAGGTAAATGGGACTGAATAGAAATGCACACCGTACTTCACATATTTTCAAACTCATGTATAATTTTTCCTTCTACTTCGCAGTTATGAAGTGCATTTTGTTGGTCTATCACAAAATGTACCGTTAAAACACACTTTTGTTCTTGTAACATAATAAAATGCGTGAAAGTTTAAGGTGTATCACTACTTATTTTAAGGCACTCTAAAATAAAATCAAGCTCAAGCAAACATGACAAGAAGAAAACAATAGTTTCCTTCTGGGGTTTTCTAAATCTTTTCACTCCCCTTTAAATAACCCACATTCTCTGCATCCGGTCCAACTCTAATCCTCATTATTGGTGCCCTGTTAATGCTCCTTTTGGGATTATAAAATCAAGCCTGAAGGCTGCAGTATGTAGATTTTCTTTGGACTGACATTTCTTTGCATACACATAATGTCAGGTCTCATCAGCATCTGATGGGAAGAGGTTTAATGTCCTGAATGGACGAGAATTACTTAAAAAAAGCAAATGAAGTTTCTCTGCATAAACGTACGTGTTTTGAATCCACAGCCTGCAGGGAAGAGAGAAACTCTGTAGGGATGATCTTGCTTACAGGCTGCACTGCACCAGGCAAAGTCACGTTTTTCAGAAATTACTTTTTCTTTCCCAGCTTAAAATCCTTTGCTGGAGGGACAAATAAAAGCAGGGGGTCCTTCTTCACTGCTTGTCTGACTGATAAGAATTTATCTGACCTACTCCTACTGGATCAAGCAGGGTGAGTGCGTGTGCTTTTTTTTTTAAAGCCATATTTGCCATCAATCTAAATTATAGCAAATGACCAGCCTGCAGCAACCATTATAACAACATCTCCATGTCTCCAAACACACAGAGACTCACACACACCCTGACGCTGCCACAAACACACGCAAACAATCATTTATGAGGCAATAACACAAACACACACACGAGCACAAATGTGAAATAAATGATCGTTTATGAGGCAGACAGAGGCAATAAGAGCAGCCTTGCGTGATAATTAATTGTGTTGTTGTTGTGTTCACGTGGGAGTGTTTATGCACGTATACGTTGAATAAAAAGCTGTTGTGCTGATGTGGATTTATGTGGATGTGAGGCTTACCCAGAACTAAATGATTTTAATTATCACACAGCTTCAATTGAGCAATCACACGCTGTGGTGTGTTTTGTGATAACAATCCTCACACATGCCATACATCCTCCTACTGTCTGTGACGAGCATGTGATTGTGTGTGCGTGTGTATTATCCTACCAAGCTGTCACAAGTCACCTGTGTGGTCTTGATACATCACTTGCTCAAATTTCTGAGCACACATTAGCGGTGATTAAAAAGTGGCAGCTGTTTAGAGCAATTATGTTAAGTATAGAGTTTTTATAAATACCTGTGAGGAGGTTTAGAATCTGTAATCAACATGGGCTACATTCATTAATCTCTTAAACTTCAATAACTCTCAGACACATTAAGGTTTAAAATGTCCTAGCTGACCAAGTTGTCATTCACGTTTCAGTAAGAAGGCGAGGTCATGCCAACAAAAGACTGACATCATGTTATGTTGGGTTCATTTGGTCTCAGATGTCAGAGGGTCTAAGAGTGATCCATTATCGAATTCAGCAAATTCTAGTAGCAAGTCTAAAAAGATAGGTGTGGTGATTGTTTGGGTACTAACGACTATTAGCCATATTAGCCGTTACCAAATACTAGCCCATTCTACAGTCAATCACTAAAGAAAGGTGTCAGAAGGGCTAAATAAATAGTTTCTACCTGCCTTTTTTACTATGTTTAAAAAGTGCAGCAGTCATATTAGATGCTAAACTAAGGGTTGCCAGGCAACTAATGTCCAAGGGTGGTGTTGTTGTTTCAGATTGGGATTTCAGAAAATCCAACTTTTGATGATGCAAGGAAAGTGCTGTTAGTTAGAAAATCACTAGGATTCGCTACTTGTTTTGGTGCTGACTACTATTAGCAAAACAAGGTAATGATGTATTTCTCCCCATTTTCTGCATTCAAGCACTAAAGAAATGCTTAGGTTGTAAAGGTTAAAGAAGATACAAATTGTCAGTAGGAATGGTATATAGTTTATGTCTGCAACTTCACAACATTCTTGAAGCGAGGCATCCATGTTCAACCCCGAATTCAGCACCCAACAGGTCAAAGTTCATAGCATCTTAGACCCCTGCTTCAAGTCTGTTTTGGCTTTGAAACCATGATAAGTGAACTTTGGCCCATCACAAAGCATCATATACAGACTAGGCTTTATGTAAACCAACAACTCCACGTTATAAAATTAAGACCTACTCAGAAACCCTGTACAAAGGTTACTTGTAGATACTTAGATCAAAACTGAGCTTACCAATGTAGGGAAAGTGAGTTTTTTAAATATTTGTTTTTAGTTCAGCTCACTCTTATGACTAAACATGCCCTTGTAGCAGGCTTTAAACTTAAAACCGAAATTAAAGTGTGTTTTTGTCCAAACCAGAATCCTTTCCTTAACCTCATCAAGTATTTCTAGAATAAATCTAAGCAGTTAACAGCTACATAGGTTATAATGTTATATGCTGATTTCAAGGCTATGTCATGGTAGCCTTTTGTTTACCAGTTTTCTCGGGTACACTGCCATACAGATTAAAGTTGCTGTAAAGGAACAATTCAGATGTTAATGAAGGGGGTTCTGTTGAGAAACTATAACCAACAAATATCTTATCCACAGTAAAGAACTCTCTGAATGTGTTCAGGTAAATACAACAGTGATCAGTTTTATAGCTAATGGCTAATCAGGGCATAGACATGAAAACAACAGATTTGTTTCTCGGCATTCTCCAAAAATGTTCTCACCATTCAAGAAGACTTTATTTTGTAAACCTTTAAACTACAGTGATGTTTGCGTTAGATGGTTATTATTTACACAGCGGTTTATGTCTGTAACAGTTAAATGTAGCTACAGATAGTCTGACTGGCCACACACACAGTTGGGGGCTTTTTGCTTTCTGAGGGTTCTGTACAGCTATTACCAATAGTATCTCTTTTATTTGTAGTAGACAGATTTTGTCTCAAACTGAAAATGTTTTATCTGTGAGATAGATATTAGATATTAACCTTCTACACTTTCACAAGAAATACTTGTTAAGTTTGTCACTGTATAAAAGCTGCTATAAAGTGACGTTAGTGGAGGCTGCTGGCTGTTTGAAGCCAGCTCGTCAACTGCGTTTGGTCAGTCTGCTGCGTCTGACTTGGGTAAAGCCAAGGCTACATCCTTCTTGTGCAGTGAACATCGCAGATGGTAACTTCACAGAGCTTCACCTGAAAAAATTCAAACTATTTCGTTATACTGCCAAGCTATCCCGTCTCCTTTGAACGTTGCAATCAGACTTACCTCCATACTAGCTTATCTGATACTAAATAACTAAATAACTAAATAACTCAGAAATGATTTTGTGAATCCCTGAGCATCATTGGATGCCATTTTATTTTTAGGGCAAATCAAAATCTTTTGAAAATGGAAAATACTTTGTACAACGCAAAGTGTTAGTCTTTCATTAATCCTGTTCTTTTTCTTTCATTTTCATAAACCTCCAGCAACTTTGCCCCAGGAGCACACCCTTAACTTCATCAAACATGGCTAAACACAGTAAGCATTTTGGAGAAAAGAAAAGAAAATATTACAACCAAGAAAATTAGGAAAGAGTGTGCCTTTCTTTAAATAGGGCAAAAGTGGGAGACAGTTTTTTATGTTCTCCATACAGTGATTTATAGATCCCTTTTCCACCCCGAAAACTACTACTTTGTTTAACTAAAGTGTAGGTGAAATGAATTTTAATTGGGGATTGCATGGAGACAACTATTACTCTCCACTTCTACATCGGACTCTTTATAACTTTATTATTATTATTCCATCTGCGTTACTAAGGCCCGAACTGTAAAGTGCACCCCCACAATATCTATATCAAAACGTGCGGCTCGGACTCGAGATGGATGATATTACTTGTATTGCCGTTTCGAGGTACCATGGCGATGTAATTAACAAAAAACCATGCTCCAAAAACCCTACAGAAATGAATGGAGTCAGGAAAGGAAGGAATCATCAAACTTGACTGTTCTTGCTTGAGACTCTTCTGTGTGGGCATGCTTTTGCCTAGAAACACAGTTTAACTTTCAGTTTGTAGAAGAATCCGTCATCTTTACAGAAGTGAAAATGGTATGTTGATGTCTGCTACGGTTTCTTTAAATTTGGACTTGAAGCGTCAAAAAGTTTGTGGGAAAATCCAACTGCTCCAGTGGAGATGTCAGTTAATTAGAGTGGAGGAAGCCATTTTCTTTTTCAGGAAAAATGATTTTTAACTCACCCTCACTGCTACAAATTTCGCTCTACAGTCACCATTTTTGTAGCAAAGGGCCTCTGCTTTCACACAATGTCTTTGTAATTGCTCTAGGTCTCACGGTTTTCCGTCAAACCCTTCCCGATCGCCAAGAGTCACAGAATTCCAAAGCCCCTTCTCATGTGTTTTCAGTGACAGTTTAAACAGGATTCCATGACTGACAACATTTCTTTCCATTGTCCTATTTTATACTGTGAATTACATAGAACTATGAAAATCTCCAATCTCTGAAAATCTCGATGATCAGGGACGAGGGATGGCTGTTGCTCACGGTTCGAAAATGTTTTAAATACCATATATGGATTTTGTACAGCGCCGGTTTGTTCGGATATACTCTACAAAATAAAAGCCTTCATATTTCACTGGTTGCATTAGTTTAAATCAAAATGATTCATAATCAGGTGGAGGAATTACAGAAATAACTTTCTGTCTCTTGAACAATGCCTGAGAAGCATTTTGTATGTAGACATCATGCAGAAGCTGGGCAGACATTTGAGTAAATATCTCTCCTTAAATAGTTTATTATTACTGCATGATGGATAAAACATGCCAAAAATGGTCAGCATGTTGTAGATGGTGCGTCACCTGTTTTTGATGAAGAAAAAATTCTCAAAATCTAATGAAGTGCTTTAGTGTTTGTCAGATTTTAATTAATTGCAGGGATAAAGAGCTACTGCAAGATGCAAGTTAATCTGCAAATGCACAAAAAACATAAAGAAAATCATCTCACCAGTTCAAATGGTGCTGAGTCCTTGTTCAGAGGCTCCACATCAGGGAGCTGGGCTTTAACCTGGGTCTTAATGTAGCACTTGTCTCCTCCTGAAAACCGGATCCCTGTAATTCCCTTAAAAAATTAGAACGCATGGGTGTTAAATTAATAAACCTTTTATTTATATCTTTTCACCTCATCTATGTTGTCTTACTCAAGATCTGATTGTGCACAACTTCAAATTGAGAGGATCAAAGGGACACTGTGATTAAAGGTCAGAATTTTAATATTCAAAGCCTTCATCTTCTGCTTCACATCTCTGATTAGCCTGATTGGGGCTCTTTAATCAAAGGTCAAAAACCACCATTGTGGATGTGCAGGAAATTAGGGGGACGATGCATCTTGACACTGATTTTTCCCAAGGGGATCCGATGTCTACTTGTTCTTCATTTCTCCACTGGGTTAATGAGCCAATTTCCCCCTCAAGGGGCCTTTATTGTTCCAACCAGTCTCACTGATTCCTCCAACACACCCAACAGCCTTGTGAAATGTTCCAATCACTTCCGATCAAACTCACAATCTCGAAATCATGGACCTCCAGTGCCTCGTCCGCCCCACTGCCCGTGCTGAACCTCTCCATGTTGTTGGCAGAGTCGATCTCCATCGAGCCCTCCTCCACTTTGCCATTGATGCTCATGGTATAGTGGACATTGTAGACCTGTGGACACACACACACAAGCCTTTTCTAGGTTTTGTCACATTACAAGCACAAACTTTGATGTGGTTTATTAGGATTATATGTGATAGACCAGCACAAATTAATGCATAGTGTAGGGAAAGTGATAGAGGCTTGTTTTTTAAATAAAGATTTGCATAGTATGGCATGTTAAACTGAAAGCCTGAGACATGCACTGAAATAGTCTCAGGACCGGTGGAAAGGATAAGGTTGAAGGAAAAGAACATTCACTTTAAAGAGAGTTCATTCAACGTGTGTTCATGTTTATTTAAATTTTACTAAATGTTATACACCTAAGAGCTTCGGAATCATAAACATTGTATTTGGAGAATCTCGAGAGTGCAGTCTGTGTAATAGAAGGTTATTTGTTCCGTCTTTAGTCAACAGTCTTGGTCAGAAAATGCACAGGTTTGCAACAAGCAAACATGTGAAAGAATGTGCTCTGCTCCAATGAGATTGACATTGAACTTTTTGGCCATCATGGAAGACTAACGCTGCACACCACCCACAACCACAGGCGTTGCCAAACCTGGAAATTCTGGCCATGGGTGTTTTTTTTTTAAGCCTGGGATCTCATAAATGAAAGAGTCTGTATCAAGCCCCTAGACCTTACCAAAGCTACTGCCCTCAACACACCATCCCCAAGGTGAAGCATGGTGAGGGTAGCATCATGCTGTGGGGATGCTTTTATTCAAAAAAGCCAAGAAAGAGAGTTGATGAAAATATTGATGGAGCTAAAAACAGGGCAGTTCTGGAAAAAAAAAACCTGTTAAAACTTGGGACTGGGATGGAGGGTCTCCTTCCAGCAGAACAATGACTCAAAAACATACAAGCAGAACTAAAATAGAACGATTTAGAAATCCAACTGAGAATCCGAGGTAAGACTTGAAAATTGATGTTCACAGATGTTCTACATCTATCTGACTGAGCTTGAGCTAGTTTGCAAAAAAAAGACTAGGCAAAAATTTGATACACAAAGATGTCCAAAGTTAATAGAGATGTACCCCAAAAAACCTCCAGCTGCCCCAACAGCGAATGTGCTTCAACCCATTCCATTTTTATTCGTAAAACATTTTGGAAATCACTACTTTTTCTCTCACAATGATGTACTATTTTTAAATTGATCTGTCGCAAAAGGTTTTTTAAATATACATTGAATTTTGTCATTGTAACATAACAAAATGTGAAAAAGTTCAAGAAATATGAATACTTTGATGGCTCTGTAGCCTACTTACACAGTTTCAGACTGGCACGTAAGGTTTGAGGGACCTGAGAGGAAACCCAAATGTTCTATATTTGTTTTTTTAAATACTCAGAGACACACATTCAAACCTGGTTTAATTTGTCCTTCCAGCTCTCTTGTATCATATTATTTCCTCTCTACAGACCCTGTCTCATAGGGGCAGAAATCCTGCGCGGCAACTGCATTCATGTTTTCCCCCTCTTGCCCCTGGAGCATCAGCTGGACCAGTGAGGGTGAGGGGGGGCCCCTTGCCCCATTCCTTTCCACCTCATTGCACCCTTTCAGGCTCCCATAGCACAACGGCTCCATTCACCAAGCTTTGCCTCGCACTCTTCCACAGATAGGAGGCGGTTGATTTACACTTCACTGTTTGCTTACACAGCAAAAAATAAATCTAAAAAAAATAATAATAATAATAATAAACCCTCCATCTGCTTTGGCCAGCTAGGATTGTAATTCAAACCTGTCACCAATTCTAACACTGATGACTTAGGCTCTCTTTTCCTTCTTCATTTTGAGTGCATTCAACAAACATCTTTTTAAACTGACATTTTCTTCAAAGAGAGCTGGTTTTCTTTTATTTTTAATAACATATGTAACAAAGTGAGGGGTTTGGGGTATTTGAGCTCTGTTAAACTGGTACCAGCTGATTAGTCATATCCCTCCTTTTTAGTCTGCACTTTAATGGAGCCACAGCAACCAAAGTACACTTGGATACAATCCTGAAACAGAGACACAAAGCATAAAAGAGTCTGTGCCCTTTAATAATAATGAACAAGTTTGAATATGTGTATAATAAAGCTTTTATGCATCAAATAAACCAGAATATCTCATCAGGGGCTCCGTTTTACTGTCTTCTCGCAGTCTCTTGTTGAAGTTCATTTTTTGCAGCAGGCTATGAACTGCTCCTACACCTAGAGGTAGTGTGAAATGTCACTCTTACATGTTTTTCATTGTTGTTCCAGAAGTAGAAAGCCCCAGCTGCTCCCAGCAGCAGCAGGACAGCTCCGGTTATGATCACGGCGATCCCGGCCTTCAGGAAGCGTCCGGTGGAGGCTGGTTTCACCGCCACGGCGGAGTGAGCCTAAACGGTTCAACACAGCAACCCCCCCAAAAAATATGAGAACATGGCTGCAGACTGGTTTTATGTTCAATTAACAGGTAAACTAGTCATCTTTTTGCTTTTGCCCCTGACTGGTCCCCGAGGATGCACATGCTGCTTCTTGCAGCCTGGACCTGAAGGTGCACCCTGTTGATCTGAAGCAACTCACCAGAGGCATGAACTGATGGAGGTCCTCTGGTTCCGCCGTTGCGATGGGTACTTTCTCTAAGCTCCTGGCCATGACTGGAGCCAAACAGACAAATACCTTTTTAAGCCCCAGTTCACCAACTCCCCCCACTGTTTCTCTCTCACTTTTCTCACTTTCCCAGAAAAGGAGGAGGAGGAGGAGGAGGAGGAGGAGGAGGAGGAGGAGGAGGAAGGGCACTTCTCAGTCACACTTTACTTCTAAGCCCAAACTGAGCATTTTCAGCTCTTATAACTTTTAATAAAAAAGGTAAAGTTTAGGTTGTAACTTCAAGCTGATTATCAGTCAGAGAAGGCACTAATGCGACTCAAAGGTTTTATGCTTTCCCTTCCAAAAAAATTTTTTAAAACCATTTCTTCCCCCTTTTTGAAGATTCCTTTGGGCTCTCATGAAAACCTTACTTTAAGTTTTATCCTCCTTCGGTTTCCTTTAGGTTTTTCATATAAATTAGGTTTATCCAACCTTAGCAGGGGCAACTTGGACCTGTTCAGTAATGAGTGGTGTATTTTCCGTCCTTATCTCACTTTTGCGCAGCCCTTCCTCTTGCTCTTTTTCCCAGAGTCTTTACTGTTTCAGGTCAAATGCTACTCCTGCGGAATGTCGCAGGTTTTTTCCCCCTCCCTGTTGGACATGGTGCTGTGCCAATGTTATCCTTTCGCTGGGCCACATTCCTACACCCTCTCCTGCGTCCACAGCATTTACTGTTAGTAAAAATGCCCAACCCCAGGAAAAGGGTAATGATGGTAGGGGCGTTTGCTTTTTGGAAACTGGGACAGAAAAGAATTTCTGGAAGAAATACATTTTTTTGGGAAAAAGAAAACTCACACCTAAATTCTGTGAAAAAGTTCAGACTTGAATTCTACCCCCTTTTCTCTGTTACCTCTAAATAAAATTCAGTGGACTCAGTTCCATTTAGGTGACCTAATTAGTACATGGAGTCCCTCTATATGTTATTTGATCTCAGTATAAATCCACAGCTTAGAAGGATTAAAATCTGTTGACAGGACAACTATTAGTCTTGCACTCAACAAATATAAAAGAATTTCAGGAATAAGGTAGTTGTGAACAATAAGAAGTCCTTTTTACAGGTTTCTAAAAGCCATTCAGGGAACACAGCAAATATGTGGAACAAGGTCCTTCAGGTTTTAGTCAGATAAGGTCAAAAACTTAACTTTTTGTCCTGCAGGCAAAATGCTATGACTAACACATTACCCTGAATACTTCATCTCCTCAGAAATATATGGTAGTGGCAGCATCATGCTGTGGGATGCTTTTCTTCAGGAGGAGAACTGAAACTTTTCAGAGAAGATGGACGCAGCTAAATACTGAAAACAAAGCTGTTGGAGCTCTCAAATGACTTAATAATGGGACGTAGGTTCACCTTCCAGCTGGACAAAAACCCTTAACATACAGCCAGAGCCACAATGGAGTGGTTTGTATCAAAGCCTGTTCATGTGGTAGAATGCCCCAGTCAATGTCCAGACCTAAATCAAATTCAGGGTCTGAGGTAAGACTTGATGCTCTTGATCAAATCTTGCTGAGCTTGAGCTGTTTTGCAAAGAATCTGTCCCATAAAATTCTAATAAAATACATTGACGTTTGTGAATGTAAGTTGACAAAATTTAAAAAATGTTCAAGGGGTGTGAGTACTTTACAAGGCACTCTGTGTCTTTTGCACATTTTGATGTATTTAATGACTTGGGTGTTAAAACCCAAATACATGAGCCAATTCTTCATGCAAATGAATGCAGTGAAGTCAGTAATAAAGAACAGAATTACTGAGGCAGGTTTTGGTCGACTTGTGTGTGAAATGGTTTGATTGTTGGGGGGGGGGGGGAGATTGCTGGAAAGCTCCTGCGTCTGTATTTGGCATCTCACCAGGAAAATCATGTATTCACAGAGGGGAGAAAACTTAAGTGACCTTCCTCAGCCGGCTGCAAGGACACAGACGCAGTCATGCTTCAATAACAGCGACGCCTGTTGGCTTCCGCTACTGACTGGCCTGAATGATAGTCCATCATCCTTTGGAACAAACTTCAGCGGTCATGTTCACAACAGTATCTCAAAGTTTATTTCTTTTCAGAATATTGTGATGATAAAAAAAAGTCTGTACAATTAATTATTATTGCATTCAAATGATTTCGGACATGGTTATCAACTTGATACAATATAGGGTGTCCAACCCTCAAACGGAACATTTTCTGAGGGCATTTTAAATAGTAAGCATGCTTAAAGATCTGTATTTACACATATTTACATATTTTTTGCTAAATTATTGTTTTTTTTATAGAAAAAATAAAATCTCTCCATGTACAAGTCTTGCATATAATACACTTCATGTCCAACAAATGTCCCAAAGTGACTGACTGGAGCTCAAAGTTGGCTCTCTACTTAAAGACAAAGATACGGTACATTTGACAGCAGAACCGACCCAAGGCCTATCTAAACTGTGCAGCTGCTGAGGGCCCCAAGGCCAACAGGGGGCAGCAAAGAGCTCTGGAACCGTTGCACAAGTCAGGTTTTAGGGTTTTTTTTGTACTGGTGACAAATCAGCAGTTATCGAGCAAAATAAAACTTGTGATCATCTTATATATCATGTTTAAAATCATATTTAGCATTTATGCTGTTTTTTACACTCCATATTTCTATGCAGTACATCCCCTAAACTGCAGAAGTAAGGTTGAACTTTCAGAGTAACGTTTTTGTTACATGTATGATGCATTAACTTTTGAACATGTCTGACATAAAAGGGATATTTGGATTTGACTGATGGTAGCTGGAAGGGTCCCAAATCAAGTTCTGCTCAGGGCCCCGTTCAGTCTTGGACCGGCTCTGTATACCAGGATAAGTTTCTATAAGCACACACCTCACAACAAATACAGCCTCGTCTCTCTCAGCTTCAAAGCATCATAAATTAAAACTCTGACAAATCTGTACATTTCATTGAGAGCGTGCGGGTTTGGGTGTCGCTCCATCCTAGACATCGTTGTTGGGACAGTGCCTCGGTGTCGGGGTGTAAACAGGGATGGCCACATCGCTGATCTCCTGTACCCTCACTGGTCTGGGTGGGGTGACCAGGACGTAGTCATATTCGCTGTGCAGGACCTTCTCGTAGACGCTCTGCAGCCCCACTGTTTTTGGGATGTGGGCTTGGTAGTAGTTATCCCTGCGTTGGGGGTCCCGGGGCAGCGAGGCTGTTTTAGGCAGGCTGCTGAAGGAAGAGAGGGTCGGCGCCGGGGAGGGGGCCGCGTTTGCTCTGGTGGCTGAGGGACTCCAGCATCGATCTGAGTGGCCCAGGACTTTACACTCGCTGGTGCATGCCCACAGAGCTGACAGGTGAACAAGGTTAGGTTAGATATATCATACATGGTGCAACTCATCTCTTAATCTAATTTTCTGTTGTATTCTCTCCTTACCATTTTGACCACCCACGGGAGGAACGATGGCCCCATCTTTCTTTGGACCTGTGTCCCCACTGACATCACTGTCACTGTCATTAAAGTCACTGTCCCCCTTGCCACTGTCTTTTCCACTGAAGGCTGGGTCTCGGGCAGAAATGGTGGTGTAAGAGTTGCCCTTCCAGATGGTGATGGGCCTCACTGCGTCTTTACCATTACCATATCCAGGCAGAGTGGAGTATCCCTGTAGGAGAGAAGAAGAAGAAAGCACATGTTAGAGTCTGCTCAATAAACACATCTCCCCCCTCCATACAATCCCTCTGTCACAAAGGAGCATGTCACCTCGTGTTTATTCCCACGGAGCTTGTTGTTGTTGTCTGAGTCATACACACAAGGCACCTCGCTGCCGTCCTCTGAGGCCGAGCACATGTCGCTGCTCCCGGGGTGAGCCGGGGTGAAAGCACCGGGCTGGCTGCTGTAGGAGTGTCCGTCAAAGACCTCCCCTCCTCCCCCTCCTGCTCCAGCTGCTCCGTGAAGGGGCAGAAGCGGGTTGTCCCCCGCGTGGTTCCTGCCCCGCTCTAGCGTGCCCTTCTCCCCGTAGGAGTCGCTGTCCTCTCCGCTTTTGTCCCGCCGGCGCCGGTTGCAGGTGGTCGCGATGAGGATGATGGCGAGCAGCAGGAGCGTGCAGCTTCCCGCGAGCACGACGATGATCACCACCGACAGGTCCCACTGAGCGCGCGCCGCGCCCCCGCCGCCCGCCTGGTACACCGTCCTGTCGCTGGGCGGGGAGCCCGCGATGATGAGGAAGTGGAGCGTGGCGGTGGAGGTGAGCGCGGGCCTCCCGTTGTCGCTTACTGTCACGGTCACGCTCAGGGTCTCATCCACGTCGTGGCTTAGCACCTGATTCAGGTAGATCTCTCCAGTGGCTTTATTGACGGAGAACACAGACGGGTCCCCGGTGGCGAGCCCGTAAGCCAGCTCTGAGTTCACGCCCTCATCAGCGTCCCGCGCCTCCACTCGGGTCACGATGTAGCCCGTGGGCGAGTCCCGGGGCAGAAGGACCTCAGCGGAGCCGTTGTTGAGTGGCGGCTGTGTGATGACCGGCGCGTTATCGTTCTGGTCGATGATCCGCACATAGACGCTGGCGCTGCCGAACAGAGGCGGGGAGCCGCCGTCACTGGCTGTGATACGGAGCTCCAGCTGCTTCATCACCTCATAGTTGAAGCTCCTGAGCGCGTAAAGCGAACCGCTGGCAGGATCCAGAGACACGAAGGTGGAGATCGGGGAGCCCACGAAATAGGTGTCCGCTAGCTTGTAAGTGACCTTCCCGTTTGACCCCATGTCCATGTCCCGCGCCACCACCGTGGTGATGTATGCGCCGGGTGCGTTGTTCTCCACCACCGACACCTCATACACGGGCTTACTAAACACTGGTGCGTTATCGTTCTCATCAGTCAGTCTGATGGTGTACTGGGTGATGGTCCTGAAAGGAGGAGACCCCAGATCCTCCGCCACCACTGTCAGGTTATATTCAGGGATCTTCTCCCGGTCCAGCGGACTGGTGCTCACGATCATGAAGCTGTCCTCATATGCCTGCTGCAGTCTGAAGTGATCGTGTCCGTAGAGCGTACAGTGCACCTGCCCATTTGCGCCAGAGTCTCTGTCCGAGGTGCTGACCAGAGCCACGAAGCTCTCTCTGGCTGCAGCCTCGGTGATGTATGCTATCCCCGCTGTGATAGAGGTCATTGGGGTAATGGAGATCTCCGGCGCGTTGTCGTTCACGTCCTGTACCTGAACTACGATTTTACAAATAGCCGGGCTCGGGTTCGGACCCAGGTCGCTTGCCTGAACGTCAAACTCGTACGTGTTCTTGCTCTCAAAGTCAACCGGGCTCTCCAGAGTGAGCCTCCCGGTCTTCCTGTCCACCTTGAAGAGTTGCCGTATCTCAGGGGGCACCTGATGGCCGAACCCGTATACCACCTCACCGTTCAGCCCGTCATCCGGGTCCTCGGCGTTCAGGTCCAGCAAGAGGGAGCCCACAGGCGCGTCCTCGGGCAGGTCCACTGAGAAGCTGCTCCTGTCGAATACCGGGCTGTTGTCATTGTAGTCTTTCACCTTGACATTTATGCGCGTCGTCCCGCTGCGGGACGGGTTGCCTCCGTCCATGGCGACCAGCTCTAGCGCGTAAGAGGCTTGCGTCTCCCGGTCCAGCTCCTTCATGAGCACCAGCTCCGCATATTTAACCCCGTCGGCCCTGCTGAGCACATCGATGGAAAAGTGACTGTTGACGGAGATCTGGTAGCTCTGGATGTAGTTCACCCCGACGTCCTCATCCACGGCAAAGTCCAGCGGGATCCGGGTTCCCACCGCCGTGTTCTCGGAGATCTCCAGACTCGACTCTTTTCGGGGGAACTCGGGGGAGTTGTCATTGATGTCCTTGACCTCCACCTCTACGTGGATGAGTTTGAACTGCTCTTTGGAGAAACTGACCACGTCGAAGGCGATGAGACAGTGCAGGGTGTGTTTGCAGATCCGCTCCCTGTCTATCCTCTCCCCTATAGTCAGCTGCCCGTCGCTCTCCCTGAGCCGGATGAAAGACGAGTTGAACTGTTTCATCATCCTGAAACTGTTTCTGGAGCCTCCCGATGAAGCCGAAGTAGAGTAGATGTCCTTAGCTAAGTTTCCAATCACTGTACCCGGTGCGTCCTCCTCAAATGTCTGATATTTCACAGTTTTTCCTTGCGTAAAAGCAGCCAAAATCAGAACGGAGCACAAAAACACCAGCAGCCCGTTCCACCCTGTTTCTCCCATCTTGATACTCTGCAAACTGTCCTCACTGAGTCCAACCTGGGAGTTCAAACAAAACGCACCTGCTAAAAAGTGTTCTCCTTTCCTATCAGTCCACTCTCCTGTGTTGTTTTTCAGAACAAAGGCTGTGATAAATATTCCATATGTCTGTTAATGCGCACTCTGGATGCGCTCCGCTCTCTCACTCACTCACTGGAGGTGTGTTGCTCTGTCAGCGCAAGCGGGCTGCAGTGTCTGCAGGAGGGTTTATATGGCGAGGCATGCAAATGAGGCGCACTGTGACCAATCCGGGCTTTGAGATGGGGAGGTAAAAAAAAGAGGGGGGTCTTCTGGGAGACCTCTAAGCCCTGTTTAGAGATTCCTGGGCTGTCCGGAGCAACTTGGCACCCAATTTGTGGGCTAAATGCAGAGCTTGATTTAATACTGCTATAGTTTCCGTTGCTTGTTTATGTTCCTCGGGCTGTTAAACGAGTCTGCGCACCGACACATGGGGGGTGGGAACGGAGATGCGCAGTGTCCCTGAGCTAGAGGACAAAGCATTTGAATAGGAGTGTCTGATGGGACTGCTTTACCTCTTCAGTGTGAAGAGATTTATACTAAAATACTGTTTGGATCCCCACACGCGTGTCCTGTGTAACCCACTAAAGAAAAACAGAGGCTGAGATGTCCCACTGACCTCTCCACCTCTAAAAGCAGGAGGAGGCTTAAATTTTAAGCCTCCAGGACACAATTTATCATTTTCCCCATCCTCAGTGCGGCCTCATCCACTCAGCCGGACAGATTGGAGTTTATATATGCAGGTTTAATGCCTTCCGCAGCTTTGCAAAACTATTCAGACTCCTGGAACTTGTTTGTATTGTCTCACATTACAATTTATTGGGATTTTATGGGATAGCTCCATACAAAGTAGTGCAACACTGTGTAGTAGGAGGAAAATAATATATTGTTTTAAAAACATTTACAAAAATGGATCTGAAAAGTGTGGTGTGCATTTATATTGACCCCCCTTGAGTCAATGCTTAGTAGAAGAGCCCTTTGCTGCAGTTACTGCGGGAAGTCTTCTTGTGTCTCTGTGATTTTGCACATCTACCGACTAAACTTACTTTTTCTTTGCTAAATAGCTTAAGCCCAGTCCAATTAGATGGAGAGCATCTGTGAACATCAATTTTCAAGTCTTCCCACAGATTCTCAGTTGGGTTTAGGTCTTTACTTTGACTAGTCCATTCTGACACATTATTATGCGTTGGTGTAAATCATTCCAGTGTAGCTCTGGCTGAACGTTTAAGGTTGTTGTCTTGCTGTAAAGTGTTTTGCAGCCTCTAACAGGTTTTCTTCCAGAATTGTTCATCATACTCAATAACTCAAAACAGCTTCATTTTCCCTTCTGAAGAAATGCATCCCCACCACCATGCTGCCACCACCATGTTTCACAAAGGGGAAGGTGTATTTTGGGTGTTGTGCTGTGTTAGTTTTTCCCAAAAGAGCATTTTGCCGTTTTTTTCTTTGTCTTATCTGACTAAAGCATCTTCCTCCACATGTTTGTTGTGTCCATGACTTTTGGCAAACTGCAGATGAAAATTCTTATGGCTTTTGTTCATTGCTGGCTTTCTTCTTGCAACTCTTCCTTAAATGCCAGATTTGTTGGAGTGGATGACTAACACTTCTCCTGTCTATAGAGTTACAGGGGTTAGACAATGAAACTGAAACACCTGTCATTGTAGTGTGGGAGGTTTCATGGCTAAATTGGACCAGCCTGGTAGCCAGTCTTCATTGAGTGCACATTGCACCAGTAAGAGCAGAGTGTGAAGGTTCAATTAGCGGGGGTAGACAATTTTGCTCAAAATATTGAAATGCAACAAACATTATGGGTGACATACCAGAGTTAAAAAGGACAAATTGTTGGTGCACGTCTTGCTGGCGCATCTGTGACCAAAGACAGCAAGTCTTTGGGGTGTATCAAGACCCACGGTATCCAGGGTAATGTCAGCATACCACCAAGAAGGATGAACCAATAAAAAGGTTTAACGGGACGCAAGAGGAAGCTCTCTGAAAGGGATGTTCGGGGCTAACCCCAATTGTATCCAAAAAACATAAAACCACGGCTGCCCAAATCACGGCAAAATTTAAATGTGCACCTCAACTCTCCTTTTTCCCCACCAGAACTGTCCGTCGGGAGCTCCCACAGGTCAATATAACGGCCGGGCTGCTATAGAAAACCCTTTGGGTCACTCATGCCATGCAAAACGTGGTTTTTCAATGGTGCAAAGAGCGCAAATCTTGGGGCTGGGAAAATGTAAAACATGTATTGTTCTCTCATGAGTCCCCTTTATTTTTTCCCCACATCCGGGGGAGTTACAGTGTGGAGAAGCCCCAAAGAGCGTACCACCCAGACGTTGCATGCCCAGAGTGAAAAAGGGGGGTGGACAGTGATGGTTTGGGCTGCCATATCATGGCATTTTCCCCTTTGGCCCCCAAAACTTGTGCTAGGGGGCGTCAGCAAGGATACCCCAACCTTTTTTGAGGACCATGGCATCCAATGGTTCAAACATTTATCCTGAAAGGCCCGGGGGCGTGTATCCGGGTTACAATGCACCAAAACCACAGCAAGACTGGTGAAAGATTGGTTTGAGAACTGAAGTGAAATTGAACCCTCTCCAGGGGTGCACAGTCACCAGATCTAATATTATCGAGCCACTTTGGGTTTTTTGGAGGGGCGATTCAGGAAAAGTTTTCCTCCCCCATATCACTAGTGACCTGGGCCCCTACCCCGCAAGAAAGAATGGCTTAAAAACCTCTGACATGTGGGGCTTGTATATGCATTCCAAAAGAATGACGCTGTATGCCCCAAAAAAAGGGGCCCCAACCATTAATAAATTATTGTGGTCTAAAACCAGGTGTTTCAGTTTCATTGTCCAACCCCTGTACATGGGTCTTTTGGGTGCTTCTCTGATTAATGCTGCCCTTACCTGGCTTATTGGTTTAAGAGGAAGGCCATGTCTTCTCATTTCAAACCCTTTTCATTTTTGAATTATTGTGCTCAGTGATATATTCAAAGTTTGGGATATTGTTTTATAACCCAACTCTGCTTTAAATATCTCCTCAACATTTTTTCCCTGCCGCTGCTGGGTTCTTTTTGTCTTTAATTTCGAAGTACATTTTATTTAAAAAGGGAGGGTTTTTATAAAAGTTAGTTGAATTTGATTTTATTTAGGGGTAAAAGAGTAAATAAGGTTAAATAAAAATGAACCTACCATTTTTCTCATTTTTATTGGTGAAAAACGTTGAAAACCATGTATTTTTTTCCTTCCACTTCTTAATGATGTGCTGCTGTGTGTTGGTCCATCACATAAGGTCCCAATATAAAACTCTGAAGTTGGGGGTTGTAATGTTACAATGTGGAAAAGGTTCAATGGATGTCAAATCATTTCGCAGGGCACAGCGAACGTTCAGAAGAATGTGGTGTAACTGGTGCTCATAGCATCATTTCATAAACTCCATAAATTTGCTCATCCCCCACTCCCCCACTGTGCTCTAATCTAGTAATTGTTTGTCTTTCAGATCATATCTTCAGCTACAAAGGGAATAAATGCACTTAAGCATTGATTTTATTCTAATTCAGCCTCAGCTCAGATAGGCTCATGAGATGTCTTGTGCAGGAGAGAGATATAGAGGGGATTTTTTAATTAAAGCCTATGTAACGGCTCCGTTTAACATGCAGTTTTCAGTGGCCTCGGCTGCCAGAACAGAGAGGCACAGGTGGATACGCACAAATACTCCCAGCTTTTACCCGTTACAAATGGGATTTAGCTGTAGACGCAGGGGGGATTTATCAGGATTTCAATGGTGAGATTATATCAAAGGCATATGAAGCCCTCGTTAGCAGTGGTGGGATAATGGCATGGCGGGGTCTCCCTTTGCAGCCGTCCTCGCTGGCATTGTGGCCCCTCTGAATCTGTCTGTGGGGGCCCTCACCCTCTCTGGCCCCACACAGCCCCCCCAGCCCAACTGTGGCATAATGAGGCAAAGCCACATGTAGCCTTTGTAGAACCATTCCCTTCCTCCCCCTCTTCTCTAGATCCCGAAACAGTCCCGGCTATCAATCCTTTCATTACTTGGAAATGGGAGATGAATTGCCCCGGACACCAGGGTCCCCCCCATCAAAATACATTTAGAGACAGACCAGGGCCCCGTCACGGCTCTTTAGGAGATTTTCTCATTCTTCCTATAGGGCTCACTCGCTCTTTCCTGACCCCTCCTCATGCTGCACCCCCAGCCTTTTTCAGGGGCAACACTTGCCTTGCAGTGGAAGCTAATACAAGTTGGCATGTTCTATAAAGAACCCATCTGCCACTGAAAGTCAAATTGAAGGCACCTGAATGAACAAGCCCAGCTTAGTTGGACCTGTCCTAAAGAAGCAGACATGAGACTTTGATTGATTAATGACATCACTTTCCAATTACCCCTGAAGAATGAGATCACCTTATGACTTTATGCTTTAAGTGAGCCAGACTTGAGGTCCTTAGGCTTTTTGAAGTCTTTTTTGTTCTTTCCTTGAATTTGCCTTCTTATTCACTAATTTTCTGTTCAGGCTTTATACCTGCAGTATGTACACGCTATGACTGGTTGACAAAAAGAAGAAATGGTATTATTTTATTCATTGGCTCTGCTTGATTAGTTGAATGATACAATTGAAATAGCGGGTTCAATTTCACTCAGAACATGTCCAAGTTTAAACTTAGGAACATAAACAGAAAAGTTCCCTAAATTTGGAACTTTAAGTGTTTAGTCAGAAATGTCTCTAATCCTGAACCTTAAAATCCAATGTGGCTGCTTTTCATGTAAAACAGAGAGACAGACACAGTAAAACAACAGTTTGTGCACTTGGGATGATTTGCTTTTCATTAAATACACAGTACTATAAAATCTCATATAGTGGGCCCCAAATTCCTATTGAGGGGACTTGCAAACCAAAAAAGTAGATATGTTTTAAGGCGCGAGAGATGGACAACATTTTTCCAGCAGTTATGGATTAATAAATTACAAAAAAGAAATCCAGAAACAGTTATCCTAGACTCCAGAGTTTTCACCCGAGTTTGAATTAATTCAGAGATACAAGTTTTTTGCAGATATTGGTCAGACTACAGATTTCAGTTTTCATCGAGTCCCTGGCATTAAGTACTGAAACCCTAAAGCTTTATTTCCATGTTCAAAGCTTACTCTTGATGCCAGCATTTTTACAGTGTCCATTGAATGAAGATTGCAATTTCCTTGTTTCCATATTAAAAGGCAAGATAATGAGAGTGAAGAACGGCTTTGTATATGAGTACATACCAGTCACTGAGGCGAAAATAATGAATGGATGACCAGTTTACATTAGTGTTGACAATGCTGAATTAAAAAAAAAGCATAGTAATAATTCTCATTGCCCTTTGATATTCAACGTGGAAATTCAATAAGCAAATGTATTGATTTAAATTATATTTCTATAGTCAACAAAAGGAAAAAAAAGATTCACCCAATTTTAGTTGTACAGTAAAAAAAAGCATTTATTTAAAAATTCCTAATAGCAGCTTATGATGAACATGTTCATTATAATAGTTGTCGGCAGTCTTAAATATTAAAAAATTGACACCAACTTTTTGTTGACTATTTCTCATGAAAATTGCCTCAGACAGCACTATCCATGCTTTTCAAGAAGCGAATAACATCAGTTTTGTTTTTTTTTGCATTTAAATCAAGATGTAGGTGGCAGAACTGTTCTTCTGTACTCTGCTGAAGGCATGTTGGAGATGATTAAAATCCTTTGCAGGAGTAGGTGTGAAGCAGGGAATTACAGATTCATTAGCATAGAAGAGAAAAGTTGAGTGTTGTAATGCAAAAATAAAGGGCCAAGAATTGAACCTTGTGGAACTCCTTTACTTAATTTTGTTTATTCGTGTGACAGGAAGATTTTATATTAATAAGCATTTCTGCAAATATACCAAAGATAGCCAGTCCCAGGACAGAGAAAGACAACAAGATAAAATATCAGATATGCACAAGCAACACTGAAAATAAACAAAGTAACAAAGGCAGCGAGTAAACAAAATGTTCTACCTATGATTTCCAAACCATTCAACTGCGTGGAAAAACAGTATCTTCAATATGTCCATTGGAATCGATCAACAGTATTAAATACTTCGAAGAAATCCAAAACCGAAGAGACGGTGCTGCTTTTATTTTATAAAACAAATATTTATTTATTTTCAAACACTTTTTTGCCCCTTAAAAAACTACATGGTCAGGTTTTGGCAACAGCAGCAAATATCCAAAAAAAAAAACTACAAACCTCAGAGCATTTTTCAAAAAAGAAAAAGAAACCCATTAGAACTCGGGTAGTACGCCCTACAAAAGAGCAACAAAAACAGCAATGATATTCATAGGATAAGGTAGTAGTTTGCTTTGCTGCTGCAACATTAACCCAGGTGCAAAAAGATCTGTCATTCAGGCGACACGGTGAAGAGCTCTTTCAGCTCAAGACAGAGAGGCTGTTTTTCTGAGCCCACAGCAGCAACATGCTCCAAGTGTACACCGGATTCCCGCGTATTCCAACACCGCTCAGCGTTTTCTCACACCCAGAGGTACAGAGCAATCAAAAGCAAATAACGCCGCTGTTTGCCGCGCCTCGCCTGGCGTATAAAAAAAAACGTGCACGTGCACCACACAGACACTTTTTTCTTTTAAAACTGTTGTTGGACAGACTCGTGCATCCTCCTCCCTCCAACACACACACACACGCGCGCGCGCGCGCGCACAGGGACACGTTAATGCTGTCAAGAAAAGCTCTGATTTGAAGACGCAAAAAACTTCTGTCACGTGATCACCATGTCAATCGCGCCCGTCTACACGCGAGTGCAACAAAAGCAGAATTAGGGAGTCTCTGAAATCCTCTCTATTCTTCACGAGACGTATTAGCATTTTCTTTAACATATATAAATATGTCTTTAGAGCGCCCTTACCCCCCTCTCCTATTCTTGCTCTCATCCCCCTCTTTTCTTTCATTCTTCTGCATTGTGGCTCCATTTGCTCAAGTGATCGCAGGGTATTTGGGGTCTGAAGCTGCTCGCCCGATCCGTGCCACTTGTTGGGGCTTAACTCTTTCACATGGAAATTGTCGATTTGGTCTCTTTTGTGTCCAGCAGATACGCGCTGGAAGGGGGAGGGAGAGCTGGGGTCCAGGGGAGCAGGGGGTTGAGGAAGGAGAACCAGGGCCTGTGTGTGAGTGTGACCCTAAGGAGGGGTGTCTACAGGATAATCGATCAGTGTGGTGACGCACTCAGAACCCACACCCCGTCTTACTTGCTCATGCAGCCATCCTTTGCTGAACTCGCGTGCCATCACAAGCCCTGAGCTCTAATTGGTTTCCAGCACTAATTATCCAATTACCGCCTCTCCAGCAGAGAGCCGCTCTCCGCGCAGAGCTCGCCCGGATAATGGCCTCACCTCTCTGCACTATTGATGGAAATCATTAGGAGTGAATGCGCCCATCGGCTCCAGAGTGCAACACTTGAGAAACTTGTGTCACTTCTCCTATATAGAGACCGTACATTGAGGGCACCACTTCACATACAGAGACCAGTCAACCTTCATTATTCCCAAACTCTTATCGAAATTGAATTCAAGATAAAGTGGTGGGCGGGTTAATTTGGCCCCTTTGTGTGGCCATTAGGAGGTAAATGTTGTCAGCCTGGTATTTAAAGGGTAGCAAAATTTCCTCTTTGTCTTCTCACTGAAGATTGATTGAATCCTAAAAAGTTTTGGTCTTTTTATTTAAAATACAAAAGCTACAACAATCAGCACAAGAGGTGGCCAGATTCTGGACACTAATAATTTTGGGGTTGCAAACCAAAACAAAAAGCTGAAACAGAATATCAGGAATATTATGATGCTGTATTCATTTATACGAGCCAGAAGTGAGTGTCCCACTGTCAAAGACAATAATTAACATAAGCATAAAGAAACAAGTAATCAAATAGATAAATAAATTGCAAATCGTTGACATGTCCTCTCTAATCTTACATTTCTATTTCTTCAAAAATGCATAAAAGACTCTCTGGACAGGAGGGCCAATGGGGGTCAACAAATTTAATGGGGTGGCCACTGCAGCCCTCCCCCATCGGTCCTCTCTTAGTGGACCCATCGGCATCATAAAAATAATGCTGCAAGTTATAGTTTCTTGTATGATTTCCTAACCATGGAAGTATCCTTTAAAGATGCTTATGACCACATTTTGCATTAGCCTTTATTAAAAATGAAGTTGATATTTCAGTGCCTAAATCCAAGATGTGTTGAAAGACTTGTATTTTTTTAAATCCATTGTGTTTGCTTAGGTTTGCCACACAAGTTGCCTAGTAAATGTTTAACTAAACAGGACTACACGTATGCATGTTGTTATTTGTATGCTGCCAAAACGAAGAGGGCAACCATAAAATGTCATGGTAATATTTCTGTGCCCATGCACTGTAAAAAAGAATTTTGGAGCAAATTAAATATTAGGAACGATAAATATTTGCATTTCTATTAAGCATTGGTTTTTAGATGTATTGTACAAGGTTAAATTCTAACAATGTGGTTTTTTTTGTAACAAATACCAAAACATTTTTATTAGAATTTAACTAAAGATGTTGGTTCACCTCCTCGCCATCACCCTAATCTTTAGCTCTCCCTAAAGATTCTCTGTCAGATTCAAGTCGGGACTCTGGGTGGGCCACTTCAAGACACTAATATTACTTCCAGTCAGAAGAAACATAAAAAATTTTGCCAGGTGTATGAATAATTTTGGGCTTAACTATACATGTTGGTGTTGGTGGTTTTTAGTGAATTTGCAAACAAAGTTTTTACATTGTTGGTTATTAAGTGATATTGAATCCAATTTGGAATAAGCCAAAATGCACAAATATATTTTTTTCAAATATTAAACATCCATAATGTCTACTTACAAACATGAAGCTGCTTCAGTAAAATGTCCGTGTCTAACAGTTTGTTTTATCAGTGTACGTCCTATTGTGGACAAATGATGCTGATGTTATACGTTTTCCAGTGAAACTTGTCATCATTTCCTCTTTGCTTTATGTTTTAAGTTGCAACGCACCAATTTACACTACAAATACGTCTTGAGAACCATATTAAAGAGTTGAATTTATAGAGTTTTACATTCACTCGGTCAGTAGACGTGCTGTAAAGAGCAATGAGACTGAGCTGAGCACAGCAGCAGGCTTAGGCTGGCACTACAAAACTTGCAGATTGATAACGTCCAGTTTACAGCCCAACATTCCTTCTCTGCTTTCTCCACCTCTTCTTCTCTCAGTTAACTCCTACTCCAATCCATCACCTTCCAGCCCATCTGTCGCTGATAGCCGCAACACTTTGAATAAATTCCTCGCCCCGACAAACAAAATGGTTAACACCTCATGAATACAGCTTTTACACCCTGCACACAGATTGTGGGGAAACTCTAGGGCTGCTGGAATAAGTAGAGCAAAGAAATCTGTCCGCGGACACTCCCCTCCTGCTTCCACTTCATTACCAGTATTGTCCTCGGGAGCGCGCAATCTGTGCGGCCATCGCTGTCCGGCCCCGCCAGCTTTCTAATGACTTTCCAATGATGATTTAAAGTCTTGCACGGTCCTGTCCCCTTTCACACCCCACCCCACTTCCCCATTTCATTCTTTCTTTCTCCTTTTTTCAGTTTCAGGCGCTTTTGTCTGGAGCAGATTCACACATCAGCCTTGAATAAAGGAGTTCCAAAGGACAAACTGTGGCCCCTGTTTCAGCTCAGCGCATTGGCAAGATTTAAAGTGGGGTTAGAGGCTTGTATTTACGTTGAAGAAGTTTTAGAAATGCACACTTCTCTAAATGCCCTATTTCCCTCATTTTAAAACAACAAGGAACTTAAAGGTAGTATGTGAGCATAATGGGAAGCTTGGGGGCTTTGTGTGCTGCACAGCTGAGGTGTTGCACGGTGCCAGATTGCGCTGTGCCTTGCATGAACAGATGGGAGTGGATGAGTTAAAAAGGGATTGAGGAAGGGAATGGCAGACGTCTGGATATCACTCATGTGAGGTTATGTCTTGTTGCCTCTATGAATGTGCCATATCCTTTTAGACATGCAGCTGTATTGGATGTGTGGTGCTGATGTGGTCTATAGCAGGTTGGTAAACAGTGATGCAGCCTGGGATGAACCATCTGTCAAGACTCACTCTAAATGTGTGTAAACTGGCAGAGTTAAGTTTTTAATTTTAAATATGTCATGTTGCAACTTCAGTGCATTTTAGTGGAACTGCAGAACAAAGCAGTGTGTAAAGTGGAGATGCATGTAAAGTAGGGGTATGTTCCGTGGTTTTAAAATTTCAAAATATGAAAAGTGTGGTGGTGTTTGCATTCTGCCCCCCCGTCCAAGTCAGCCCTTTGTGGGAATACCTTTTTCTGAAAATACAGCTGCAAATCTTTTCGAGTATGTCTGTACCTGCTTTCCACATACTGAACAATAGATACTGACATTTTGCTTATTCTTCTTAAGCAATAAAAAACAAAATCCCCAAAAAAACATTAAGTCTGTCAAATCGGATGGGGAACATTGGTGAACATACACTTTTAAACCTTTTAAAGATTCTCAATTGGATTTCAGTCTGTACTTTGACTAGGCTGTTGTGATTAAAATCATTCATTTGTAGCTCTGACTACCAGGGTTTTTGTCCTGCTGGAAGGTGAACCTCTGCTCCAGTCTCAAGTCTTTTGCAGCTTCTAACAGGTTTTCTTCCAGAGTTATCGTATATTTTGCTCTATCCATCTTCCCATCAACTCTGACCAGCTTCCCTGTCCTTGCTGGAGAAAACCATTTCCACAACAAAATGCTGAAGCCACCGTGTTCTACTGTGTGGATTGTTCAGTGAGGGCCGCTCCAACACAATAATCAGTGTTTTTTTTTTTTTTTTGCCACACATGCAGTGTTGTATGCAAGGCAAAAGTTCATTTTTGATCTCATCTGACCTGAGCACCTTTTTTTCACATGCTTACTGTGCCTGGCATGATGTCTAGCAAACTGCATACAGGATCATTTTCTTTCAACACTGGCTTTTTTTCTCACCTTCTAAAAAGGTCACATTAGCTGTAGATCTCTGCAGCTCCTCCAGAGTTACTATGGGTCCCTTGGCTGCTGCTCTGATCAATGCCTGATACCCAGTCAGTTTAGGTGGACAGCCACGCCTTGTTAGGTGTCCACCTTGTGACTTACTACTTTCTTTTTAAAAGATGCAGCAGAGGTCCATGAGATATACCATGCCTGGAATATTGTTTTATAACTTCTCAATTATCCACTAATCTCTGTTGGTTAACATTTTAAATTATTTACATGTTACTCTATTTTTATTTTTATTTTTGTGGACAACATGTTAGAATATGAGTTGAGAAGGTGGCCTAGACTGAAAACGAGTACATGACAGCTGAACAGACTGACAGCCAGTCACAAATATGAGTGTTGTCTCTTGTTTAGGACCCTCAGCAGCATGTTGTGACCTTGTACCATCAATTTTTAATGTACAGCCTTCATCCATCCAGAATGAATGAAGCACAGCCTCCTTATTCTCCCATTCAGACATGAAGTATGATATGTAATAGCACAAACACAGAGCTAGGCTGGACTATGCTCTGATTAAGTATACCTAAAGCATTAAATTGAAGACAGAAGACAGCACAAGGTGAGCAGAACTGTGTGAATCGTCTAAATGTGCAGAAGCGTGTGGTAATAGTCACACTTTCGGGGGACGGGTAGGAATATTAAAAACAGGCCTGTGCAGGGCTCTAGGTTTGACCTTGGTTTGAAAGCAATTGTCTCACTCTGAACTCAAAACAGCATCAAATCACGGCATGCAAGTTAAATCAGTGACACAACATTTGTTTTACATGGAAATCCATCGAGACTTTCCATAATGTCAACCTACGATCACACCCTTGGTACAGTGCCCTCCACCATTATTGGTAGTCCTGGTAAAGACCCACAAAGCATTCAAAAGCGTTTTATTGCAATGGCACATTCCCAATTGAAAAACAGTTTAGTTTCAGTATGTGAACAGGGGATGCACAACACTTGTGGGCACCTAACAATGATTGTACTTACTTTAGTAATCCCTGACTTTTTGTATTCCTGAGGTATAAATATGATGTGGTCTATTAACAGCTCTTCAAAATGAGAAAGACAAGAGAACATGGCGTTCTTTGGACCAACTTGTATCATGTGAAATGAATGTGAAATGTGAAACTGATCTGTGAATGAGGTTTGCTGGTTGGGCGTTCATTGCAAAGCTATGATCTGAAAAGGGCTAAGATTGAGCTTTTCAAAAACACTTCAGGATGGTTTGGCCTGAAACAAAGGATGATATGTGTGAAACCACCTTATTCCTGTTATGATGTTTAGGACTTCGTGTTTTTTTATTTATTTTAAATCTGTGATGCCTTCAAAGCCAGATTTTGCCATAAATTAGCAGAAATAAGCCCCAGCCCTCACCTGCCTGTCTTGCATGGCACCTGACCTCAATGTTCCCCTCCATGTGGAGGGATCTTACTGTAGGTTCTTCAGGCCAAACCCAAGGACCCAAAGCTTGATCGCCACACTAAGCAGCTTAAAACAACTCAGACTAAAAATGTTCATATCAGTGGGATAGAACACTTTGTAGGTAGATTTTAACAGTCTACAATTTTACAACAGACTATTGTTATATTTATTGCTGCTCTACAAAGTCCGTGGTCCTATGTAGAGTTACTTTAGCTGAGCTGGGTGGCTGTATCAACGCTGCTCATGAGCTCATTTGACAGATCAGCTGACCTTAAGTCTGTAGGGTAAGACCTAGGAAGAACAGTGTCATACCATTATCAATGCTGCTGCCTAACTGACACAAAATCTGAAGGTTTTTTCCGTTCTTGGTGCAGCTAGAGAGGACTGACGAGTTGTAGCTGATCCAATGGACTGATACAGCTAGAAGCCTCAAACATTTTCACTTCACATAAACACAGACATTGTTCAACTGATAAAAACGGATAACAGACTAATAAAATAGAACAGAATAGAATAGAAATATCCTTTATTGTCCCACAGTGGGGAAATTCAGGTGTATCAGCAGCCAAGTAAATATATAATATACATTATTTGCTAACATGGCATCCTATCACACTAATATGTACATTTTCAGTTTGAGTTGTTTACAATTGCTGAGATCAGCTAAAACTCACAGCACATGTCTGGATGGATTGATGGATAGATGATCATGAGTGGGTGGGTAGATGGATGTATGGATAGATGGTCTCTAATGTATTGTATAGGCTGTAGACTTCAGTTTCTCTTTGTAGACTTACTTGTTTTAGTTTTTAGTCTAGTTCCTTTTGTGCATGCTGTTCCAGTTTACTTACAATTCACTTCCTGCTTTGCTTGTCAGCCCGATCTGAGTTTCTTTGTCTCCTTGTAGTTTGGTAGTTTGAGTCATTGTTGGGCTGGATAATGTTTTGCGTTACTTTTGTTTTCTAGCTTCTGTTCAGCCATTTCCTCTCATAAGATTCTCTTAGTTGTCTCCGTCACTTGTTCCATCTGGTCCATATCTCAGTAAAAGTCCTCATTTTATATAATCCTCCTTCTTCACTTCATTGCAATATCCAACTGTTGTATGTTTCTGTTGGCCCCATTGTTTTTGGTTGTGATTCTATACTCTGTTTACTCATCTTCTTTTTCTAATATTAAACTCTTTGCTTTAGATCCTACATGCCTGACCTTCCTACCTACATATGGGTCCTCCATTCACTGCACTTTAACAATGTCCACTGTCGGGAATTGTTAGTATAGTGGAGGATCTCTTATACTGTGGGCCATTTTCTCTTCCCAAGGCCCTGGAAAACTTGTTAAAGTGCATGGCATCATGAAACCCCTGAAATACCAGAAAATTTTTAATAAAAATCTGGATATAGGTCATCATTAGGTCTTTCAAAAGGATACTGATCCAAACAAATTGGCCAATCAACAGAGAAATTGTTCATCAGACATAAAATCAAGCTTCTTATTCTGTAGACCTCAATCCTTAGCTCTGTTTCTTGACTTGCTTTAAGTGTTAAACATCACTGCAGCTGAATCAGAGACATAAAATGTTTCAATTATCAAATTCTCCGGGATCAGACATTATATCTACAGTGCAACGCATGTTTTAATGATGTGAGCTTCATGCATTTTTATGAGACATTTTATATATCCAAACTTCACTGCGGTAACTTTCACTTTATGAATAAGGCACATATTAGTTGTTTAACTTTAAGCAACAACCCACTGACCTACTTTATAGACTTTATGAGTCACATAAGAAAATCAGTGTGCATTGCAGCCAAGGTGGAAATGCTTCTTAAACTTACTTATTTGATAGGCAACAGAACGCCCACTCTCACTTACTTTGCTGCTTCTCACACTTATCTCCTCCCCCACTTCTCTCCCATCTCACCCATTCCCTCTTCCTCTCTGCAGTTCTCTACCTTTTCTTGCTGTTTCAAGTCCCCGCAGTGCTATTTAGAGCGTGGCACAGAACTATATTAATGGGACTAAAGAGGATTGCACAGGTAACACAAGTCCAGCTGGTGCTGCACTCAGCAGTGCGGCTGCACACTGAGCAACACGGAGCTCCTGTTTACTGAGTCACCCTCCCTGAACGGCGCTATATAATTCTCTTTGAACGCCACGGCACATGCAAGCTACAAAAAAAGCACAAAATAAGAGGGGACACCATGCACACCCATGCATAAAGCTGCAGGCGCTCTTTACAAACACACACTAACGGCAAGGCGCACACAAGCACAGCGTTATGTGATAAGTGTGTCCCTTCTGCGTGTGCCAGCAAGACTTTGAAGGGGAGGCATTGTTTTCCCTCGGGAGTAAACACCCACAGAAGACAAATAACTGTATTCAACAAATAGTCCAAATGTGCTAAAAGACCAACACACACGCATAACGTTTTGTCCATCATGGCTGTAATCAATATTTCAGCAGCCCAGCCTTAAATTGTTCATGCAGGCCAGAAGAGGGCTAATGAGGCAAAGCTGTGAAGACATGTGGACCATAAAATTAGGCTGTTCTCTAAAAGGCAGTGATCCCTACCATCTGCAGGTTTATTGACGCTCTTCTCAGAATGAGAACTTACTAAAGTGAAGCCCCTGAGACCCCCTCCTGCATGACAGTTAATGAGGGGGCATGTCTCTCTGAGAGAGCGCAGATGTGGTTTCCCTCTGATCTGCTTTGTCAAAGCCCTCCTGCCTTATCGTTGTCAACGCTCTCTGAATTGTAGTTTATGCATGAAACGTGAACAGCCTGTGAATCTTGCTTGTTGGAGTCACCCTTAAATGACAGCTTGCAAAATATTTATCAATGCATTATGTAACATAAAGTTGTGTTGTGGGAGAAAGTGTGAAGAAGAACAGAGGATGGGATGATCTATCTTGTTCACCTGCCGTCTCAAAACTCTGCAGGAATTCTGCTTTTTTTATGGTTTTAGTGGCCTGAAAAATGATCCTGAAAATAATGCTTGTTGTTTTAATGCAGCATGCATGTCCATTGCAGCAAAGTCTGCTGAATTCCTTTCTTCAGGTGAAGAATATACACCCTGACACTCTAACTAAATCTATGCAGAAGACGCTTACTGCAAACAGTAAATATGTGTTAATGGGTATATTTAAATAAGAAGATATAAGAATTGTTTTCCCTTAACCGACTGTTAATTTGAGATGGAGTCTGGAAAAGTCTGGATGCATCCATCCATCCATCCATCCACCCATCCATCCATCCATCCATCCATCCATTTATTTTTGAGTGGTCAGAGAAATCCCAAGAGAACTCTTGCATGCATGGGGTGAAAATGCTAACTCCATCCCCAAAAAAGTAACAAATGTGCAACATGGTTGTAGAATTTCTGCCATAAATTTAAGGATAACTTTTACATTTCTATATAAAGGAAGTAAGAACGAATGAGAACTCTACAAATTCGGGTTTGGAAAACATAAAATTCAACATACAAGACATTTGTAGAAACACTGCAATTAGACTCCTAACTCCATGTTATGATTATTTTCTGCTGCCAACTCAGCTTTTAAATGCTAGCACTTTAAAATAAAAACAAAGACATTTCATCCATGGTTAGACAGGGTTAAAACTCACTTTGCTTTGAGCATTGCTGTCCCTGACTGAGCAGTGCTCAGCACTTGAAATGCTTTCAACCTCATGTATTCAAACACTTGTATCAGCTCCTGAACAGCCACAATGCTCCAGACACACTCGCTGGCTGCTGAAGAATATCAAGAGTTTGTTGTTTTGGAGTTTGGGGACTCATTAGGTTGGCTCACGTACAAGAGTCACAGTACACTGTACTGTTAGATGACTCTCCGCTCGGGAGATGCTTTCACAGCTTTTATGCTGGGTACTATAAACCATCCATAGATACGTCAGCTTTACAGTATGTTTAATTTAAAATATTGCAAAAAACTAATTTAACATTAATGTAAAAAAAAACCCTTGGTCAGGAAAATCCGATGTAAATTTCCGTAGGTACATGAAGGCCTTAAGGCAAACTTTTTAATTCTAGTTTGATAGGATGTGCAATTCAAGAAGGTGTTTATTTTTATAGTATTTTTCTTAGCTGGACCTATTGCTTGTCATGCTCAGTCTGTCATGTTTGTGTTTTGTGTTCCTACTTCTCCGTGCAAGTTGCCAGTTTTAGTTATTAAAAAACTACTCTACTCACCATGCACCTCCTTCAGAGGTGACGGAGGCTCAGTTGGTGGGAGTTTGTCCTGTAACTGGTGGACTCCCGCTTGTTGTGTCCTTGGGCAAGACACTTCACCCACCTTGCCTGCTGATGGTGGTCAGAGGGCTCGGGGGCCTTACTTCAGCCCCACTTCTGTCAGTCTGCCCCAGGGCTACATTACAGCTGTGGCTACAGTGTAGCCTACCATTGTCAGTGTGTGAATGTGTGTATGAATGGGGGGTGACTGATTGTAGTGTAAAGCAAGTGCAAGCCATTTACCATTTACCATGCTCTGTTCTGCACATCGGCCGGTCAAACCAACAAACCCTGACAGAAAACACCTGATGTTGGTGTATTTAAAACCGCTGTGGGTTCCAAATGTGAAAAACAATTAAGTTCCCATTCTGAAACATCAAGTCCTATAATATACATAAAATCGGTGTATTATTTATGATGCATCTGGTAACAGATATAGCATGTGTGTTTTGGAAAAGTGTGTAAAATTTACAGTGAGGAACCGCATAAGGATTAAGTTAGTTACGTTTTCCATGAGATCACCATGTTTTTTTTTTCCTTTTCCCATCATCCCATGATCCCAAGTGGTCAAATATGTTTTAGCTGAATTTCTAAAAATTTAGGAAGAACTCCTACCATGTCAGCCACTTTTAAAGATTTGGCATGTTGAAGTAACTGAATCTTCATCAGTGCAGACAGAGTGTCAGACTAGTGTAGCATTAGATTAAGTGATGATGTTATCGGGTCACTGCTGGTACATTTATCTAGCAGTTTCAAGTTTCATAGCAATGGCACCTGGTTTGACTGGAGTTCAAATGAAGTCTGCTGCGGTATCAGATGCGCATGGAATGCTGGAACATTTTTTACTTACAACCATGTATCTTCACAAGCCACTGAAACTCAAGGTAGACACATAATAGTTTAGGATACTGCTTAGCTCTCACCTCCAACTGGTTTGGTTTAAAAATTGGAAGTAAGGGTTAGATTTACAATAAAGCGTATTAGTATATATTAGATGTGAATAAATATATGGTGAGGCTTAGAAAAGACACTATTAAAGGCTAAAAGTCAGTGGTCATGGTTGCTGTCACATGTTGTGAATGTCCAAAGGACAAGCCCCATGGAGCATAATAGTATCAGTGTGTTCCATTTAAACCCTGAAGACTGTATTTCTTAGTTCCAGGTTGGGAAATTCAAGTCTGACCGCCGCTGAGGTCGAAATTCCAAATGTATAATCCAACATGGCTGCCACTTTACATAGTGATAAATGCAGTAATTAACTATAATTGTACTTTGCAGTATTTGTACTACCACTATTCGTGAAGGCACCGTTACACTATTTGCATTACACTATTTGAATGCATAAAATGCTTATCAGATATGCATTGTTATTGGTGTGTACTGCTAATTACAGTTAGCCTGGTCATTGTGTACAAAAATTAGCAAATCCCACTGGTTTCCAAAATTGCAGCTGCAACATTGGTAAGTTGGGGGGAGTAGGATGAGGGAGCATCGTTGCATTCTGCTTACTTTTAACACAGTGCACAGTTTTTTTTAAAAGGAAAAGTAGAGAAACAGATTAAATTCGTCATATTTGGTAGAGGATGAGCATGCTTTCCCTCCACTCAGCACAGATATTAGGTATTAGCTGCTCTCTGTGGTTAGGAAAGGGAACAACACTCAGTAATTGAAAAATCCCTTAAATTTAGAGGTCTAGACCTGGTTATTGGAGATAAACATTCCAGCTCTCAGCACAAATTGACATAAGTACCTTTTAGAGAATTGTGCTCAGCTTCACATCTCTAAATACAACAACATAAACAGTTCTATCTGTAACTTAAAATTCAACACATTTCCTGCATTTTAAAAAGTCAAATTTAGAGGTCACATGCCCTCACTGCAGATGTTTTTGGTTTCTGATTTCTGATGTGGACCCTTTGGTCCAGTACTCCAACAATAATGCTATAAACATCTGAAATGAAGTATTTGATTTGCTGGACTACAGTATAAGTGCAAATGATAGACAGGAAGCCATGTTCGTGCTCTACATTTTGTTTCTCCATTGCTTTCAGCAACACTCTAAAAAAGAAAAAGCCTTATAAACAGAGATCTTTGCACGCATGCAGACACACACAGCAGGCAGCACCCAATTATCTTTGCTCATTGTAAATGAGAAATAGGCAAATTAGTACAGGTTGTGCATGTCTTCAGAGAGTACAGTAGAATATAATAAGCAGGGGAAAACGTCCTTACTCACAGTTCTTCTCAACCCTCAGCACAAAGCGAAATGTAGGCTATTTCATAAAACTACAACCACATGTCATCAAAGCTCTCCCTGCGGAGGAGGTATTCTTTAGCGCTCCTCCCATCTAAGCGCTCTATTCCTTCTCTCTGCCATCTTTGTTTGCAACACTTGTCCCGTGTCACAGAGGGAAAAGCCTGCACCCGACTCATCTGAACAGCTTGTGTGTCGATAGGAAAAGAAATAGATGAATCTTTAAAACAAATTCAGCCTCTTTTTCCAGAGAACAGAAGGCTGACAAAGTTTTAGGGAGGCAGCCATGAAGTTCTCCCTTATTAAATGGAATAGCTGTTCTATATTCAGGGTCTCAGTGGGGTGAACAAACGCAATCAGTGGGCCAAACGCAGTTCTTTCCACCAGAGCATGGGCCCTTTTGTCTAGGCTTGGTGGGTGGAGTTGGTTGGGATACTGGGGACAGGCCGGCACTTCAAAACAGGTACTTCTTCCCAGCTGAGAGGACTTGTTCAATGCACATCATTATTTACTCTCACTGTATCACAGAGGACTGGGTGATCTCAAACAGCTGAACTCATTCTTTCCTCAGAGGCTGTAACTCTGAGGAACAACCACCCTGAACATCTAGCTAGAAATACAACTGAATGGTTTAGATCAAAGCATATTTCTGTGTTAAAATGGCCTGGTCAACAACTCAAACTAAATCCAATTAAGGATTTCTGGGTAAGACTTGAAAACTGATGCTTACAGATGCTCTCCATCCAATCTGACTTATGTTTAGCTAGTTTGAACTGACAGAAATATCAGTTTCTAGATATGTAAAGCTGATAGTCCCAAATGTCTCAAATATTTACAACACAGTTTGGACAGTGTTGTAAATATTATTTAATATATATATATATATTAGTATTTTATTAAATAATACTTAAGTCTAATCAGTCATTGGTATTAGGACAGTGGAGAAAAGGGTGAGCCAAGCTCTGACATTACTGAACAGCAAAACTCTGCACACACGTAATAAATTCACACGATTTCTTAAAATACAAGAATTTATTAGCAAAAATAAGTCAACTCTATGTCAAACATATTTCAATCATCAAACTCTTTACTATACTAGAACAATTCAACTAAACTACCAAGCAGAATGACTTCCTGGAAAAATGATTTTTAACTGGTGTTTAATTAGCCATCACATTTAATAAAATATTTAGAGGACTACTATTTTCCTAGATTGGAAACTAACAGCATTTCTGGATAAAGGATTCTTAATGGACTTGTATGGCAGTCATAAGGTACATGTTACCTTAGCTGTTAGCGGTTGGAGCCAACAAAAGAGAAAGCAATAGCTTCCTTAAAATCGAACATGTCATCGTTTTTCTAGCTGCTTTGACCCACATGCAAAAAAATACACTCAGGAAAACAGGAAGTTTTAACAAGTTTATTAAGAAATATTTTGTTTGCTGGAGAAACAGGAACTCGCCGCTGTATGGAGAAGGGATCGATGGTAAGTGATGGGTAATATTCTGGGTTGTTGATCTTGATATATTTTTGCTTACAGAGGGTGATTAGGAGATCCACCAGGGGGGAGGAGAAGTGAGATGATGGAAAACTCCGGGAGCGTGTCAGGTAAGTGAAAGGTCAAGGTAATTCTGTTTTACTTGCACTTGAGGTAGAGGTGGCACCAGGTGGATGATCTTGGAGGGGAGCACGGTGGAGGGTGAACCAGGTTCATTCACAGGAAGCCTGAAGAGACTTGAAATCCGAATGCAGCCAACTGAGAAGATAATCCGTGAAGTTCTCTTGTGGAGAGAGAGTTTGGATCTTCTGCATACGCAGACTGGATAAGAAGCTCGGAACTGGAGGTAAGCTGGGAAGGAGGACACGAGAAGGTAAGTACTCAGAAAATAATCACAAGGTGTCTTGGCCAGCTAGTTACCAATGCATATTAACACTCAGGCGCCGGAGTGTTGGCAACCTTGGGTACTTAAGCTCCTCTTCTGATGAGGCTGATGAAGAACACCTGTGGACTCAGCTCCTACTGTGCGTCTGGAGCTATCTAGAGGTTGGATGGGGTTTGTAGCAAGTAAAACAGGTGAACAGAAAGAAACTCCCAGAACTCAGACACATGTACCTTTAAAATACCATTAATAAAAGGATGGGGGGTGTTTCAAGGCCAAGGCCAAGGCGTGGTCTGGTCTCTCCATTAGCAGCTTTGCACACCCGGCTTGAGGCGACCATGTTGGAAAACAGCATTTGTGTTCAGCTCTGACTCCTCCTCTTCCTGGGCTGAGCAGGAAGCAGGTTAATGTGATTTTGAAAGTTCCATAGACGTTCATACTGGCTATTTATTATGTACAGTTCAGAGTCCACGTTCATCCATGTTATAATTCATGGCTGGGGTCCCAACAACAGCTAGGAATGTATAAAAATCAAATCCTCACCAAATGCAAAGTTAAAATTTGGTATTGGTTTAAATTGGTCACAAAATTGCATGTTGTGGTGAACATTTATTTTGTAACCAATTCATGTAAATGTGGGGTCTTGTGACATTTTTGTTGCTTTAAAGAGGAAGTGATTTTACAGTTTTTGACCCTGTGTGACAATATGTTGCAATGCACAACATGGGACTGATATGATCAGTAAAGCTACTGACCATTTGTTTGATGCTTGAAAGTGGAATACCCCAGGTCAACATGAATATGAAGTGAAAACAGTGGAACTGTTAACTTTCCACCATATCAAATTATTTTCTTTCAGTAGTGACAACATTTTACTCAGCAGTGTCAACAAACTATATGCACATATAAATCCACTATAGTAAACACATTTAGTAGCCTGTGTGTGAAGGATGTAAGAAAAACATTGCATTATTTTTAAGTTTTAGGTTTACGAAATATTCTGGTCTCCGACAGGCTCTTAATATAATTTGTGCTCAGGTTGTGTTGCATTCCCCGATCTCAAGCTACTTCTGTCATAACAAAGAAAGGAGACATACATATAAACCCACTAAACATTCAAAGCTGCAGTAATTAGTATACTCTTGTAACTTGTAAGTCAAGTCAAGTTTATTTATATAGCGCTTATCAGCAACAAGGCACTCAAGGCGCTCTACATAAGGAAAAACATTACAATAATACAGAAAATCAAACAACAGAAAAACAAATCAAATGACATTAATAATCCTTGGGGTTTACTGGTAAGAGCTGGTTCTAATCCAATCTTTCTAATAATATAAAAATCTATGAATCCTTCTAAGCTGGATCACTGGTATAAAACAGTTTTAGTCCAAACTTTCAAATACTAATAATGTTTGGCTTTTACTGGTATGAAATAGTTGTAATACAATCCTTCTAAGAAATCCAAAAATCTATGAATCCTTCTAAGCAATCTAGAAATCTATTAGGTAAAATGAGGATAAGAAGAAAGACCACATTAGGTAAGAGGAGGGGAAAAAAAATCTTATTTCACACTTTATCCTTAGCAGGATACAGTTTGAGATATCAAAAAAACCTAAGCACAAATAAGCAACACATATACGTGACAACATGTTGCAGGGATACGGTTAAGGCTGTATGTCAGGGGTGCGTATTTTTATATGAGCATGTGCGTGTGTGCATGTCAGTGAGTGCAAAGTAAGTCCATGAAGCACTGTCACAGAGGCCAATGTCCTTGATGGTACGATGTTCATCAACCGGCCACACAGTTCTGAGCAGATCCACAGATGTCCTCAGGGAAGGGAGGGAGCAGAGGGAGCATAAATGCATTCATACCCTCTGAATGTTAGTACATTTTATTACTTCAAAGCAACAAACTTTAATGTATTTTGTTGGGAATTTGTGTTACAGACCTACACCAAGTACACATAATTGTGAAGTAGAATAAAGTAAAAAAATAGAATAATGTAGCTTGCATTTGTATTGAGCTCGCCTGAGTCAATACTTCGTAGAACCACCTTTTGCAATTGGTCTGTTGGGGTATATCTCTGCCCACTTTGCACATCTAAAACTGAAGGTTTCGTCCATTCTTTTTTGCAAAATAGCTAAAGCTCAAGTTGATTCGTCTGAAAGTGTTTATGAACATCAACATCAAGTTGCCTCAGAAAGCCACATATTCTCAATTAAATTTATGTCTAAACTTTTACTAGACTATTCTAATACATAAATATGCATTGATCTAAACCCTTTCATTGTAGCTCTGACTCTATGTTAAGGGCCATTGTCCTGTTAGAAGGTTGACCTCCACCCCAGTCTCAAGTCTTTTGCAGCCTGCAACAAATGTTATAACAGCATTGCCCTGGATATAGCTCCATCCATCCTGCTATTACCTCAGCTTTCCCATCCCTATTGAAGAAAGAGTCCCCACAGAATGACATTGCATGATACAGTTGCAGATCCTGGGTTCAGCGTGATTTGCAGTCCTAATTTTCCATCCACACAAACCATGTAGGCCAGAAAATCCAGTATTGGTCTTATGTGACCAGAGCACTTTCCTCCACATGTTTGCTGTGCATTTAACAAAGGCCAGATGTGTGGGTGCACTACTTATAGTTTTTCTGTCAACAGATTTTCAACCTGAGCTGTAGATCACTGCACCTCCTCCAGAGTCACCATAGCCCTGTTAGTTAGGTGGGCGGCCATGTCCTGCTAGGTTTGTAGTTGTGCCATACTTGTTCCATTTATAGACAGTTCAGCATGAGACATTCAGAGGTTGGGATATTGTTTTAGAACCTAACCCTGCTAAACTTCTCCACAACTTTCTCCCTGTACATTTTGCTGTGTTTTTTTTGGTCTTCATAATGTTCATGAACCCTATGCTGGGACCAAATCACACTTATGTGGACTCTATTTACTAATTAGGTGACTTCTAAAGGCAATTAGTTGCACTGGGTTATATTTAGGGATGTCAGAGTAATGAACGCAAATTGACAGATCCACACTTGAGATATTTTAACTTGTTCTGTACTTTGTTTTGAACTATATAATGTTACCATTCTCATTCCTCTCAGTTTCACAAATACAGTTACACTGACTGAATGCTACAGCTCCAAAGAGAAGCCAGTTTGATGGCTGGGTAAAACCATCCACAATAAACACTGAATAACACTGATGAATTTTCTATTATTAATTTTTATTTGCTTTTATCATTAAAAGTCATTCGGATTTGAGGCAGTTAATCTTTTAAAAACAGCTGCCTGAGTTGGTATAAGTAAATGAAAACTGTCCTAAAGACCTTTTAGAAGATTAGGAAACCATTTCTGAGCTGCTCTTTCATGTCTGTGTCCTAGATTCAATGATATCCTCAGAAAAAGCCACTCAGGCTATGGTGCTGTGGTTTGAGATAATAGGGAGAAATTTGCTCAGTGTCATTATTTTTCATTCTACCCGGTGGATATCATTTCAAATAGGCGGTACAGCATTGATAACTTAATAAGCTTTTTTTTTCTCTCCTGTCGCCATTCACATTGGCTCGCTCTGGGGCTAATAATGCAAATGTTACACAGGCTATTAGAGGTGTTTAGCAGGCTTGCCTTTGAAGATGTGAGTATTTGTTGGGCAGATGGACACAGCCCAGGGCTGCCCTCACCCCTGACCCCCCACAGATGTCCCAAACTGAAGCCGGAGCGCCATCACGAAGCAGCGGAAAATCAGTAACACACCGGAACCGACTTGTCAATAGCCAGGACAATTAGGAGCGTTTAAGGGGCCAGTTCTGGCTGCGCAGCGGTGCTTCTTGCTGGGAGGAGCATGCAGGGAGTACTGGCTGGATGAAAAAGGAAGAGGGGCCATGCAGTGCTTTTCTGCTAAGGCCTGTTTGACCGATGGGTCTCCTCTGAATTGGGTTCTGCTGGTAATACATAAATTAAGAGGTTAAGTGAGCCATCAGGAACTAGGTTTGCATTTATTAACTAAGAATAATGTCTTCCAGCAGTGAACTCTCTGCTTGAGTTTTGCCTTTCAGTTAACTTCTTAACCATGTTTGATATTTCCTTGGTTTGGTCATTCTTTCGCTTCATCAATCAAGTCTAATTAACCCTCACAAAGCTGATTACTGTTACCATACAAAGCAGGAGCAGAATTCCAGCAGATCTGCTGCAGAAAAGCAAGCTGCTGTAAATTCAAAGACATATAAATGCCAGTGCAGGGTGTGTTCCAACCACATACAAAAATGTTTTAAAAACCAATTAGCAACGGCTTCATTGAGACATCAGAGGCTGAGGTGTTCACGATGCTCGTTATGCAGAACAAACAGTCCCACTCACACGTGAGCAGGGGTCCCGCAGGAATGCACGAAGCAGGTGTAAATTTAAACCGTTAATGAGGCGCATCAAAAGCATCAAAGGTGCGCCGTGCTGAGCCATTCTGCCATTAGGCCATATACAAGACAAAAGCTATTGGAGAGTTTTTCCCTGCTAAACGCTGCAGAATGAGTCAGAACAGCAGGAGTTATATTGTAGCTGCAACCCACCCCCCACCGCCTGGAGACCCCACAGGGCCAACTGGCCGAGTCTGTAAGTCTGAACTCCTAACAAGACACATGAAATATCTGCTACTGGTCAGCTGGTAAAGACTTTTCAGCTTGTTGTAAAGGTAAAAATCTGATGGTTTTGACATGTGAAATATAGTAACCCTCCATGACAGTTTTGACCTTACTGCATTTTGATGAGCATGAAAGGCTGAACATTGACCACATGATGCAAAGTAACTAAATCAAATGACAGAACTGCTAGATATCAGTTTCAACAGACAGAGGTACAGTGACTAACATGAACAGAGATCCCATATAGTAGCTAAGAATGTGAGGAAACCAGATAAGCAACATCTGTTGGTATACTCCATGTCTACATTCAGAAGGAATGAGTATAAAATCAAAATTTACATATGTCACAGAGAACTCTAACACGATCAGACTGGATGGCTTATTTCAAAACTCTATCTGAAAAGCTGATTAAAGTTTTATACATTCCAGACAAGATCAGTGATATTTATCCCTAATGGTTTTGGTTTGGTATGCAAACCTATGTAGGAAAATAAGAAACCATATAAAAGCAGCTTTAATTTGTGATACGAAGAGAACTTTCTGAATACACCAGAAATACTGTTGCAATTTTACATAATTGCTCTGCCTAAAAAGTAATCATCAAACATGTCATAATTGTTATTTTAGCACTGTAAAGAAATCTATTGAAATATGTCTGTGAACATTACTCCAGATTGTACCAAAAAATGTACAAGAATATTGTTTCATATAGGAAGCCACAATTGCCAGTGTGCTCAAATAAGGCAAAGCAATGGGACAGCAACAGTCAGATGGCATACATTACATAACACACTTGCTAAATAAAAAAAACACACCACCACCCACAGTAAAGCACAGCAGGGGTTTCATCATACTTTGAATTTACTTTGCAAACACTGGTTCTAGGAATACTGGATGCATTAAAAGACTCATGACATCATACAATTATCAACATATTTTGAAATCAAATTTGAATTACAAAACATAGTTAGAAGTAAGCTACTGTACAGTTTTGGGGTTTATTGTCAGGGAAGAGAAGCAAAAACTAATCTAACACCTGGTATCCACTTGTAAGGGAAAAAAACTTTTTCCCTTTGTTTTGAACCGACCTAGGTTGAGTCTTTCCTGATTTAGGATAGAGTGGAATTCCTCCATTTAAAAAGAATCCTGACAGAAAACTCAAAGCACATTGCAAAAACAAAATGAAAGACAAACTGGCAGAAACAGGAGTTAATGTAACTAAACTATAGAAAATTAGGTTTACAGACAGAAAAGCCAAACTAGGACCGTCATAAACATATAAACAAATTATAAAGCTTCCAGTGGCTGAAACAGAAGCATCTATGAACTTTGGAAAATTGGATGAAGTAGGAATCAGTGATGAATTCCGAATCTATATTGACCGAGGAGATGATGCTGGAACATTTGTTTGGTACCATCCCTATGAAACATATAAAGATGACCACCTGTTGGAAATAAGCTCATTTCTACAGTAAGAGATGATTTGCAGTTATCTACATGTCTGGTGAAGGGGCAGATGGCAGCCAATACCTCTATAGTAAATGTACAGGAGAACATTTCTCAATTGGTAATTCAAAGTATGTCTGGCAATGATTGTCATTTTTTGATATGCATCTTGCTACTGAGCAAAGACAGTTAAAAACTTTGTTCAGCAGAGGCTGATCAACGATGACTTGTTCTTCAACATCTGGTTAGTGCTGGCAACTTTTTCAGATGATGTCAAGTGTAATTCTGTCTTTTAGAGAGACTGCATGAATCTGGCGGAGTCACTAGGTTTAAAATACCTCTAGTTTCTTCAGGTCTTGTTTGAGGATGATTCAGGTCTTAGGTCCACAATGAAGGACAGAGAATATTAGAGTGCAATCAAGCACATCTTGGTCTGTGGGAAGATAATGGACTTGTTCAAGATCCACCATTGAAGGGACGTGTAGCTAAAGCTGTGGCCACAAACTGGCAGATGACCTTGAATATTGAAGTTATTTTTTCTCTTTTACCTGTGAGTCAAGAAATCTGAAACATCCACAGCTGTTCAGTCTGAACACTCTTAAGACAGGTGAGAAACCAGCTTGCTCATCTCTCTGGTTTGCTCACATGAGGCTGACACCACAGTCATACTTTCACTCTTGGTTGTAGATGGTAATGATGATGGTCCTCTTTCATCTCACTGGTATGTAGTCTAATCACTCTGTCTTTAGAATTAGGAGAATGAGTTGTTTAATTCTGACTTTGCCATCCTTGCCACTATTACAGTGTAAATAGTTACAACATTTTAAACCTAAAATATGAATTCTTGTGATTGACTGCCAACCTGTCCAGGGTGTACCCCACCTCTCAACCAGCTCCCTGTGACAACGGATGGATGGATGGATGGATGGATGGATGGATGGATGGATGGATGGATGGATGGATTACCTCTGTCTACCGTCTTTGCCTGAATGTGCAAACTGACTTGGACAAAGAGTGTTAGTCAAAAGTTAATCTGTGAAACTTTCTACCAAAACCAGAAAATACTGCTGCAGTTCTTCCAGTACACAATAATAAACTTGTATATGTTCAGAATCTAGGACCTTGGTGGAACAAACTACCTTACCAAGATCTACTTTACTTGGTAAAAAAAACTTTCTGGCTTGATGAAATGATAGATGTTGAATAAAACAAGTTTTAACAATGAATACATTTCTCCTTTATATTGACAAATATATTCATCCCACTTCGTTTTTCTACATCAGTGTCAATTTACTGATTCATGACAGCAGAATACTTTTCCATCTTATTTCTATCAGTGGAAACCAGCAAATTTTCCTTAGGCGTATGAATATCATAATCGAATGATGAAATCCAGCACAGTTCCCTTTGGCAGGCAAAGTCTCTTAAATCCTTGAATCTTACCCGGCACGTAGGGGTGGGCTTTTTGGGAAATGAGGTATGTGCATGGATCTCCTTGAGGGGCGATGGGAAGGCTCGCGCGTGCACATCCGCGCTTGCTGTGGGTGGTTACGTGTGTGCGTGAGCGTCGCTTGAATAAAAGGCAGCTTATGCAAATTTGCTCGTATGACCAACTCAGGGGACAATGACGGCGCCTCACACAGAGTCTCAATGCATCGCTCTGCCAGTGTTTTACCCGAGACTAACAAGGCATGGAGCACTGGCAGGGCTGAGCAGCTGTGTTTTGCAGGCAGGAGACAAGTTCGCGGGCCTTATGCAGGTCGACACAGACTGCCCTGCTGAGACCTGGGATGAGGTGCAATGGGAGGAATTAGTAAGCAGTCAAGTCTGTGGCCCACTTCTTTGCTTCGGAGACTTGATAGGTGACAAGCACAGTGCGTGACACACTAGCATGGCAGTATGCTGTTTCTGTGGATTGTCAGGGGGATAACAAACAATGGGGGTCAGCTCCTTCTCCTGTCCTCTCCTCTCCTGCCCTGTCAGTCACTTCTCATCCGTGGGACAGACAGAGCCTCCAAAGCATGGCCTACTTTCCAGCTCTTGTCTCAACTTATTTCTTTGTGAATGTCTGTCTGATTTTAATTAACATTGGAGCGGTTGTGATAAAACAGTGCTCTGTCTATATCTTACAGCAAAAACATCCCACACCCACCTTTTGTCTATATATGTGTGTGTGTGTGTGTGTGTGTGTGTGTGTGTGTGTGTGTATGTGTGTGTGTGTGTGTGTGAGAGAGAGACAGAGAGAGAGAGAGAAGAGGAGGGAGTGACATAAAGTAAGTGCTGAAATCCATAATTTAACCGAATGCCTATGAGCTGCACGCAGCAACACTGATTTCAACCCTCTTCTTTCAGGTCTCACATGAGCAAGTGTTTGCTGTGGGTGTTTTCCAACAAACACACATACACACACCCGCACTCATGCACGCTCTCAACCTACCACCTCATTTTTAATTGTTGTTCGTGTTCTTCCTCCCCCAAACATGTAGCAGTGAATACTTTGCTGTTTTGCAAACGTGGCGCTCGGTGTTTGTCATACAGCACACACCGTGTATTTATAGCATATTCTGTCAGACAATGTACGGCATTTGTGAGTATTCATTTGGAAATAATAACATTGACAACTGCTTGAGAGATGGAGGGGCTGAGAGAGGGAGAGGGACTCATTTTGAGCTTGTACCCACTAACGAGCTGTATTGTGCTCCAGGCAATGTGTATGTTAGCTCCGAGCCTCTGTGTGTGTGTGTGGGGAGGGTGTGTGTTTGTGTGTGTGTTAGAGTATGTGTTCCTACTTATTGGCAACTGAGGGATCTTAACTTTCTCATTTTTTCTAATTCCTTTGCGCAACTCTCCTTTCTCACTTTGTTCTTCTCTCGTTCCCTCTCCTCACTTCCTACATCATCTTTTTACCTACATACAGAACCTTGCAAAAGTACTATACTTCTTAAACTTTTCCACATGTTGTCATATTCCAACCTTCACTGTGTTTTATTGGGATTTTTATGGCATAGACTAACACAAAGTAGTTAAAATTGTGAAAGTGGAAGGAAAAGAACGAATGGTTTACATTTTTTTCACAGATAAAAATCTGAAAACTGTGGCATGTATTCATATTCAGCCCCCTTTATGCTGATACCTCTAAATGAAATCCAGTGCTCATAACTTAGTAGATTTCACCTGTGTTTTGTTGAATCTAAGTATAGATCCAGCTGTTCTGTGAAGATCTTGGAGGTTTGTTAGAAAACATTGGTCAGGGATGAAGTTTGGGAGACGTTTGAAGTGGGGTTAGGTCATAAAACAATATCAAGCTTTAAAAATCTCTGGGAGTGCTGTTCAGTCCATCATTTAAGAACTAGACATGAAGGAAGGGACAGGTGCAAACCTAACAGGACATGGTTGTCTACCTTATCTGACAGGCCAGGTAACAAAAGATTTAATGAGCCAAGAGGAGTCACCTTGTCACAGTTTAAACAGACAACTATTAGAAAGTGTTGCAAGAATAAATGTACCATTTTCAGTTTGCCACAAACCCTGTGGGAGGCATAGCAAAAATCTGGAAAAGGGCACTCTGGTCACCAAAGACCAAAATTAAACACTGTGTTGGCATCATGCTGTGGGAATGCTCAGTGTATTTCACTGGAATTCTTAATGATAGACCAGCAGAAAGTTCAAACAGAGAGCTGAACACAGAGCAATGCTGAAAGAAAACGTGTTAGATGCTGCAGAAGACTAGAATAGAGTTCACATTCCAGCAGAAAAACAAGTGATAATCAGTGACAGGACTTTTTGTTGTGCAAAGAGTTCTCTATCCACTCTAACTTTGCTTAAGCTAGAAGACATACCACTAAAGACTTGTATGTGTGTCTGCAGAAAAATATGGTTCTACAAAGGATTGACTATGGAGAACTGGATCCCAATGCCACACTTTACAGATTTTCATCTTTAGAAAATGTTGAAAACTGTCCTTTTCCCTTTTTTGCACTATACACTTATGCACTACTTTATATCAGTCTATGACACAAAATCCAAATTAAACACATTCACGTTTGTGGTTGTAATGTGAAAATGTACAGATGGTATGAATACTTTTGCAATAAACTGCATCCCTATCCCCTTCATCCTTCCTGTTCTGTTTTCCTGTCTTCCTCTCTCTTTCCCTATCTCTACCTTGTTTCTTAACAATTTCCCTTCCTCTGCTCCGTCCCTTTATGCGCTCTGATGTAAAGTTTCGCTTTGTTATGGCTCCAGCTCATTCTTCCATGCCACTGTTTTGGAGTGTAATGCATTATCCATCTCCAATCCCATATTGTTCACTCCACTTCACATCAAGTGGCTGCGATTCATGAGCAACACAAGCTCACGCTGGCACACACATGCAAAGTCCACATGCTAGTGGGCCTCGCCACAGTCCCATTAGCTTTAATATTTCAGCACCGTCAGAGCCTTCGCCAGCAGCCTTGTCACCGCCCGTTCCCAGGGGACACAGATCCCAGATCAGCCTGCCGACATTCCCCCACCAGGACAGGGAACGTACTAGGCTGACCTCAAAGTTAAACTTCTGCTGTTGTGCCTACCGATCCCAAGGGTCCCCCTCCTTCTCTTTCTCCCTTACTGCCACCATTCATCCTCCCACCACCATCTAAAACATCTCGAGGGAAGCGCAGGAAGAAGAGGGGCCAAGGAAGTGGGAGGGGGGTTTGCGAGGGGGCAGGAGGAGAGGAGAGCAGAAGAATGCAATGGCAAGACCATGGGAGGGGAGAGGGGACGAGAAGAAGATGAGCAGCAGAGAGCAGTTGTGTGGGTGGGCCATGGGGAACTGATTAGAACCTGGGTTTGAAGAGCTCTTCTGCTCACCGCTGTTGCACACATAGAGACACACATACAGACACACAGTTAAACACAAACACTGTTTCCCATTGTTGTTACCATTTATTCAGTGTAACAAAAGCTTTAAAGGTGAACACCCTCAGAAAGTCAGCTCCATTTAGTGGTGCTCTTAGAAATTCATGGCTCTCTGAGGAGTGTGAGGGCCACACCTGCAGCCACACAGTCGGTAACCCCACACACAAACACTTTTTCATTTTGAGTTTTCATATACACATTCACTGCAGCATAAATACATGGGTTTCTGTTTATATTTTCATTTGACAATATTGAAATACATTAGTTCTAATTGTAGCGCGCACATTTGGTTAACTTTTGTATATTTAATTTTGTCAAATATTTAAAATTTTTTGTGCTTTCTTTGCTGGTGCTGTGGGGGAGTACCTTGAACAGAAGCAATGGACTCTGGCTGGCACACTCCAATCCTAGATTGACTGATTGGGTGATACCATCTGGAGTTCCACCATGGGGGAAGACCATGGAGTCTTTATTCTAATTTCTGCATAAGTTCTTTTTGCTTTTGTGATTTGTTTATTATGTTTAGTTATTAGTCATTCAAGTTAATTTTTAAGCTAACTGTGTTTAGTTATTTTTGTTTGTTAAATTTCTGTATACGTTTTCCTTCCCTCTTCCTCAGTGTGCCAGACTGGTCTGATCAGCCAGTATTTAGGTTCCCTTTGTTTGTTGTGTAGGAGGTCAGTTTGTTTCTTTGAGCAGTTACTTTGAGGTTTTGATATGTTAAACCCTGATTTTTTTTGTCTTGAGTTTAGCTTTTTCATTGGACCTCTTTTAAGGCCCTTGTAACTGTTATTTGAATTTTGTTATTTTGGGAAAATAAAACCCATGTTCTTTGGAAATTATTACGGTGTCCTCATGCTTGACCGGCTCGGTCACAGGAGGAATACCTTCTTTCTGTGCTTAAAGTCATGTATCTGATCAGATGGATAAAGAGGTCCCTGTTCATGTGTGTCTACTGGTGTTTCTCCCCACCTTTTTGTCTGTGTGAAGGGCTGAAAGGAAGAATCACACCAAACTGTGGTATGCCCAGCAGCAACTTGTCCGTACACGTTCACCTGTGGCATAAAAGGCCTCGGCACAGCAAACTCATTTGTTGGTGCTTTAACAAGCACACCAGTCATTAGCGTGTGCAATAGTCTTACAGTTTAAGCTTCATTAAATGGTTTCACAGCATCACTGCATTTACACAAGAAATTAAATCAATGTTTTTCTTGGTCAATTGTGTTTGTTTGAAGAAGAAAAGCAGATAAGCAATGACAAATGCAGGAGCCTCCTTATTTTCAGGAAACTGATGGACATTCCCCAGCAACAGGTGGGGCATGGGCTCGCAGTGCTAGTCAACTGTGAGTGGTATTATGACAAAGTGAAAGCAACTGGTTGGTGGTAAAATCACAGAGTGTGGTCAGCGAATGCTAATGTGCAGGATGCACGCAGGTCAACTTTCAGTTGAAATATGTTCTCTTGGATGTTGAATCATGTCTTTTTGTCAGGTAATCCAATGGATGAGTCTCGTTTTGGCAGTTGCCAGGAGAACAGCACTTGCCTGATTGCACTCTGTCAAGTTTGTTGCACATCAAGATAGTTTGGACAATTTCATGCTCCAGACTATTTGGGAACACGTTGAGTATGATCCCTTCCTGTTCCAACATGGACACAAACGAGCAAAATTTGGTGTGAAAAAAAAGTAACTAGTCTGCTCAGAGTCCTGACATCAGCCTGGCAGAAAACCTGTGGGATTATATAGAGCAGAGACTGGGAGCCAGGCCTTGTTGCCAAACATCAGTGTCTGACCTCAGAAATGTGTTTCTGGAACATTGGTCCAAAGTTCCTATCAACACTTTTCTTGTAGAGAGCCGTCCCAGAAGAGTTAAACCAGTTATAGTTCAAAGGATGGGTTGACATCATATGAAACATAATAGATTAGAATTGGATCTCAAATAAATTCACGTGTGTGAAAGCAGACGAGCTAATACTTAGGAATGTATATGATATATTCAACCTCTCACAGCAGTCATGGGTCACTGTGTGAGTTTGTGATGTCATTTCAAAAAAGGAGGTGAGCCTGATCAGCAGCTGTGACAGAAAAAATTACTTGCTTTAAAAAACTTTTTTTCACACATTTTGTTTTTAGTAGAGAAAAAGAAATTTTATTCCCAACTAACAATATTTTTATTGATATATGCTATCAATCAAATAAATCAAGCCAATTCATGTTAAAACACATTTTTGTTTGAATAATCTAACAAGCAGTTAATATTACAAACCTTCACACAAGCTTGAAAAAGCAATTATTTGTTTTCAAAAATGTAGATTTATGAGACTGATTTACTTTATTCTATATACCTTCTAATTTATTGTAAGAAAAAACAGCCCTTATGGGTTAGCTTGGCAACAGTAAAACAGGGTTTTCTGATTGTGTGTAACAGGCTGCATTACTTTAGTTTCAACAACAAAAACATTTCTTGACACTTGAATTTGTCCTTATTGTAAGGGAAGAAGAGGTGTAGAAGCCTCTTTTCGGCCAGCTGACTCGCAGTGCATGGCAACATGTGATAAAGGAGCTGGGTGTTACTCTTTGATTCCCCCGTATAGATGGACAAACTCTGATCACTTTGGCATCTCATTTAAAGGAATGATATGATCGAACACTTTGGCGATTTTGGTACCTTAACTTTTAAAATACTTGGTACACTTTGGTACTACTAACTGGATCATGCCTGGTGCACATATATGCATGCTGAAACACACCAAATGTTCTGGGAGTTATAACTCATGCATGATCACTAAATGAAAACATTTGTTATCTCCTCAACAATACAGCTAGAGGAATTAAATTTTTCATAGACCCCACTGCTGCTACCCACCTCACCCATTAAGAAGCCCACATACGACTTGACTCACAAACTCCTGCCACACGTTGGAGCTCATAGGTCATCCTCCTGTGAATACACCGGAAGGAAGCGAGGCATTACTAAGCTCACAACACCTCTCTCTGAAACCTCAAAGCTTCATTAAGCTGTGCAAACGGGCCAAGTGTGCAGTCACGTGCATTGAACGTCTTATAAACATAAGGTCATGAAACATTAACACAAATATATCCCTATTGTCTTGCAATAAAACATTCAGATTCTTGTTCAGGCTGATACGAGTTCTCAGACCTCATCCTCTATTCACACACAGACTTAATAGTCACTTTGGGGGCTTGTCTGCCACCTCACCGACTTCCCAACATGTCTTCTCTCCTTTTCAGTGAAAACCTTCGAAGTTCTGACCTACTTAGCAGAGCTTCAAAAGTGTCAGCTGTCAGTTCATACCGCTACAAGACAACACAAGTTAGGTTTTTTTTTTTTTTTTAATGATTCACTATAAACTGTAAATTCCTGATGTTATTGCTGGATATTCAGTCAGTATTTTATGAACTAATTGGAACTAGTTACTGGCTTTTGTTGCATCCTGATCAACAGCTTGTTTAAATACCTTAGAGATTCATATTAAAAGTTTAGCTTAAAAATTATCACATAAGACTGTGCTTACAAGGACAATCCCAAAGATTGTCTTACCTCATGTACAGTGTCTTGGAAACTTTTCCCCATTTTCTCACATAACAACCCCAAATGTCAATGTATTGTATTACATATTTATCACCTAATTAGTAATTATAGTCCAGCTGAAGATTTATGTCAGTACAAATCCAGTTGTTGTTACAAAGCCAGTTGTTCTGTGAAGGCCTCAGAGGTTTGTAGGAGAAAAGTAGAGAACAACCAGCATCATGGAGACCAGGTTCTTGGACTAGGCCATATAGATGGTTGCCAGGCAGACAGACAGACAGACAGACAGACAGATATAGGTGGTTACTGGACAGTAAGAGTTACAATGAAGTAGTTTATTTATGTGGATTCAGTCAGACTGAGTTAGAGCTATTTTTCAAAGAGGGGTGGGAGAAACGTTTAGTTTTTAGATGTGCAAAACTGGGAGAGACATACCGCAAAAGACTTGCACCTGTAACTAAAGCAACGCCATTACCCACAAAGAGTTTCCCTTAATTTTGTCATGATCCATGGATCTTTGTATTTAGTAAGTCACTTTGGTTTTACATTTTGGTCATTTTGGGATTGTGATTAGTTTTTCGTTTGTGACTTACAGCATTCCCATTCTTCCTTGTGTCTTTGCTTCTGGATTAGTAGGAGTTTTGTGTCCTACTGCATAGCCCCCCAGTTTCTCTCCTCAGTTCTTCAATTTTATGGCCCTTTTCCAGTAGTCCTTTCTCAGTGTTCCTTGGTTCGGCATGGTTCTACTTACTGTTTAGGCTTTCCATTCCAGAGTTTCCACATAACCGTCACTATTTTTAGTACCTGGTCGGATGCTTCATCTTGCTGCCCGCAGCCTTCTCTGGCTTTCTTCTTTCTCCACAAGTCTAACAACAGCCATAGACTGAACAGCAGTCAAGGCCTTTGTATTTTGGTAAGTACAAATCACGTCATGTTAATTTTTCAGACTGTGAGACCACCTTGCAATTGGCGATCCTGGCCACATTAAGATGGTACTCAATTGTAATGGAAAACAAATCCAACTCTGCAGAGTAGAGCTGAACTTAGATGAGTTGAGTAGAGTAAGTACTAATGGAAAAGGGCCATTAGATTAGTCTCACCTGGTTGTCCTGTTGTTAAGTGACTTCCCCAACAGCTAGAATCCAGTCAGTGTCAGTATTGCTTTACTGTTCCAGTCAGATACTTCACTGGTCCTCTAATGCCTGCTCCTCCTCTAAGTTTCCCAATAAATCACCATTATCTCCAATATGAAGCTCCCACTCTCTTGTATAAATGTGGGTCCAACTTCTCAACAGAACATGACACACTTTTCAAATTATGTACAACTTTATGTTTGTCTATCCCAGGGGTACCCAACTCCAATCATCTGGAGCTACTAAACTGCAACTTTTAGACACCACACACCTGAATGAAATGAATGGCTCGTTAGCAGGCCTCAGCAGAGCTGAATGACTGAATGCTGAGAGGGAGTTCAGCCATTTTCATGCTTTTAAAGCCCAGTCTGTGCAGGAACCAATCAACTACTTTATAGTAGCTCTACCGTTTCTGCCAAGAAGAATGGTCAAATATGCAGCCAGAACTATGTCAGATAATTGTTGATGGCTACAAAAATGCGAGCTAGAGGAGCAACCGGCAAGTTTAACCGAATATTTATGGTGCTGTATGTTCTTTGAGCCTGAATATATAATTCTGACCTGAACTGATTATTGATTCGTGGAAAGCATAAAAAATTATAATTATTCAAACAAGAAGTGGAATAAAATATTAGCCTTGTGCTATTTTATCCTCTCTTCAGGTAGGAAATGAGTTGGGAGGCAACCCTGGTGTTAAGAAAGTACAATGAAACAATGAAAAAATTTTACTATTAAATCACCACAGACAGAAGGTGTAAAAAACATCGGGAATGTACTACATTTCAAAGCAGACCTTCTGGATAAAAAGAATTGCTATATTTCTAAGGAACCATCAGGTCCAAACAACCAGAAAAACTCAAGCTTTTGCACTTTCCATGTTTGTGTCAGAAATATTGAACATGGTTTGTCATTTTTGTTGTGATCAAGGCCTTTTGTTGTTCAATCGTTTCAGGATTGTTGTTGGCCAATATTTCAGGTTTGAAAGGAACCTTGAAAGTACCTTCACAAAAAGCTTTCAAAATGATCAATGGAAAAAGGGTGGCTTTTTCTCTACCTCAGTCAATCTGATAAGCTTCAGCAAGCTGACTTCCATCTGAGATGATCAGAAAACAACAGCTGGGCAGAAGGTAGGAAATGAAATGTAAATCTTATGGTAAACTCTGTGAAATGATGAGAACCAGTGGAAAGAAGTGTAAACAGGGTGTAGTTAAAGGCTTAGGTATTTAATATCTAATGTTGTCTGCTGTCTCTTTATAGAACGTTCAGAATGGAGAAAGCTATTGTGTTCAGGGCTGAAGTAGCATTGCTGTTGTTGAGAGACAAACACAGAAAAGAAGCACAAAGCAGCACCGTGAAGAATAGCTGGGAGGGGAGAAGGGAGAAAGAGAGGCTGAGTGAGCCCATGGATGCACATTTACACACACACACACACACACACACACAGACATACAAGAACTGAATCATCATTGGAAAATCATTAGAAATCTGGCGAAGTAGAGGGCAACAGACTGAGGGACCAACCCCTCATTCAAGCACACACTAAGACAGGCTTGCGCACACACACACACACACACACACACACACACACACACACACACACAGAGGCAGTCTGGTGGAAGGGCAGCGGGGCGGCTCTAGTGATACACTCCTGTGCACACACACACATCTTCAGCCACACAAACAATCCTCCATGTTTCCCTCCCATCCCACGGCCCCCTCCTCCTCCTCCGTCAACATTTATTGCTCCTTCTGTGTGAATGTCTTTGAGTTTTATTCTCATGTTGGCCATTGTGCATGTGTGTGTCTGTGTGTGTGTGTGTGTGTTTGTGTGCGTGTGTCTATGGTTTTGTCACCGTGAATAGGAGCTCCATTAGTGATTCATTTGTGCGTGGTTAACCATTGTGGAGAAAAAAAGCAACATTTTATTTGTCTGAACTCAACCCTGGCCATATGGCTCCTCTTACTTTTCCCAAAGATCCTCCCCCCCTACACCTTCGTTAGCCTCATCTCTTCAATCCATCACTTAAAGAAAAATCTTTATAGGCATTAAGCAATCAAACCCTTGATATGATTACTGACCAGGTTTTTGCATGTTTCCACTTTGTTGGAGTTTTGACAATTTAGCTTTGTGTCTGTTTTTGAGGTTGAAAGACCCCTCTTTACCATCATCCTAATCTTTAGCTCCCTCCAAAGATTCTCTCATTCTCATCTCATCTCATTCTCATCTCATCTCTCATTCTCATCTCATTCTCATCAGATTCAAGTCAGGATTCTGACGGGGCCACTCCAAAATATTAATGTTACATCCAGTCAAATGAAACATGTTGGTAAAATTAAATGACTACTTTAAACATTAATCTTCCAGGGGCATGAATAATCTTGGGCTTCACTGTAGCTCATCAGCTCCACTGATAAGGATAAAGACGCAGTCAAAAAATAATCTCATTCAATATTGATCATTTTCTATGCTTTTAAATAGCTGAGTGATAATACAACATGATGAAAATACTCATTTCTTAAGCCTAAAATTACGTCTCACATGGTCTCAGCAGTGGTAGTAATCGTTTTGCTGGAGCGTACGTTTCTTCTCTGGACAGTTGTAGCCGAACCACAAGGTGGTGTAACGAATTGTTGACAAACCAAAAGGTCTTTTTGGGAGTCCCTTTAAGTTTTGACACCACATTTGTCTCGTTGGGAACTGATGGAATATAATTTACTGATTACAGTAATAATCCTGTTTCACTTCAGGCACATGTTTAGTTTTTGAAATCACTAGATTAGTCGGGTTAAAGATGCAGCTCCAAAGAGGGCCAATAGGAGTCATGGTCTAACATGTCCGAGCTATGGAGGGACATGTCCACATGTGCCGTATTTTCCAAAAGGACACAATAGAAAAAATAAAAAGCTAAACTGCAAACCAGCAACTTCTAACATATAGTTTGAACACATTTACTGTAGGCTACCGCTCATTCTCTAATGTCAATCACAATCATCCTACAGCAGTAGACAAGCCTACTGCCAGGAAGGAGGTAGTTCTTAAAGAGTAGGCGAAATCTGTTCAAATTAGTACCAGCAGGTCAAAGATTTACAAAAAATTGATGATTTCATGTTAGCCAGAAACTCTCAGTGCATTCTATCTTAAACCCTTCCTATTTCTTCCTGTAGTTGATTTCTTTCTCTTTCTTTTCTATGGACATCATCCTGTGTGCACGGGGGCGTGGGCGCGTTCTCTAGGTCGATGGAGACGGGCCTCTTTTGCTGTCAGCTGCAATCAGCCCTCACGTGTGCCCGTAATGTTGTGTATTGTCCGAACGCATCACCAGAGGAGCATCTGAGACGTCCATTAAAGTTCAAAGCAATTTATCACCATCTCCCTCTTCCTCCTCCTCCTCCACCTCCTCCTCATGTGTCTCCCTCCCATCATCCCCTCTCTCCCTCCTCCCCACCCTATCACAATCTTATCCTTCCCTTCTCCTCCTTCCTGCCTCATCCCTCTGTCTGCATCCGTCACATCATCCTCTTGCTCCCCCCTGTTTAGTACGAATTAAAATTCAGATAGGATTAATCGACACGGTTCTAATTTGTCAGCAGAGGCAGGTTGCAGAAGGTGCGGGATGTGAAATTAATTCACAATTAAGATGAGGGGAGGAAGAATCATAGTGGAGATTCTGTGTTTTGTTCTGTCTCCCCAGCTTCTGTCTGTCACACTTGCTAACTCGAGGTGCCCTTGACATCTTGAGTGTGATTTGTGACAAGCCCGGGCTCCTGGAGGCTTTGAGCGCGTGCGTCCGGGCATCTCGCGTGCAGGCACCAGCGAGCGTCTGAGAGCTTGTTTCCTGCGTGACAGGAGTCACCCTGGGGTATGATAACTTTAGACGCCCCAGTTTAAATTTTAAACTGGCCTTAACGGCTGAGAGCTCCCTCACAACTGTTCAGCAGCCGTTCAACATGCCTTTCACAAACAATCGCCCACACGTGTTCCAGCCTTGACAGTAAGTAGCTTTCGTCGGTGCAGACGCCTGTGTGGACGTGCCAGAGCAAACTGTATATGTGCTGGAGTGTGTGCGTGTGTGTGTGTGTGTGTGTGTGTGTGTGTGTGCGCGCGCGTATTTGGTGTATTAGGACTTGTTTTTAATCAGTGGGATTTTGCAAATGGCCTCGGGCTTCTCCCAGGGACTAATTAGCGATGTGACTTCGGCATGATAAATAAACACACACACGCACAAAGACACACCAGCGCAGCATAAAACACATAAAAGAATACCAAAGAGAGACTCAGAAAGAACTCGGGATTTGCAGATCAGATGAACCAGGCGCACATTTACAAGTGAAATAAACAAATGCCTAATCTACATGGTTTCTTTCTGTCGCTAGCCTCATTTCCTCCTTTTTGCACATTTTCAGTGTTACTGTTGAGCCTTAACTTTCTATGTCTCCCTGCCTCACACACACTCACACTCAGACTCCACAATTTAATGTGTTGACAGCCTGTGCCCAAGTGAGAGCAGAAGGTTGACGGCCTGAGAGAATTCCTTAGGCTTTTCTACACTGCACCTTAACGTACACACACACACACACACACACACACACACACACACACACACCCACACACACACATTCTGGCTGTGTAAACCAGAGAGATTAGCAGCTCATTACCATACCATAGGGGGGAGGTGGGCGGTAGGGACGTACACACAGGGGACCGTGTGTTTCTGACTGTGTGAGTGTGTGTGTTTGTGCCAGCACACCTCAGAGCATTGTCTTCTGGTCACAACAACAACTGTTCCATTATTTGCACGAGCGTGCCAGAGCGAGAGCGTCTTTAATCAGGAGGACAGAAAAACAGAGGCCGCAGAGAATAACCGAATATGTTTTCATCACCGAGACAATCAGCAGATTAAACAAATTCACCTCGTTAAGCAGCTAATCCATCTGTCCAATCAGCAGGGGGAGGACGGAGAAGGCGGCGGCGGTGACCCAGGACAGATGTGGAGATGTGGGGATGATCCACTTTCAGAGTATTGTTTGTTGCATTTGTTTGAAGTGCTGCATTTGGCATAAAAGGAGGACTGCAACCCAGTTTCAACAAAGTCTGCTTTTCGTGTTTGTTTGGGGAAGTTCAGCAAGCTGAGAGAATAAAGCAAATGTTCTATCTGGTTGTTATAGAATAACAATCTCTTATGAATCAGGCTTTCCTTTTAACAACATGCAAATCCATAAATAAAATCTAAAATAAAAAAAATAAACACTTACTTTCCACTTTCTCTTTTAGGATAAGGTCAGAACTGCAGACGGGCCAGTCCAGAACCCCTTTGCAAAAATGCTATTGTAATGTGTGGAGAGTAACTGAGCTTTGGTATGGGTACAGGTAAAAACTGAACCCATATGGTCACTGGGACTGGATTTCAGGCTTGTTGCTAAGGGCGCTCCATATAACTGTTAGGAAAACCTTTATTAATATCACTCATAGCTGTTTTTCCCATCTATACCATAGTGTTGGGACCCACAGCCATGGATACAACATGAAAGATGTGGTACAAACTTTTCTGGAACTTTCAAAATAAATTGCATTTAACCTACTGCCAACATTTGGAAAGGGGGGTTAGCAGCAGACTTCCCATGATGCCACCAGGAGTATAAAACACCCAGCTTTCCAATGGTCTGATCTCTTCTACACGGGTCACCCAGGGGCCTGGACAGAGAGACCCAGCGCGCTAATGTCTCTTTGCTGGCAAACAGACATAACTCTTCAACTGGATCCGAGAGTGTCATACGATCATCGATCATATGCACAAAGTTAGGTTAAGTATGAATGAAATACTGTCTGTGTATCTGGTAGATTCATTCATGAACGGGAATTAAGGTACAAGCCTGGCTTGACTTTCTCTCTGAGGCATGCAGAAGCTAACTGTGTTCCAGAGAATTCCCTGTAGAGACGCTGTCGCTACGACGCCGAGTGGAGCGGTTTTCCCGGTCTGAAAGGACGACAACAGGAGCCGCATTACCGTGGTTAGGGTAACGTGCAGTTTGGTGGCCCGACAGAACGAGCCACTCCCCACAGCTAAGGAGGTTAGCTGTAGCTAACCGTTTGTTGACTGTGGACGTTTCTTCAAACTACGCCGCCCTGGACAGCTTTTCCTCAGCATGTTTCAGAGGTTAGGTGTTTGGGCAGAGAGATTTAGGGTGAAATTATCTAAACGTTTTTCATTTTGTGAAGTTTGGTTTTGTTTGTGTTGAACTCAGCTATCTTAGTGCTAGCAGGCTATCTGCAGCACACGTGCTCAGTTTTGTGTTCTGTGTTTGTGTGTTTTTAAAGTTAAGACAAACTTTACTTGAAGGGTGATGTTAAACACAGAAGATTGATCATAACGCGCCGTCCGCGCTTATGCATTTTAACACTTTTATTAACGGTATTTTTAAAGGTGTGTGTTTGATTCTGGTGCTAAGCTATCAGCTTCTTTTGTTAGCTTTAACTGCTAACAGCTAAGAACACGTACTTGTCTGCTGAATATTTACCCAGAAAGGTTGTTAGTTTTCAATCCAGTAAATAATAGTCCCCTAAACATTATTTTACTAAACTTGATAACTAAACACCATTAAGCCCCATTTCTCCAGAAAGATGTGGCTCTTTTCCAAAATATTTCCTTAAATATTTTACCATTTCCTTAATAATATTTCTTTAAATATTATTTTAATAAAAAAAGGCAGCTAAGGAGACACCGTTGAGAATTAGTCATCCAGAAGGTTGGTTTTATTCAGCAGATCATTCTTTAAAACATTACTTTATTAAAATAATATTTTATCTGATCTTGCATTGTGAATGGTTGTCTAAAGGTATGCTGATTATTGCCTAAGTTGGTTCCAAAATTAACTTAACTTCATTTCCAGATTCTTCAAGATAATCCTTGGTTGTCAGACATAAATAACATTGCATGGTAATGTAGCATCACTCTTTCGGTCATGATTTTCAATCATCTTTAATCAACTTGTTTATATTGTACATAGCTCATTAGTCTTCGTTATTCTTTAATTCTGCTTGGTAGTTTAGTTGGATTGTTTTAGCATAGTGAAGAGTTTGTTGATTGAAATGTGTTTGACTTTGAGTTGACTTATTTTTGTTAATAAATTTTATTTTAAGAAATTGTGTGAATTCATTCCATGTGTGTACAGAGTTTTGCTGTTCAATAATGTCAGAGCTCGTCTCACACCTTTCCATTTGGTCCTAATACCACCGCCTTATTAGGCTGGTATTCACAGAACAACCCTTAACAGACCGAAATATTATTTGATAAAATATTATTTGATAAAATTAAATATTGAATAATATTTTCAGGTTCATAGTCACAACAATTGTGATATAAAGCATAAGTTTTTATGTTTCCCTTTTGTTAGAATAGGATAAGAATGCTCATCGACACACATTACAAGGACAAATGGCCCAAGGGTTGTCATAAATGACCTGAGACTGGGGCACTGCGGCTGATAGTGGAGCAGCTGGTATTACTGGTTTGATTAGAAAGCCACAGCACACTTAGATTAAGTATGGACACCCGCTACTACACAATCTAACAGATAGAGACCACAATGGTGACACATAGTCTACTGATAATCATCGAGGGAGTGCACATCCGTTGCATTGGAGTGCCAGATATAAAACTACATGTGACCTTCTATCGAGGCTCTTCGTCATCCTTACACAGACGTCTGCCTTAATTTAGATTAAAGGAGCTAAAAGTTAGAAACTGTTTGAGATTCGTTCATTTTAAGAGTCTTTAGATAGAGTGTGCAATTGCTTCTGGGGACCAAGGACCGGAGGAGCTCCGAGGCGTCTGACCGCCAACAGGGTGCGGTAACTTGGACAAATTGGTGTTCCCGCCCGTGCCCCGGAAGCGAAAACCACTTTTGGATAGGGTTTGCCACGGAAGAACAAGATATCACAGCTGCGACCACAAACTAAAAGGTAGGGAGATTCCTATTAAAAAATCTCCAGTGTTTTTCCTGTAAAAACATTCTGGCTGTGTTGTTAGTTCTGAGTGAGCTGTTTTTGTAATTCTTGGAGGCAGAGAAATGGTTCAGAATAATTGTTGCAAACGCGTTAAACCGTAAGGTGTGCAGATAGGCGGTGCGACTAACGGTGGTAGTCCGGGAAGAAAGGTACAATCTTCTAGCAGAAACTAGAGACTAAGGGAGAAGGTTTGAATTTCCTTTATTGTATGCAAGGGAAGATCGGGTTCCCTCACACACAATATAAAAGCGAACTCCCTGAAAGAGGCATGCAAAAACTCGGTTAGGGGTTTGTCGGGTCCTGACCTTTCCATAAGAAGGGTCAAAAGATACTACAGAGGGGAAGTGTATGGGTTTAAACGTCCTCCCTGATCTTCTTAAAAGATGTCAAAGCTGCCCACTTCTTTGATCGTAAAGCACGCAGGAAATGCGCAAACTCGGGTAAGGTTTGTAGGGTCCTGGACCTCGTTAAAGAAGTCCGAAAGATACTGCCGAGGGGAAGTCTTCCTTGTGAGTAACCAGCTGTGAAGAAAAGAAAAAAAAAGAACAAAAAAAAAAAAAATAATATATTATATATATATAGTATATATATATATTATATATATATATATATATATATATATATATATATATATATACATACAGGGGTTGGACAATGAAACTGAAACACCTGGTTTTAGACCACAATAATTTATTAGTATGGTGTAGGGCCTCCTTTTGCGGCCAATACAGCGTCAATTCATCTTGGGAATGACATATATAAGTCCTGCACAGTGGTCAGAGGGATTTTAAGCCATTCTTCTTGCAGGATAGTGGCCAGGTCACTACGTGATACTGGTGGAGGAAAAACGTTTCCTGACTCGCTCCTCCAAAACACCCCAAGTGGCTCAATAATATTTAGATCTGGTGACTGTGCAGGCCATGGGAGATGTTCAACTTCACTTTCATGTTCATCAAACCAATCTTTCACCAGTCTTGCTGTGTGTATTGGTGCATTGTCATCCTGATACACGGCACCGCCTTCAGGATACAAGTTTGAACCATTGGATGCACATGGTCCTCAAGAATGGTTCGGTAGTCCTTGGCAGTGACGCGCCCATCTAGCACAAGTATTGGGCCAAGGGAATGCCATGATATGGCAGCCCAAACCATCACTGATCCACCCCCATGCTTCACTATGGGCATGCAACAGTCTGGTGGTACACTTCTTTGGGCTTCTCCACACCGTAACTCTTCCGGATGTGGGGAAAACAGTAAAGGTGGACTCATCAGAGAACAATACATGTTTCACATTGTCCACAGCCCAAGATCTGCGATCCTTGCACCATTGAAACCGACGTTTGGCATTGGCATGAGTGACCAAAGGTTTGGCTATAGCAGCCGGCCGTGTATATTGACCCTGTGGAGCTCCCGACGGACAGTTCTAGTGGAAACAGGAGAGTTGAGGTGCACATTTAATTCTGCCGTGATTTGGGCAGCCGTGGTTTTATGTTTTTTGGATACAATCCGGGTTAGCACCCGAACAATCCCTTTCAGACAGCTTCCTCTTGCGTCCACAGTTAATCCTGTTGGATGTGGTTCGTCCTTCTTGGTGGTATGCTGACATTACCCTGGATACCGTGGCTCTTGATACACCACAAAGACTTGCTGTCTTGGTCACAGATGCGCCAGCAAGACGTGCACCAACAATTTGTCGTCTTTTGAACTCTGGTATGTCACCCATAATGTTGTGTGCATTTCAATATTTTGAGCAAAACTGTGCTGTTACCCTCCTAATTGAACCTTCACACTCTGCTCTTACTGGTGCAATGTGCAATCAATGAACACTGGCTACCAGACTGGTCCAATTTAGCCATGAAACCTCCCACACTAAAATGACAGGTGTTTCAGTTTCATTGTCTAACCCCTGTATATATATACAAAAGATGTAACATCAACTGGCCAGTGTGGATGTGCGAGAGTCGATAACAGTGAGCTGACGGAAGTGACGGGGGACTTTGACTGCTACATGCGAAGCTAACAGACCCTAGGTCACTGAATAAACTCTACTGTGAATAAGCTTTGGTGTCTGAGAGATAACAAAATAAGCTCTCATTTGGAGCAGGAAACGATGCTGTACCGCCTGGTTGGCCAGAGTGTGTGAACGTGTGTGTGAAGTGAGAGAATGACTGAGACATCACTAGAAAATGAGCTCCCTGCTTGTTCTGTAGGAGCAGGCTTGGAGACAGGGAGGAGAAATATATTAGCAAGTTTCAACCACAAAGACGCTTTAACAAGTTAAAACAACAGTTTGATGGAGCTTGTTTGGGTCCCGGAAATAATTGTCGACTCACCAGAAAAGGGTAAGAAATCATTTTTAACCATTAAGTGACACAAAGTGGTTCCACTCTAAAATGCTGTATTTACAGGGTAATCAAATTTTTATGTGGCCAATGTTCGTCCATTTTGTCTGTCTGTTTTTGTGAAATGAATGTCTGTTTCATGTAAAAATTAGGGTATATGTGGCAGGATACATTTAATTTAAATTGTTTTCTGATATGAAACTAATTAGAATTTTGAGTTTTTAGGTCTGGGGAAGCAGTTCAAACGAGAGGTAAACTGGGGAAGCAGTCCTGGCCATGGACCGCCTGCTTGAAAGGTAAAAACATTTTAAACTGTCTGCTGACTCTCAGTATTATTTAATAAATAAGGTATCACAATAGACTACAAGAGCAGATCTGATCCATAACAATATTAGGTCAGTTCTTTATGATAACACGAAAGGAATGCCAGAAAGGGACAACAACAGGAACCAGATGATTATAAGAGAGCAGCTTTATCATGTCCAAACAGAAACATTTGCAGGGAAGATCCAATGTCCTTCGACCTGATTTTGACTTTATTTAACCCTATCATGGCACATACTATGTATAGATAGAAATAAAAGGTATATTTGGCAGCACTGACAACTGATTATTTCAAGGGTAACCCTTTGAGATGCACCATCTCATTTTTGACAGGGTCCTTGCAAAACAGGAAGGTAAAAAACAGTAAAACGAATAAAACAAATATGAAAAAAATCACACAGAAACACCCACAACATTCTCACAAACACACACTCTCACAACCACCAGCATAGCAACTGCATGACACATAGACTTAACATCAAGACACAAAATAAGACAACACATACAGATGCAGAGTTCCTGTGCATATCTCTGTGAGGATTAAGTCCAGAATAAATGAACCTTTGTTCTTACTGAAAGCAAGAGAAAGATGTTTTACAATAAAGTAAATATGAATAACAGTGATACAGCTAAGTAAAAGAGGCAAAGTATTCCAAGCTGATGAAGCTTTAAACTGAAATGCAAAACGTCAAATTTTTTCTAATTCTTGGTGTAAAACACAAAAAGATAACTGATCAGTATTTCTCAGGCCATATTGTGAATTAAATTGGATTAAGTATTTCTAAATACGGAGTATTTCAAAGTTTGAGGGGAGGAAGATTAGTTTCTGTGGCATGGCCATAACTAACATCAGCGTGTTCTAGACTGGCAGCACAGTTGTGGAAAACTCTTTTACGAGCTGGAAGGAAAAAACATTCTCAGAACGATAATGTGACAATTCTAAGGCAACAGGCTTTCAAACAATATTCAATTTAGGATTTTTACTTGCTTTTCAGCAACAAGGCACTCGGGGCAATGTACATAAGGAGGAGCATTGCAGTGTTATGGAAAATCAAATAACAGAGGTAAGAACAGAATAATGCATAAGAAAATGAACGGAAAGTTGGACTGAAAACTTAACTAAAACTTAATTTATAATGTTTAGATGGCACAGTCATTATTTATGCATAAATAGGTACATTGTCTTAGGAAGAAGTACAAATTAATTTTTCAACTTTCACTACTTGATGCTGTAAAAGGGTGACAAGAGGACAAGTATCCATAGTGTTTGTGTCAGACCACCAGGTGCTACAAAGGTAGGCTATCCTTTCCTTTTTCTGAACAAAATGATTCTGTTTATAACTAATCTATTTTCCTTTTTATCTTCTTTTACTCCTTAATAAGCTGGTACACAGCAAGACTGCAATAATGTTTATTTTTGTCTTCTTTGTATATAATAATAATGGAAATAACAATGTACAAATATGATTATGTGTTGTGAAATGAAGATGGCGAAAGAAAGAAAAATGCTGATTTCACTACCCAAGTTTGTGATTTGTTGTTTGTGTTAATTTGTTGTACTGGGATGACTGTATGATCAAACTGTTTATTTTCAGGCATTGCCGGTCACAATACTCATGATTTCTCCGGAAAGGTTGATGAAGAGTCGTCCCATTATATTGCCTGATGATGTGAGTGATAACCCTAAACATGTATTTTTCTCCTAGGTGAAGAAGGCCTGAAAAGGTGGCTGGGACCAGCCTGACAAATGGGTCCATTGACCCATTATTACTTAGAACATGAGATCTCTGGGGTTCAGGAACAATAGGAATCGAAAGATTGTGTTTGAGGGTTGAAAACGTGTAGTTGAGAAGACAGGAATGAATGAAGGCCCAAGGTATGAATGATGAATGATGTGGGCCACATGAGTGAGAGGTTCATGGATCAAATGGTATGTTTTAGTTTCTGTGAGCTCATTATTTGTTTTGGGTTTGATTCATAGTTGTGTTCAGACAACTAATGAACGGTTTAGTGTGCACCAAGTTTTGTTTTTCATTTGTTTTTCTCTAATGTCGGTGTTCCCTATATGTGTTCAGATGCTCGCAAGTTGGAACAATTTTCTGGGTTTTAGTTTTAGAGGGTGCAAACCTAAATTTCTTATGAATTTTCTTGAGTTGAAATTGGATCTAAATTCTCTTTGGGATGGGAACAGAACCAAATATAACCTGTCATTCTACCATAGGGTTCTGGTTGAATAACTTGATAGTAAAAGATAAGAGGGGAGGCTGAAGCCGGCATGTGTTGTGTGTCTTTAGTGTTTGTCTAAATTTCTGTTTCAATGTTTGTCTCAAATGTTTGTCTGACTGACTTTGACTTCAGAGAAAACAAAAATAAATAATAATAATCATAGGATGGAAAAATGGAAATGGATATATTGGGGAAAAAATGACTGGTTATAGTGATCAAATGTTTAACAAGAATGAATAACTAAATAATGGTATAATTAAGGGTGTACAGAATATGCAAATTACTTTTATCTAGTATTGGGGGTAGAGGTTACGGGGAAGGACCCTAAAGGTCTAATTTAGGTAGATAAAACCAAATTATCAACGTGCGTGAAAAGTAGGTTGTCCAAAACACTGGACACCTTCATGGTAAATGATGCGAATACTTTGTTCTGAGGATGATTTCAAAAATTATTATGGAAAATAACGGTTTGAACATATCTAACTTTGGCTACTAGTTAATGGACAATAAATTAGCAACTAACTGGGTTACAATATAAATATGATTTTTGGTTAAAGGCGAGAAGATGACTCTATTACATTATCTACATATAAGATTCTCATGAAAACAGGTATTGGAGCATTTCCTGTTCCCAACAAGCCCTAAAGGAAATTGTTATTGATTTTATGGGTACTGACAACAAAGTGAAAGGATGTAGAGATGTGCTTGACACGTTCACCAGGTCGGCTGAGAAAGCTAATCACACAATCAAAAAACCGATTGGCTAAAGTGGCTGGATGCGCTGCCCTTGGTGATGTTTTACATCAGATCATCACCCACTGAGCTCATGGGTTTAACTCCCCATTAGCTGCTGACAGGAAGAACCATGCCCTGACCTTTCACCTCCTCTCTTCAGTCAGGGTGTGAACCCAGACTGGATTCACAGAGAGAGCAACTGACACGTTTAAAGATTTTAATCTGCTGTGAAGTTTTTGTCTCATAACACACAGGAGGCTCCAACCAAAGAACCAACAAGAGAAACAAATGGAGCTCTGGATGAGGGCAAAACTAAGGTAAGCAGATCATATAGCAGGAAGGTAGAGCCGTCCTCCAAAGGAAACCTTAGAGAAATCAGAAAGCACCTGAGGAAGAACATACGAATAGGTTCGATTGGATATCTTTTGACTTAACATTTCATTTCCAGCCAACACATCAAAATTGTGCTTGTGAAATTAAATTAATTTATTCCAGTAACAATAACGTCAAATGGTAAGATTAACTCATCTTTTTGCTTTCAACTAACAAAATACAATTATGTGGAACCTGTTTCATACATTTTTGAGTGGGCTGGGTTACTTCAACAGAGGGAACGTGATAAAGATTAAACAATAAAAATTCTATTTGTTGGGTTAAAGCTTGAAGGATTATGTCCCGGTAAACTTGAAAGGATGTCACAAAATCAAAAATCACAGAGGGGAGAAGGATTTCTAAAGTAAAACTGTGTGAATAATCAACAGACAAATGTCTACTTCTGTGAATGTGGAAAATTGTGGAATAAATTGCATGAAGGGTTAAAGGAGTGTTCAACTATTTAATCAATTCAAATAACTTCATGAATAGAAATTATACTACTACTTACTTCCCATATTACTTCCCATGTGCTTCTGAGTTATTTATTTATGGATGATGTTTGCAACTTAGATTGTAAAATAACTTGATACAATGCCTTGAACTTTTACTTGCTGCTGAACAGAACTGATTTATGGGGAATAATTGCTTTGGGGGTGACTACCTATTGACTGGACAGGAAAGATGTGCCCTGGTTACCCTCTCCATCCAGAATGCCCTGACACTGATTGGCCCACTTTGTCAGGGGGAACCTTTCAGAAAATGTGTTTTTGAATTTGACATGTCTGCTAGAATACAAACTGCTTCCTGTTAGAACCGATTCTAATCTTTTAAATGACAAAACGGCAAAACAGGAAAGACAGCTGAAGGCTGTGTAAACAGGATGTTGAAATTATTTCTTGTCAAAATAGAATAGCTTTGGATATGATCCTGGCAAAAGAAGAACGGTTGTGTGGTGTTTGTGGAGAGGTTTATTGTTCTTTTATTCCCAACAATTACAGCACCTGATGGATCTCTAACGAAGGCCCTAAAAGGATTGCAATCAATATCCATTGAATTAAAATCAAGAATCGATGAACAATTCACAAACATGTTTGAGACATGATTTAGAAAATGGGGAAACCTACTGGTGAATATATTCACTTCATTGACTTGTGGTGATCGCAGTTTGTGCATGCTGTTGTGCAACGTGTATTCGAGCTCTCATCCTCAGGTGTTGATCGTGCGATTGGTTCCAGTGATACCAGAGGTTTAAGATTACCAGAATATCAAATGGATGTGGTGCCAGAGCACACACTGATGTTTTCCACTGACTATTTGAGCACAAGTGATGATGTGGATCTCATGGAACCAAACCAAAGTGTTGGAGAAATTATGATACTGTGCTAAGAGGAGGAGGACCAGACGACTGCAATAGATAATTGAACAGGGTTTACGATTCAGGGTCTACAATATACTGATACACATTGTGCTGCTCATTTCCGCTGTGCTTCTAGGTTTTTATTATTTTTGTTGTTTTAAATTTTTCAACAGGACATTATTTTCTATTTGCGATGTTTTAATCATTACATTTCAGACACACATCAGCATAGGTCTGTTCTATGGGAAACAGAGGGGGTGCACACACTGAGGGCTGCAGGCAGTTGCCGGAGAGATGGCACTCCGTTTGGGGGGCCGGAGTTATGCGACGGCCGGAAGGAACTGCCTGCCATATTCTAGCTTTGGTCCATATGCACCAGACACATTGATTGATGTGAGGTGGGTTTTTCCCACCTCAACAGGGGGATTGTTATGGATGTATGATTCTGTGCCCTTTTCTAATCATCTCTTTGCTGCCTTAATTAAATACATCTGCCCTTGTTGCTTACCTGCCGCACCGCTCACTGCTACAGCTTACACAACATCCTTAGGTGCATGACTACAACCACGGGTTTCATGGACTCAGGGGGTCCGGGTGTGACAACCGCCTGTCAGATGCCGATGGTTAAGGGGTCGGGCCCCTCAAATCAAGGGAGTAAGAAAGAGGGGGCCGTGATCAGGCTCACTGGATTGACAGAGGATAACCCATAAGTGAAAAGGGGGGCCGCCGTATGACCCAATATCCTTTACAGTGATTTCTGTGACTTAATGAATAATGTTGATATTAAAGGAATCAGAATATTTGATTTAATGGTATGAATGCTGTACAGATAATCAGATAAGTTAATGACAGATTGACTAAATGAAATTAGTTAAGCACATGTCATGAATGAAAGTATTAATAGGACCTCGCAGGTTATTTTTAGTTATGTGTTCACCTCTCCATAGGTTGATTTTTAGGACATGTGTTAGGTAATAAATGGAGACTGCTTTAAAGTGAAAAGGTCTCTAATTGTGCTAAACAGGTACATTGTTTCTGATTATGATGAAATATTTTTGACAAGGATCCATTTGATTAAGCCACTATGTGGCCTGCTTTAATTATAATGATAATAGTAGTTGATAATTACCTACAATTGGGCGTAATCTGCCCGGTAGGAACATATGATTTTATATTCCATTTTAAGATTAACCTTTTCAGGTAGCTGAAACTGTCAAAGGACATTTGGGGATGGATGTCGCTCAGGGGGCAGCGAAGACGGACGAAGAAAATCAACACTTAGGGTCTACATTAACTGATTCACATGATGTTAGACAGAATTTTCTGCTGTGCTTCAGGCTGTTGTCTTTTCTCTCTTTTCTCTAAATCAACACATACAGGTTTGATGGGTTAGACTTGTCTCCACTAGGTATATCAACTGTTTCTTAGACACAACCAGGGGTCTACCGGAGAGATGGAACCAAGTGACAGCTGGAAGGAGATTCCCTGGTCATATATAGGTTTAACACACACATACAGGGTTGAATGATTGTTTCGGGGGGTGGGTACCCAGTTGCAGGTGGTCCACTACCCAGTGCCTTGGGGGTTAACTGATCTAAATTAGTGAGGTGCCTTTAAATGACACCTCATCAGGGGGGTTGTTAGGAATAACCTTTATTAATATGACTCATAGTGGTTTCTCCCATTTATACCATAGTGATATAAAGCACAAGTTCTAATGTTTTCCTTTGTTACAATAGGATAAGAATGCTCATCGACATACAGTACAAGGATAAATGGCCCAAGGTTTGTCATAAATGACCTGAGGCTGGGGCACTGGGGCTGATAGTGGAGGAGCCTGTCATTTTGTTCGAGATAGATCTGACCCACATACAGAAGAACACTCAGAAGCACAACTGAATAGGGAAAAGGTGTTTTATTTACAAAAGTGATACTGGAACGTGAACGGTAGACTCGCCAACTGCATGGAAAGAGGGGAAGGAGAACTGGTGAAAACAAGAACTATAATCTTGAGGAAATGACAAGTAATTATGTTAATAGTAGAACGGCTTACTAAGAGAGTGAAGTCAGGTCGCCATGGGTAGAGGGAGTCGGGACCCAGGTGTGCGAAGCAGAGAAGTCAAGATGGTTTTACTTGAGCTGGAAAGTGAGTTCTGGTGAGTTCAGGAATTAATCCAATGTTCAGGTACTTGGGTTGGAGGGTGGACAGGATACGCTTCTGCCTTGGTACAGGAGACGGAGGAGAACAGGAAGCTGCCAGCTTAATACTTGGACACGAAGTCCGAACGAAATCCACCAAACATAGGTAATCTTGATTATCCAGAAACTTCTGGAAACGTAGCCAAAGTTCAACGAGGAATGATCAGTAGGCTCAGGTTTCTGCCTGCGAAGGAACATAAACAATATCAGCTTAGGAGCAAGAGCAAAGCATAGCATAGAGGTGGCTGAGCTGTTACCACGGAAGGCAAACACTCTGGCATCGAAGTACTGGCAGCCCCCAACTTAAATGCTCCTCCAATGTAATCAGCAGATCAGTCGCACCTGTCACTCAGCACACCTGAGAACTCCAGCACCATCCGGAAACTGAAAACAAAGTGCAACAAAAACAAACACACACAAAATCCAAAACCCCGACACAGCTGGTATAACTGGTTTGATTAGAAAGCCACAGCACACTTTGATTAAGTATGGACACCCGCTACTACACAATCTAACAGATAGACACCACAATGGTGACACTTAGTCTACTGATAACCACTGAGGGAGGGCACATCCATTGCATTGGTGTGCCAGATATAAAAACTATATGTGGCCTTCTATCGAAGCTCTTCGTCATGCTCTAACAGACGGCGACGGTCCGAGACGGGAGCCTCAGCGCTGATCTCTGTAATCATTCCTCTGCCTCAATTTAGATTAAAGGAGCTAAAAGTTAGGTTGAGAGTCGTTCCTTTGAGAGACTTTAGATAGAGTGTCTGTTTGCCTCTGGGGACCAAGGACCGGAGGAGCTGACTGCCAACAGGGTGTGGTAGCTCGGACATAGCTTACAGTAGGCATGACCCAGTAACTGGTTTTGAAGTTTAATCAGTCAATCAATCCAAACTTTATTAATTGACTCAGGTTAATGGTTACACACAAAACCCCACAAATATTTTAAAATGTAAAAGTATGATATGCATATACATTAACTTACAATGATATTTGTGGGAGCAACAAGAATCCATCCATCCATCCATCCATCCATCCATCCATCCATCCATCATCTATCCATCCATACCCGGCTATCCTTGCAGTGTCGTTGGGGGCTAAAATCTGATGCCTGGAATATTTTATGGAGGATTTTCATCACATCATTCTATGTAATTTCAGTTTCTGCATGTCAGATGTTTTTGTTAGATAACTATAAAGAGGCTGTGTGGCATGGTGTGCTATTTGGTATAAACAACGGCACTTTTACTCAAACCGAGCAGAAGTTGTACCTACATGCAATGGGCTACGCCTGAGCAAAGACATTACATTGTCTGTATGGATGATCATTGTTCATTTGATCATTAATACAATGGCTGATGTATTTCACCTTTCAAAAGCATTGTTAAACATAGACAGAAATAAAATTTGCCACTTTTCCTGCTTAATTCGACATATCAAAATAGGGCTTTTACACTTTATTCTATATCATATTGCATGCTGTGTTTAGTCCGTATACTGAGGAGCAGCTGTAAAGCATAACCAGTTTTAAAATCTTACAGTTTAAAAACCATATGTATTGTTCGAATGCATTTTAAGTCCTTTAATGAGTTGCCAGAGCAAGTACTAGAGTGACTTGAGTTTTCTCCAGCTGCATTAAGTAGCACAACATGGCTTCTCCTTCACATTTTGGCTGTGCACTGCTGGTCAGCTGACTGAAACAAATGGTAAATGGCCAACGCTTATATAGCTCTTTATCAAGTCCCCAGTCACCCCAAAGCGCTTTACACTACAATCAGTCATTCACAAGCAGATAGTTTGCAATTAACTGGTTAATATCAACTTGTTATATCTGTGTTACTCTATGAAGAGTAGAATGGTAAAACTGTTAATTGTCTTTACATAACCATGTTTACAAACTATCACTATTTTTAGCCAGTATTTACATTGCATTTTTAATTATTATTTAATTATATATTTTAGATCACTGCCTATAGAAGGTAGGGATGAGTTTTTTTCAGCATCTGAATCACAATGCGATAGAAAATTGCATTAAAATGCTCATTCGCATCTAACCTCGTGAAAAAACTTTAGCTGTGCTCTTTTTATTTGTCCTTGCTCATATATTTGTTTTGTGGTGAAATAAATTAAAAGACTTTAAGTCCATGTGTCCAAATCAAAATAATAATAAATATGTTTTATAAAAATCATTATAACTGTAATAATCAATATGTTATGATAATAGACCGAAGGAATAATTGTTTTTTTTCAGTTAAAACAGTCAGATAATGTTTTACATATTTGTCATAAAGTTTTGAGTGAGACCATGAAACTGTGGTACTTTTATAAAAGGTTTTCACGCTGTTGGATCTCATACTGGCCCAGGCTGAGTTCACAGCATCCAAGCATGCATAAAAATGCAAAATATTGATCCATCTCACCACTGCACATATATTTTTACCAATACACATATTTTTACCAAAGCCAAGGTACAGCTGGCTGCATTGAATATAACAATATTATGTACCGTTCTCCTATGCTTTCCAATTGTTTCACAAAGTAATCCCTGGGCCATGTTGTACCACTATTCCAGCAGCTTTTGACAGGTCTGAGGTCTGGGAGATCCAAGATAATGAGCGTCCAACTTGCTCACACCGTGTCCTCGCTGACGTTCCCTGAGATTCTGTCATACTGTGACATTTTTGGACTTTGTTTGTGGCTTTGTGTTTGTTTATCTTTTGCTTAGATGATTCTATGTGGGGTTTTGTTTCATGCTTGTTTTGTTCTCTTGCTCCTTTTACTGCTTCCTAGTGTTTGTTTTCTCTCCCCTCACTTTCAGTTCCTTTTGTGGTTACCTTCCTATTTCTTGTTATGTTATGTTATTATTTATTTTCGTAGTATTATTCTTAATATGATTATTCTTCCTTGGATTCTTTTTTAGTAGCTCTGTGTTTCGTTATGGTTGGGTATTTATTCTTAGTCCAGCTTTAGTTATTGTTTACGTTTGGTTTGTCTATTTTGTAAATTCGGTTCTTCTTATGGGTCCTTTGTTTATTCTTAGGTAGTGGCTATTGTTCCTATGTTTCCCTCTAGTTTCTCTGTTTACTTTAGTTCATAGTTAGTCTAGTTCTCTATTTCTTCCTCTGATTTATTATCTTGCTTGGTCTGTGTTTTCTGTTTATTGTTTATTAGTCTTTTCTCTCTTCCACAGCCTTTGTATTTGTTTCACCTGTTCCCTCTACCTCCCTGCCTCCTTGTCGCACCTGTTCCTTGTCCCTTTGATTACCTGCCCTTTGTTCTTCCACAGTATATTAGTTGGTTTGGTGTCACTGTTTGTTGCTGGTTCCTTGTTGCTCGTCACTCCTCGTTCATGACCATGATTATGCTTTGTTGTATTTTTTGCCTTGCCTGGAAATCCTTGATACACCTTGCCTTGGAGAACCTGCAGTGTGTTTTGTAAATTGTTCTGGACAATGATTCTTGCCTGCAGTGTTTTTGCTACGTCTTGACTTTATAAATAAAACTTTGGAATTATAAAGATGATTTTTCCGAGCTCTTGTCTGCATTTTGGTCCGACCCTAAACCACATCGTGACAGATTCCTTGAAACCTTTTATAATATTATAGAGCGTAGAGGAGGAAATGTGCACATCTCTTCAGAACATCCTTCTTAGAACACTGGTTTGAACCAGTTTTTTGATTTCTTCATGGATTTTTTGACATTTTTTTGATCATTTCTCCCCATTTTTTTCAACATTTGAATATTTTAGGTTGAAGTCTGCAAAGAGAAAAGATAAAAATATAAATCTGTAAAGATTTCCAAGATTAGGCAATGATTCCAACCTTGACTGCTTGGCCAATTTTTGGACTTTTGATTTGGAAATTGAATCCGGCACATTGTTCTGTATTTGCCTGTTTTTTTCACCCTTTGTGGATCTTTTTAAAAACCGCTGCCTTTCTAGACTTTTCGGTACAATTACCAATTTGTAAAAAGCCTGTAGCAGCAGTCTGCAAAAATAAGTAGATTGTTGTCATTTCTGCATGGTTGTGAAACTAAATAAATACCAGGTCTAATGATGAAACTATGGAGAAGCCTGAAGGGAAGCTTTGAAATAAAAAGGAAATTAATTTTCCTCCAAAGTCCACTGTATGTAGCTCTCCCCATAATTTGCAGACGGCCTTATGATGATTATACCATCAAACTGTGCAGTCAACCATCAGAATGTTAGAAACAAGCCGCATAACAAAGAGTAGCAAGGTATGATAACAGTCCTTTAGGGAAGATGGACCATTAAGATGGCTGAGATTGGATGAATCATAATGATAGTTAAAAACACACATAATAAAGCAGCGCTCCTACAGCAAGGAAGGAAAAAAGTCCAGCTACATTTAACTAAAGTATTTTTGCTATTCAAGCATTTGGAAATACACACCATCTCTATAAGATACATGATGTGCTTTTAAACTATGAAAAATAAAAATACTAAAAGGCCTCACCTAAATACTGTAATTATGCAAAACCATGAAGACAAAATGTGAGATGCAGAATGTATGAGAAGTTAATATTTGCTGTGTAATATGCTCTCCCTTTGGATTTAAAGTTAGCTCCTTCTCTACTATTGTAATGTTCCTTCTAGAATCTGTGAACATCTGGGGATTGGGGAAACCAAACCACAAAAACAAACACAAAATTGTGAAGTTGTGTGTGCTTCTATAGGATTTTATAGGGAAAGTAGCAGCCAGGTGTTGCTACTTAAAGCACATGATCATCGGATCAGCAGCAAATGTGAAGCCTCTAAAAAAATAGGGGCGTTGGCACACCAACGAGGATAGACATCCGCAATAAACTTGGCCTGTGGCCAAACACTCTGAAGTCCATCATTCTACTTTGAGGAAGATTATTAAAAAATGTAAAACTATTCAGACAGCTGCCAATCATCCCTGGTGGGAACATCTCAGCCAATTTACCCCAAGATCAGACTGTGCAAAGCTCAAATTGCAACAAAGCCCTAAGAGCCCTGACACTCTGCAGCCATCCGTTATCATGTAAAACATGTCTGGCAACTCTTGTTTGGAAGAGTTGCCAGAAGAAAGTCTCTAAAAAGAATATGATAACATAACTTTGGTTTGCAAAGTTGCATTTAAATGAACCTCAAGTCTTCTAGGGCAATGTCCTTGGCCATAATGGAGAAAACCAAACAAAAGAGTTTTTATTCAATGTGTCCTGTCCAACAGAGTACAATTCAGAATGACTCAGAGTGCCAAGAAGAAGCCCAACAGATTTACTTTCACAAGTGGAGCATTCTGGCTTTGCTATAATGCTCCACTTGATATATATAAAAATGTAATTAGAAATTGCTTCGGGGTTATTTCAAATGCAACGGAGATGGAAAAGAACAAGAAAAAGGGAAAAAGGGCAGGGAGAGAATTGGGGCAAAAAGTTAAAATGAGAGGAGAATCCTAACACTTCTGGGTGTATGTGTGAGTGCTCTTGTGTATATAAGGTTTCTCCATAAGAAAATTAGAACCTTGTAAAGACCAAAGATATTTGATGATAAAAATCTAAAGATATTTATTATGTCATGATAAAAAGAACTCCTGAACTGAAAGACAGTCTTTCTTTTTACCACGAGTGAACATTTTGGATCTTCTTATGCTGAGCATTACCTTTTATAATCCTTGGTATGTTGACAGAGTCACACAGATTTGGACTGCAGTTCGAAATGTTAATGGACTTTATCCACAGCTACACTGTTTAGCTGGATTGACAGTGTCTGGCTTAACTAAACAACCCCTTCCATGGAGAAATTTTTGTGGGCTTCAGCCAAAGCGTTTCTCTGATGAACACTTGACAGTCAGAGTTTCAGAACAACACCATGCATACTTAGACTGATCTCACATTATATTCTATCGTAAAGTCAATTGTGTATATATGTACATTTAAAAAGATATTCTTTATTTCCACTGTTATATATACAAAAAAAATCCTCACTGAGAGCTAAGTGTACCGGAGTCAAATTCCTTGTTTGTCTGAACAAATGTGGCAATAAAGCTGATTCTGATTCTAATTATAAAGATTACACACAGACCGGTGTTTTCAAGCCTTTATTTTTTGGTAATTGTGATGGTTTACAGCTAATGAAAACACGACGTTTAAGATTACAATATTTCATCAGAACAATAAAAAAAGCATATAAAATACAGTAATATGGGCTTAATGTATGTTTATTACCAGCCTCAGTGGAGCTCATTTTCTAATTTATTGACTGTAATTGTATTCATTTGGGCAAACAAGTTGCCCCATGTAGCTTTGATTGGGTATATTTTTAAAGAGTAACCGATCTACTTTCTTGTTAATTTAAAGCTAACCCAGTATTGCTGGGCCAAACCCATAACCCAACCCTTGTCTGTTAAATCAACCTGGGTCTGGGTCATATTTTCCCTATGTGATCCAGAACTATTAGGTTTTGCGGTGGTGAAGGACCAATGCAGCAGGACATCGGCAGGTGCATGGTGGATGAATATATTTTTTGAACAAAAATGAACTTAGAGGACTGAAAGGAAACAGAGGAACCAGGAATGACAACAGGGACTGCAACAATGATACAAGAGATGACCCAACAATGAGGGAACAGAAAACCCGGACTTAAATACAACAGAGATGAACAGAACTACATGGAAAACAGGTGGGTGGACTGGCTTAACAAAACAACTCAAATTAGGCTGAATAGCTCTCTGGTCTTTCTGAAGGTCTTTCAAAGGTTTTTCTTTGCACGTTGGCCACTTTTTCTCTCATCGTCTGTCATTTACTAGACCTGGTTTTGGAGGAATATTTTGTTTGTTAAACTACATAACACTGACCTGTGAATTATTTAGGCAGAAAAGACTCAACAACGTCCTCAGGGCCCTAAGACTCAGAGACGAACCGGTGTTGTGTTCTTACAACACTGGTTCCTGAAAAAAGAAAAAAATTAAACAACTTCAAATCGAATCCTTTGGCACTTTGTTACCAGCAGCAATTCACAAAGACATAATTTGCTCAAATTGCTTTTATTAAATTAATAGAAACTACCAAACTTAACACAGTTTGGCAGACAGAAAATAGGATTTTTGCACCAAACAAGCTAATCAGTGAAACTTCAAATCTACTAAAGGACAGTAGGATTCTCTCACAGGTCTCATCTCTGGACGCTGAATTTGGACGCTGAATTTAATCCCTTTCTATCTTTTGTAAAGCCATGACAGACATTTCTGAGCTTGATTATCAGCTGTGTGCACCAATCAGACATAACTTTATGACCACCTGCTTGACAATGTGATGTTCTCCTGTTTGCTGCCAAAACAGTCCAGATCCCTTGAGGCATGGACTCCACCAGACACTTAAAGGTTTGTTACAATGTTTGGCACCACAATGTCAGCAGGGGGTCCTTTAGGTTCTGTAAGTTCTGTGGTCCATGGATCGGACTTGTTGGACCATCACATCCTACACATTTTTGGTTGGAATGAGATCTGGGAGGCCGAGTCTTTGTCTCAGACTGGTTATTTTGCTCTTCAAATCATTCCTGAATCTTCTGCAGGGCGGGGCACTTTATCATGCTGAAAGAGTCCACAGCTATCAGGGAATACACTTCCACCCTGACAGGTCTGTGGATATACAACATCGGATGCAACAACCTGTGATGCACCTTGTATTCTGACACTTTCCTCTCAGAATCAAGATTAACTTCTACAACAATTTGTGCAACAGCTCGTCTTTGTTGAATTGTAAGACTGGGGTCAATTTTCACCCCCCATATGCATCAGTAAGCCTTGACTGCTCATCTCCCTGTCACTTCTTCATGACGGTTCCTTCTTTGGACAACTTTAGATTGATCGTAACTACTACAGACTGGTAAAACCCCACAAGAGCTGCAGTTTTGAAGATGCTCTGACCCACTTGTCAAACCAACATCATTCAGCCCTTTGTCAATCTTGTTTAAATCCTTACACTCGCCTATTTTATATGTTTCAAAATATTTACTTGCTGCCTAATAGATCCCAACCACTAACAGGCTTAGTGATGAAGGGCTGATCAGTGTTATTTGCTTCCACTGTCAGTGTTCATAACGTAATGCCTAACAAGTGTTTATGTTATTTTTAAGCGCACATTGTACAATATGCTGTAATGATCAGGTACAAGGATTGGATTGAGAATGAGTGAAAAAGCAGTCAAAGTTAACTCATTCATTGGGAACTGCTGCTCAAGATCAGTCCAAAATATCTCAAAAATTCTTGCTGCTTTCAGAAGGAAACGATAAATGTTTTACAGAATTGTTGAGAATTTTGTAATAAAGAAAGATTCTAAATGGTTTAGACAGTGAACATCACTATCCTGCTGGAAGAGACAACAGCCCTTTGCCCCAATCTCAACTCTTTTCTGGCCTTTCATTTGGTCCAGTTTAGATCAATTGCCCCTGTATTTAGCTCCATCCATCTTCTTGTCAACTCTGAACAGATTCCCCCTTCCCTGCTGAAGAAAAACATTTCCACCACCATGTTTCGCTGGTGGTGTGTTCAGGGGTTATGTACAGTGCTACTTTTCCTTAATATAACATTTTGCATGTAAGCCTAAAAGTTTCATTTGGTCTCATCTGACCATGTCACCTTCTTCTTGTAGAGTGCACAACTAATAACTATCAACAGATTCTTTCACCAAAGATGTGGATCTCTGCAGATCCTCCAGAGGTGCATGGGATCTTGGCTGCCTCCCGGGTTAAATACTTTTCTTCTCGGGCCCTTTTAATTTAAAGGTTTGGACCATAATGTCTTGGTGGGGTTTGCGGGGGTTTTTGCCAGGGTTTTTTCCCATTTTCAAATGAGGGTTTTTAACCCAAATGTCAGACGATCAAGCTAAAAATTTTTTTTTTTCCATTACGGGACCTTTGTTTTTAAAATTTTTCGCCACAATTTTTATCACTGAAGTGTTTTATGTGTTTTTAATCATCAAGATGCCATTTGAATTTTTCAGATTTTTACTTGGAAAGAAAGTTGAAAAGGATGATTGATTTCACAGTTATGCACTAATTTTGTTGATCTATCCACAAAAAAAATCCCACTCAAAAGTTTAGGGTTAAGATGTGACAAAATGCGAAGAGGTTCGGGTGGCTGGATGGGAGGTATTGGAATGAGGGGGGGCTGAATATTTTTTTAAGGAACTGGATCTATTTATCTTATTTTGAACCAAACAAAGGATGCATTATCTTACCTATCACCTCCAAAGCCACTGAATTATTGCCAGAATAGAAACCATTAGTTTTCTTTAAAGTCTTTCCCTGCACGGTGTCGACTCATTTTTCATGTCAAGTGAGATCCGGGCAAAAAGTTTAATGGCTTAGCTGGAAATCATTATGCGTCTCGCCTGTGACACTTTTTGGAGTCATTTACTGTATCCTCTTCCCTGTGCATTAGTTAGGCTTCACAGACAGAGGACGAAACAGACTCTTGACTCATGTTTCATGCTGCAAGAGATGGCAGGTAGTGTTCACAACAACAACAAACAATCTCAGGCAGATCTATTTTAAAGCCGGCTACTTTCTCTTTAAAGACGGAGGAAACAAAGGCCAAGATTCATTTAGATTTATAAAATAATCACAGTAGAAGCAGTGGAAGAAAGTTGAGAAAGATGTGTCCTAGTGTTTTAAAATTTGGGCCTCTATGCCTCACACAGACCCCACCCCAAAAAAAAAAACCCCTGCTTCAAAATCAAAAATAAAGCCCCCTGGCTGTAGAGGGAAAAGAGAATTCATTAAACTCAGCCACCCACGCTGGGCTGCTGAAAAGAAGAGGGGGAGCAAGGGTGGTAAGGTGGGGAGGAGGATGATGAGAGACTGAGAGGGAGAGCAAAGATGGAGAAAAAAAATGGAAGACAAGAAAAGAGAGAAAGAGGAGAGAAGGTGGAGTTCTGCCCATCAGATGAAGTGGATAGGAGGTCAGTTGAACAGAAAAGCTTTTAAGCTGCAAAGGGTACGGGGAAATTTGACACCAACCTGGGGAGAGGAGAGCACAACAATGTGTAAAAGGAAAGGGGTTGATGAACTCTGGGGTTGGGTATAGCACCTCGGGAACAATTAAAAGTTGTCCCCACAAACTCATCAAAGACTCCTCCCTCCAGCATGCAGCACCAGTTGTCCCCGCTCAGCAGCCCGAGGGCCGATCCTGACACCTCTTACTGAAACTGACTGACAGACAATCAGACAAAGCCTTCCCCATCAGCATGAATCTAACCTGGGCCAACACCCAGCCCTTTCGGTGTCACCTCGCCCCGGGGCCTAATCCACACTCGCAAATTGGGTTTAACCAGAGCCGTTTCAAAAATTTAAAAAAAAGGCCTAACAAATTTCCCCATTTTAGCACAAATTTAAAAAAGGGGATTACTGACAGCACATCCGATTATCGTAATCATCGAGCTTTGACAAACAGTCAAACAGCAACAAGGAGGAGTCAATCACATGGCAGCAGTGGACAGCAGGGGGGTCGCAGATTCTGCATGACCATGGAACTAAGGCTGGATTTAGGAAGACATTAGCCCTGGTGAGCCAGCATTGGGAAGATACCCACAAAAATGTATTTCGCACATGCTAAATAAAATTAATTGATCAGCTTTGATGCTGTTTGTTCATTTGATTTTTCTCTAACGGGATTTTCAGAAGTCTTCGGGAAAAAACCGCGGGATTTTATTCTGGGGGAACAAATTAAACCCCGATGGACTCTGTACAATTATGGACTAAAAAGAAATTTGGTTTGCACTAAATTTTATTTAGGGGTATCAGAGTACTAGGGTTGGGATACAAATATACACCACACTCTATTCTTCTATTTGTAAAAGTTGTTGAATATAGGATATTTTTAAAATAACCTTCTATCTATTCTTCTTCTATTCTTTTGTGTAAAAACAAAAGAACTACAGGAGCATCTCAATAAACCACAATAATCTAGTTATCTTAGTGATTCCATTCAAAAAGTGAGACTTACATGGATTCATTATACACAGAGTGATATATTTAAACCGTTTTCTTCCTGCTTATTGTGACTATGGCTTACAGCTAATGACCTACACAATTTGCAAGGAGGATAAGTCACTAAAGGTCAATGGTAAAGAAACTGGCTGTTTCCAGTATGCTGCATCCAAGCATACTGATGGAAAGTTGAGTGGAAGGAAGACATCGGTTAAAAAACAGATTTTTTATATAGAAATGACCGTCCATGTAAAAGTATGTTCTTGTATCATACAATTTATGGATTAAAAGCATGGTAAGTGCTACTTTTGCATAAATATTGCATCAATGCAGACATGGCATGGAGGCAACCAGCCTGTGGCCCTGCTGAGGTGTTCAGAAAACTAACGAGGCTTTAAAAGTGGCATTCAGCTCATCAGCATTGTTGCCTCTGATGTTTATCATCTTCGTGTTTTTAATTTTGGACACCAGCAGATGACGTGGTTTCCCAAATCATCACTGACTGTGGAAACTTCAAACTGAACCTCAAGCAGATTGGATTCTGTGCTTCTTCACGCTTCATCCAGACTCTGGGATTTAAATTTCCAGATGAAATGCAACATTTTTATCTGAAAAGAGGCTTTGAGCAAAAGTTCAGTCCTTATACTCATTAGCCTTGCTAAGAATGCTGATATTGTCACTGGTTCAGTGTTGGCTTCATACAAAGGTTTACCTTTTGAATAAATTTACTTAACTTTACAATGATATTCTTATTTATTGAAATGCACCTTAATCTTGGTGTCCCCAAAACCTCAACGCTCCAAGCTACTTCTGCCCCTGTGAGTCCGGCCCTGCATGGCATTCCCTAAGATCAGACAGAGAGATAGAGCAGGAGAAAGAGTTGCAAGGTTTCCTCATCTGTCTTTAGACACACAAACACACACTCCACCCTAAGCCTTTTAGTGTCCAGAATGTCAGCGGCCTTCTACAGCACCACGGCCTGTCACACAGCACTGAGAGGATGTGTGTGTGTGTGTGTGTATGTGTGTGAGAGAGAGAGAGAGAGAGAGAAGTTGAGGGACGGAGACATGCAGAAGGGAGGGGTGTCCTTGAAAGAGGACAGAGGTGTTCAGCTGAATCTAATGTGATGGAAGAAACAACTGGAGCACACACACACACACACACACACACACACACACACACGCGCGCGCGCGCGCACACACTCCCATGTTGCATCAATCTAATTCCTTTTCAGGGGGGACAGAAACACATTTGTTTGGAATAAATTTTCATGAATCTGCAATCCGTCCGATTAAATCCGTTTGTCCCGTCCAAGCCTCAACAGACCGGTCTTTTATAACATCAGTACAGGGACGAGAGTAGGGAGTGGGGAGGGAGGTGGTGGAGGGGTGCTCGAGCCCCGCTCTGGTTTTCTGTAGCGGGCCTCTGCATCATTATCATCAGCAGCGGGTCCTCTCAGATGCGCCAGCACAAGATCAAAGGAAAGCCTCTCAATCTTCTCCCCTCACTGAGGCAGCACAGAGCTGCTCTGTAACTGGCATCTTGGTCCTGCGATAATCCTCCCATTGATCTACTTCACAGAGTTCAGTCTGCGCTGAGGCTTCTGGGGTCGAGGTTTAAAGATGCTGAGGAATGTCTGTCAGAGTATGCAGCACATGGTGCCAGAGTATATTAAGCCATCGGCACTCCACACCGAAGCAGCTTCCCTGTTTCCAAGGTGCTTTGCTTACATGAGGTCATTCTAATGCCTTATAGGGGCTTCCAGCAATGGGATTTGTTTTACCACAGTCAGCAGTTGCACTTTTTGTGGGGAAAAAGATACAAAAATGGGTTAGGTATTTAGCATAAGGAATTCAAAAGCACAGAAGCATGGAGGGCAGAGGGGCAAATTAAATTATCTTATTTTCTTCTGTTCGTTTGAAGTCCATGAAGGGGAGTTTAGACTGGAAGGCAAAAGAAGAGCAGAGGGTGGAGGGTAAGGATGAATGCAGGGAACAATAGCGCAAACAGGCATTACCTCAACAATGCCTCTGTCTCCCTCTAACTCAACGTTTCCACCTACTGGTGGTTTCATGCAAGGCCAGATTGTCCTGCATGCTGCTGGCTGGCACTGCTGACTTGACAGCATAGACGTCTGTTCATAAAATGTATTTTGCAATTCAATAAATGCTTGCTGTTGAAATAAATTTTTAAAATATATACTTTACAAATTTCAAGTGGAGCAGCTTGGCAGCTCAAACCCGTCGATATCTATTCAAAAAAATTGAAAGAAAGAGCAGTCCTGAATATTTGATAGGCTGGGCTTTTGCCTGGCTAAGTGAAGTGCTTTTTTCATGTTAGGATAAAGTGATAGTTTAATTAGCCGTATTCTCCAAAGATAACTAGTTAAACATGGAGCCATAGCCAGGTGAGGTAAGATGCAAATAAGGGAGAATAATCCCAGTACATGATCCAACATTTGTTTCATGTGAAGACAAACTAATATTATTGGTATGTGGTTGTCTTACATTTGGAATGAGCCGTCTTTTTTTGTTTCTCACATGAGACTCATGGATTTGGTTCTTGCCATAGATGCCCTACTGTGCTCTAAAAATGTTTTGGCTTTGGTTCTCCAGAATGATGAAAATCAATAGCTTTGTTTTTGTCCTAGAATTTCTTTACATTGGGGCATGATGTGTTACTGTTTGAGATCTTTAGTCTACTTCATGTTGTCAGACAGGTTCTATTTAAGTAATTTGCTGATTTCACTGGTCAGACAGTAATGAGGTCTGGGTGTGGGTAGTGAAACTGAACATAAAACAATGTGGTTTATAAATGTTAATTCATGATTTACCAAAGGTGGCAATTATCTTTTTAACATATTGGACATGTTGGTTTGAATAGCTTTTTTCCCCACAATAATGAAAGAAATCATAATTTTAAAACTGCTTTTTGTATTTATTCAGGTTTTATTTGTCTAGTATTAAAATGAGTTTCATGATCTGAAACCTTTAAGTGTTACAAAAATCTAATCAAGAAATCTGTAAAGGAGTAAAAACCGTTTCAACAATTAGAACCACATCAGTGAATTTTCTAATTATTTTTCTGTTATTAAACATGCTCTACAGTGTGAAAAAAATCGGAATTTACTTGTCTTAAGTATCATAATGGCACCACTTTCTTTGTCTGTAGAAACAGCCAGGTTTCAACCTTTATCAGAGCTGTCTGATAAAGGCTCGCTGGCCAGCAAGCAATAAACATGTTAAACATGCGGAAGAATGTGACGTTTGCAGACCCAAGCTGCACCCACAATGCTTACTGCTAAACAAGGTGGGGGAAGCATGATGCAGTGGGAAAGTGCCTTTGACCAGAGGCAGGGAGGCTGGTTAGAGTTGATAGGAAGATTGATGCAGGAAAGTACAGGATACACCTGTAAGATGACCATGTGTTGTTTCCTTCCACTAATGATGGACTACTTTATGTTGGTCTATCTCACAATTCCAAACCAGATACACTGAAGTATGTTGTTTAACTTAACAAAATGTGAAAATATTAAGAGCTATGAATTGTTTTTGCAAAGGCACAGTATTTAAACTCTGACCTTACATTCACCACCATGACTGAGGATAAAATACTTCTCTCCTTTTTGCTGCTCTCTTCTTTCTCTCTCTTTCTGGTCTTCTCTTCAACACTATTGAGACTTAAGGTCTTATCACATTGGTTAAGCTTAGGCATAATGCAACCAGCTGCTCCTGCCTGTAAACAAATCTCTCGTTGGCAGAGTTGGTCTTTCGAAAATCAAAGTTTAAACCAAAAAAAAGCCCTTGAAAGTTTTCACATCGTCAGTTTGTGACTACAAACCTTAATGTATTTTATTTAAATGTTTTGTAACAGAACAACACAAAGTTTACCTGGACAGTGGCGCAGTTGGCAGCACTGTTGCCTTGCAGAAAAAAGGTCCTAGGTTCGACTCCTGGCCTGGAGTCTTTCTGCATGGAGTTTGCATGTTCTCTCCATGCATGCGCAGGTTCTCTCTGGGTACTCCGGCTTCCTCCAACACTCCAAAAACAGGACTGTTAAGTTAATTGGTTTCTCTAAATTGCCCTTAGGTGCGAATGTGTGTGTGGTTGTTTGTACAGTGTGTGTCTGTGTTGCCCTGTGATGGACTGGCGACCTGTCCAGGGTGTACCCTGCCTCCCGCCCATAGACTGCTGGAGATAGGTACCAGCTTTCCCGTGACCCACTATGGAAAAAGCGGTTTAAAATGACTGACTGACAACACAAAGTAGCATATAATTCCACCTTTTGCTGCAATCACAACAGCAAGTTCTTAGGGGTCTGTCTCTATGTCCAGTCTTCTTTGCTGTATAGCCCAAGTTCTGTCAGGCTTGATGGAGGGCTTCTGATTTTTAAGTCTTGCCATGGATTCTCAGTTTAGTTCAGGTTCAGAGTTTGACCGGGCCCTTGTAACACATGAATATGCTAATATCTGAACCAATGCACTGTCTCCCTGACTGTGTTTAGAGCCATTGTCCCACTGAAAGGTGAAATTCCACCCTACTCTAAAGTCTTTTGCAACCTCTAACAGATGTCCTTCCAGGATTGTCCTGCTTCATGCATTTTCCAATCATCTGTGACCAGTTTGCATTCACAGTGGGAATGGTGCTTGGGGTTTTGTGCAAGGTCAGTTTTCCTTTCCATATAAACATGTAAGAGAAAATGTTATTATGTTATGAAAATGTTATCATTCTGTTGTCATCCTTCCACAAAAGCCAGTTTGTTGAGTGCAAAAACAGAATATGACTGGGGCTAGTGCACTGCATGTTCATTTATCTACAAAGTTATAAATAAATTAATAGATGGACCGCTGTGCTACTGGGGCCGGCTAATGTCATCAGTAGGTGCAGGGTGATGTCGTACCCAGGACCCTGAGCCAACCTGTTAGAGCAAGTGCATCTGAGATACCTGCACAAGCCGCTGGCCAGCCTCATATTTATTCAACAGATATGGGAGCAGTAGTGTTTTCACCTAATTCTGGGCAAGAATGTGTTTTGTGAGGTTTTTAATCATTAGGTTTTATGGTGCTGTATTAAAATAAGGCAGACAGGTATTACTGAAATCACTGGGCGTGAGAAATAAACTACTCCACAGACTGTGATAGAGTATACTTCAGCTTGTTCAGCATTACTACTGTGTTTTGGTCAGATTGTATTAATGAGAATTTTGTTATTCATTGCAGCTGTGAAATGTGTGTGTGTTGGTTTCCTCTATAAAGAGTCACACATGCAAACCTACACACACGCCCAGGTCTTAGCCGCCTACATTTTTTTTCGGTGAAATACACAGCAGTGTGAAATTAGGTCAGCAGTGGAGAGTGGGCTTTAATGCTGAGCACATACGCTCTCTAACACTGATCTGCATATTCATGTGGGTGGCTATCAAAATGACACTCACGCGCAACTACAAGCGCACACATAAATAAGTGCATGCATGTACACGTTGGCACGAACTTATCCATCCCACACACGTGCCCATACGTGCACACTTACATGCAGGATGCACGCGCACAGACGGCAGGGGCACAAAGAAAACGCTAGATCTCATGGATATTGTAACTGTCAGGAAGCTACAGGGGGCATTTATGTTCCACTCATTTTAATTCTCTGGCTAAAAATGAGCCTCTTCCTCTCCCAGCAGTACCATGTCAATCATTTTTCTTCTTTTCCTTTTCACTTCCCTGCCTCCACTTGCAAAGTTCCTATGCAGTCTGGAAAAGTCTGAGTTTGACTACAGTATTTTCCATGATAAGAATGGAAAAAGATTATGCAGTATGGAAAAAATGGCAAATTGTATTTGCCGATTTTGTTTTCTGTCCCATATTCCAGCCATCATTTTTCTAGCCTTTCTTCCTTCCTTTCTTCTTTCCTTTTCTCCACTTGATTTACTCCATCTTTCCTTCCTTGTGTCCTTTCTTTCTATTCTTTTATCCATGCTCCCTTATGCCCTTCCTTCATTCATTGGGTCTTTCCGTCCTTTTTCATTCTTCTCTTGGTTCCGACTCTTCTTTCTTCCATGTGTCCTACCTTACTTCCTTCCGTTTTTATTTTCTTGCTTCCTTGCATCCTACTTTCGTTTCCTTCCTTCATTGAAATCTTAAATTTTCCTTTACTGTTTGTCATTCCTTCTTTACTTCCTTGCTCCTTACTCTTCACGTTTCCTTGTATTGTGCCTCAGTTCATTCCCTGTGTTCTTTCTTAGCTTCTTTGTGTCCTTCTTTGCTTGCTTCCTCATGTTTCTTAAATCCATCATACTTGTCATTCCTTTTAATTTTCTTGAGTCTTTCCTTTTTTCTTCCTTCATTGTATCCTTCTTTTCTTGTGTCCTAATTTCTTTTATTCCATGTGTCCCCCCTTCCATCTTTTGCTTCAATTTGCCGTTTTTCATTCCTTCCTTCCTTTCATTCTTTCCTGTGTCCTTACAGTCAATTTCAGTTTTTTCCAGGTTCCCTGTCATATGCCGTAAATCCAGGGTGAACTTATGTATTGTGGATTTTGAGAGGAGCGTTAAGGACTGAGAACTGTGCAAATTCGAGTCCGGAAAAGCACGGACCTTTTCCATCAAAATTTTGAAGGTACCTTTTTCTCCCTTTTTATTCACCCACTGGCAAAAGACAGTGACCATCTTTCTGAAGGAAAGTAAAGTCCGGCTGATGCTGCTGGCTGTTTGTGCAGAACTGTTCTCATTACTGGAGAATTTGGGAGTGAGCAGCAACATTTTCAGAAGTCCTAGAAGTATTCACACTTACCCACTAAAAAGATATTCACACTCTGGAAACTAGGGAAAAAAAAGAATAATAATCACAATTCGGCTGTAGACTGATTGTGCTGCTGAGCCGTGAAGAGAGTTGGAGAATGGCAGAAGCAGAGTGAAAGTGAGGTGTGAGAGAGGCAGTGGAATAAGAGGTCTCTCCCTGCGGATATGCTTGTCAAAATTCCCATACTTTGCGTTTCTGACTTTTCGGCAATGAACAACAGTTTTTTTCTGACAAAGCATTTTCCCACTTATTTGCAGACGGAGGGAGGAGACGCAGCCCAAGTTGGAACGTGAGAAGCTGAAAGGAGGCAACAAAGGATTCAGAGCCCAGTAAGCAGATAGCTGGGAAGGCCACTGGGGGCCAAAAGAGAGAGAGGGGGGAGAGAGACGAGGGAGATGGGTGGAGCGGAGGGATGCTTGGTGGTGTCTTTTGAAGATGGAGATGGAAGGAGAAAGAGAAAGGAGGAGATGCAGAGAATGAGACAGAAAGCACATGTCTCTTGTGGATGTGTTGGGGGACCAACACAGTGAGGCCTGAGCATGTGATTTATTTCAGAATACTAATGTCCCTTTGATCTCTGCTGCTAAAATAAAAAAAAGAAAAGAAATGCCCTTCCGGGATTGTGGGCACACACTTATGCACAAACACACTCTTAACACATGAACACAAATGCATGCATGTACCGCACACATAACTACATCTTCACAGTAGCATTAATATTGTTGTGATCCCCTCAGCTGACTGCTGAATAGAGCACATTTATGTGTGCGTGCACACACACACACACACACGCACACACATACGGACATGTACTCCAGGGTGTCTAATCTACTTTAACTATCATCAAATCCTCCGAGATCCAATTACAAAGATAGAGGGATATTTGTTTTTCTCTGTACACCAAAAAAGACTAATTAAATTTTCATGTAAAGATGAAATTATTTGATACAACACAAATGTCTTTTCATTTTCATAATTGTAACCTAATATGTTTTAATTAGGAATCTTCTCACCCTTCTGCCTGCTCAAGCTGTTTTTTCTCTCCCACTTAACCTGTATGAGAGTCAGACAGAAACAGTATAGGGGCGCACACACAATCTGTTCCCAACACTTCCTGTAATTATTCCGAGTCAGCGTCAGGGAGGTCAGAGTGCATCCCAGCATGCGTGTGACAGACAGGAGTCAATTATGAACTAAAGATGCCTACAGATGAATGTTTGGCTCCAAATGGAAACTGTTCAGACCCTATGAGTTAGTTGCCTTTCATTTCTGCATTTACTCTGACAAAGTACCGAGAAAGTGGGATGTTGACATTTTGCAAATGTCAAAATGTTTATTCTCTTTTTAGAACAGGGCATAATGATAGAATAAAAATGTTAAAACCTTGTAAGGAACAAGAGAATGCTTGATCACAGCGGCAGCTAAAATACCACAAAAATATTCAGAAGGAGTGTGTATAGTTTTGCAAGGCACTATATGCTTTAATACAGAAATGAATTCTTGTAATTCCTTTTATTTTTCTGCATTTACAGTTACTATAACTATCTACAACCTGTAGATTGCTTTAGATTGCCATGTATTGCTTTGTGTTTCTTACACTGAATTGTTAAATTAAAATAAAGTTTATACAAATTTGTTTATATAGTCTGTAAAGAAAACTGTTTTCTAGAGTATTTGTTGTAAAATAGGAGGCAACTTATTAGTTAGGTGGCTCCTTGAACTGGACGTCCTGTCATTGGATAGCTCCTAGTTTGCTTTTGCTCTCAGTCCCCAGCTGATCAGACCAGACATCCACCCTCCCTAAGTCTGGTTCTTCTGAAGCTCTCTCCTAGTTAAAACAGAGCTATCCTTTACACTATAGCCTGCTACAATATGCAAGCTCAAGCTGAGGGACTGAATCAAAGCGAAGGTTTAATGAAAACAGTGCAGTGCCTTAGGCAAAACAAACCGAAACAAGCCAAGGAAGCAAAACAAGATGAATAAAACGAAGAAGACAAAGGAAATCAATGTACAAAAGACAAAGTCAAAAGATAAACACAAAACCCAACAGACACATTTACACTAAGGGCTGAATGTGTCTAAATGTAGTTCTGTTTATTCTCTGTGTAGCGTTGCCATAAAGCCTACCCCAAAACCAGATTCAGTCAATGTTTAAGACTAGCAATTTTCCATCAACCATCTCTTGTATACAAACATTTGGAGCAAACAAGACACAACCAGATAAGATTGGCTTGATACAAAATGTTCACTATAGCCGTGTAGTTTCAAGTTAATCTTTACAGTCTTGGCAGACATTATTTGGTTTTAGTTTCCAGTTCTGGGTCCTCAGTGAGCTCCGGTTTCAGTGTTAGATTTCCCCCATGTCAGGCTTGATAAACCTCTTTTAATAGCCATCAGTGCAAAGCCTGCAATATTAAATGTACAGCTGCTGCTTGCTTGTCGATCTATAAAAACATCCTATATGAGTGTAATTAAATATAAATTGTAAGCTATGGACCTGTGCTTCTTTTCCTTTAGATTCAGAAGGTCCAGGTTGCTGGGAAATTACTTTGCTGTGAAACTGCTGTGTCAGGATAATTATCCTGACACTGTCAGGATTTGGACAGTTGTCTCCAGCAATGAGGAGAAGCACACCAAAACAGTTGTGCTGGCTATAGAAATGGAAGGTGCAATGTTAAGTGTTTTTATATGCACTTGCTTTTGACATTTGAAGAACGTCTCTCTGTATGGCCCAGGCTTGAAATAGCAAGAGGGTTAGTAGCTCCTCTCCTCTGGCGAGCCACTAGTCTCAGATGATGCATGGTATCTGTCAGCTAGTCCCTGAAGAACGCCTTCAGTTGCGGCCTCAGGGACATCAGTGCATGCAACTGCTGGCCAGGCTCCTCTGGGTACTCAACTCTGCTTTCACTCCAGGCAGCAGGTGTAGCAGCTTGGTGATGCCACCTCTCATGAGGGGCTGTTATAGAGCGCCGGCTACTCCCAGATCTGGAAACAGATGTGGTCCCACGGTACAGGGAGGTATAGAAGACCTTTCCTGTTTTCAACCCAAGAGATAGGGATTTCCTAACTAGAATTAACAAGTCAAATAGTATGCAAAAAAAGCCAGAAATGAAGACTTCTGTCACTGAAGTGTATAAAACATTGTCCAGCATATACCTATTGTACTCTTCTTCCAAAAATAATAATGCATACCCCTGACTTCAAGGTGTTTGAAATCATAATTTATGGAATCCCTAAACCAGAAAATGCACATGGGAGTCCAATTAAAGATATACAATCAACCTGATCCAAACCGCTCTCGGCACTCCAGGTCCCTAGAGTAAAACCTATTTGATCGAGTGCGTGACTAAAACTCTTTTCAGAGGATTTTTTTTATTTCCTGGCTTTTACTTATGTGTTGAATATTCAATGTCTTTTTCTTTGCAGTTTTATCTGTGTTTGCTCACCTTCATAGAAACAAGTCATTGTCTGAGCCAATCAAACAAAACAAAAAAACTGCTGTTCTGATTGGTTTTGACCTTCTAGATAGCTTTTAGGTATACTTGATATTGCATCTTGTTTTTACTCAGTTAATTATTTATCATATGCTAAAACTCCGAACCAGATAAGGAGAGAGATCTATGTTTTTTTGTTAAAAGTCTTAGGAAAACATGCATATCCCTGACCATTGTCAGGATCTGTGTCTGCTGATCATGTCTCCAACCAGTCTTCCACTAGGTGTCGCAGGGGTCCTGGAATCTGGAGGGTGATAGGTGTAGCTCATCTGGTCATCAGCCACGGTGCTATAAGAAGGAGGACTGCCAGCTCTTCAGCGGCTGACTGTTTTGCCCTGTGGTATTACACCCAGCTCTCGTGAATCTTGTCTTGTCAAGTATTGTGCTATGCTATGCCTCTTAGTAACTTTGCTCCTCTCTACACAGATCTCGCTCTGTGCATCATTGTCTTCGTTTCGAAGATCCATTGGAAATTCCCACGGACCGTGAACCTCAACGGATATCTTAGCTTGGCTGGCAGTCAACCGGATCAACGTACCATCTCAGTGGCGAAACCTGTCCACCCTCCTCAAAGGACTATCACTCTGGCTCCTGTCGGCATCTATCTCAGGATCAGCACTCAGTCCCGACGCGTTCTCTCCCTGGCAGATACCGCCGCCTCATCAGTACGCATAATTGCAATCTGCGTTTCATTATTCATATTACTGAATACTTACTCTGGTTCCTCCATCACAGTTCTGCTCTGCTTCCCTGTTCCCGGACCCTCACTCCAGATCTTTAATAAAAGTAACTAAAACGTTCTCTGTCTCCGAGTGTTCTCTGTATGTGGGTCAAGTCGGCAGTTCAAACTATGACAGAACAGTCAGCCCAGCCGGACCCAGTAGAGGCACTCCATAGGGCAGTCTCAGATCACAGTCGGCAGATAGACTCCCACGGTGCGACCCTACAGTCGCTTCTCGAACGACAGCAGCAGACTATTCAACAGATTAATCAGATGGCTACCATGTTACAGTGTGTTCTGAACCCTATGCCCTCCACAGCTACCGGGGGCGCTGCTGAGACATCGGTCGCCCGACTTCCTCCTCAGGTGCGTGATGTCACTTCCCCTAACCCAGAAAAGTTTTCTGGGGAGCAAGGAAATTGTGGTGGTTTCCTTTTACAGTGTGCTTTAGTGTTTAACCGAGCTCCCCATTCTTTCCCTCATGATGATGCCAGGATTTCATTTATTTTAGGGCTATTAACCGGCAGAGCAGAGTTCCGGCAGAGTTCCGTTTCGTCAACCCCACTCGTTTTGACTGCACGTTTGATCAGTTTGTGGCAGAATTTAAACAGGTTTTTGAAGTCGCAGTGGATCAGACTGCTGTTGCCCGCCAATTATGGACCATGAAGCAACATAACCGGCCCTTGGCTGATTTCACTATAGATTTTCGTACTGCAGCAGCCACTTTCGGCTGGAATACTGACGCACTTAAGACAGCCTTTTTTCATGCTCTAGATGAGGCTTTGAAGGGTTAGAGTTGGCACTAGTTGGCACTAGTTGATGAGCCGGAGGAGCTCGACAAGTATATCGCCCTGGCGGTCCGTTTGGACCACAGGATGAGGGAGACGCACGTGTAGAACGAGGCGTTCGGAGGTCTATACAACCATCCCTTCCACACTCCTCCGCTCCACCCATGGCCCTTGATTGTTTTGAGTCTGAACCTATGCAGTTGGGTAGGGTCCGCTTGTCTACTGATGAGCGGCAACGTCGCCTTGAGGCTCACCAGTGTTTTTACTGTGGCTCTTCTGCTCACCTTGTGTCAGTTTGTCCTGCTCGCCCAAAAGAGAGAGGCCGGCGGTTATAGAAGGGCAACCGGCCGGCCGTGATCCAGATCTTAAGGTCCCTAGATTTACCTTACCTGCCAGGATGATATTAGACCAGACGTCTGTGCCCCTTACAGCCCTGTTAGATTCAGGGTGCGAACTGAACCTGATGGATCAAACTTTAGTAACCCAATTTAACTTAGAGTTAGAGAAGTTGCCCTCTCCACGCATGGTCTTGGCTTTGGACGGACAGGCATTGCACAGAATCACCCATTGTACCAAACCTATAGAATTAGTGCTATCAGGGAATCATAGAGAACTCATCTCTTTTCATGTTTTTCCAGTTTCTCAAAACAGTCTGGTTCTGGGTTTCCCCTGGTTACGAGACCATAATCCTCACTTAAACTGGGTTGAACTCAGGGTAGATGCTTGGTCCGACCGTTGCCTGTCGACCTGTTTAAGGTCAGCTGTAACCCCCAGAACTCATCCGGAGAAGGCCGAAGTGATCGAACAAACAGATTTAGCCAGGGTTCCCCCCGACTACCATGATCTTATGCAGGTTTTTAGTAGGGCCCGTGCTCTATCCCTACCTAGTCATCGCCCCTATGACTGTGCTATCGAGTTGCTGCCCGTGGCCCCATTACCTACGAGTCGCTTGTTTAAGATCTCTCAGCCCGAACGTCTAGTCATGGAGAAATATTTAGCAGACTCCTTAGCGGCAGGCATCGTTCGTCCTTCATCTTCCCCCCTAGGAGCAGGTTTCTTCTTTGTGGGTAAGAAAGACGGAGGTCTCCGAACCTGTATTGATTATAGAGGATTAAATGCCATTACAGTCAAGAACAAGTATCCACTACCCTTACTCTCTTCAGCTTTCGAGGCAGTACAGGATGCCACCATCTTCACAAAATTAGATCTTAGAAACGCCTACCATTTAGTTCGTATCCGCCAGGGAGATGAATGCAAGACCGCCTTCAAGACACCTGTGGGACACTTCGAATACTTGGTCATGCCTTTCGGCTTATGCAATGCTCCAGCAGTTTTCCAGGCCCTGGTGAATGACGTTCTGAGAGACTATCTAAACACCTTTGTTTTTGTTTACCTAAATGACATTTTGATTTACTCCAGGAACCTACCTGATTATCGCCGACATGTCCGCCTGGTCCTTCAACGCCTCTTGGAGAATCAACTTTTCGTGAAGGCCGAGAAGTGCGAATTCCACAGGTCATCCATCAGCTTCTTGGGTCTCATTCTCGAGGGTGGACAAGTTCGCGCTGATCCGGAGAAGATAAAGGCTGTTTTGGACTGGCCTCAGCCCGACTCCAGAAAACAACATCAGCGTTTCCTTGGATTCTCAAACTTCTACAGACGTTTCATACAAAACTACAGTCAGGTGGCCAAACCTCTAACAGCTTTAACCTCATCTAAGATACCGTTTTTGTGGACCACAGAAGCCGATGCAGCCTTCTCCAGACTCAAGAGTCAGTTCTCCCAAGACCCCGTGCTCACAGTTCATCCTGGAGGTGGATGCCTCAGACACAGGAACTGGGGCTGTCCTCTCCCAGCGCTCAGACTTGGATGGAAGACTCCATCCTTGTGCCTTTTTCTCCCGTCACTTGTCTCCAGCTGAGCAGAACTATGATGTGGGCAACAGGGAGTTACTAGCCATCAAGCTGGCGCTGGAGGAGTGGCGTCACTGGCTGAAGGGGGCCAAACATCCCGTACTGGTATGGACAGACCACAAGAACTTGTCATATATTCAGTCTGCCGAACGCCTTAATCCACGTCAGTCACATTGGTCATTGTTTTTCGCTCGCTTTAATTTATCCATTTCTTTCAGACCCGGTACTAAGAACACCAAGCCTGACGCTCTCTCACGTTTAGCCACGACGTTTAGCCACGACGATTCAGAAAAAGAAACGGTTCCTATTCTCCCCCCTCCTGTACTGTTGGTGCATTAACCTGGGAGATAGAGGAGATCGTGCGGCGAGCCCTGCCTAATGACCCGGGGCCCAGTAATGGACCAGCCGCCCGTCTCTACGTTCCTGTGGCCGTAAGATCTCGTCTGATCGGGTGGCACCACTCAGCCAAGTTCGCTACCCATCCTGGGGCCAGCCGAACCATTGCTTCCATCTCCAGGAGGTACTGGTGGCCCGTTCAGCACCGAGACGTGAAGGATTACGTTGCCGCTTGTGTACCCTGTGCAAGGAATAAGAGCTCTAACCGACCTCCAGTGGGTCTCTTACAGCCACTCAATACACCTTCACGACCCTGGTCCCACATCGCCATAGACTTTGTAACAGGTCTACCTTGCTCTAGAGGTATGACCACCATCCTCACTGTTATTGATCGCTTCTCCAAAGCCTGTCATCTTACTCCACTGAAGAAACTGCCGTCTGCTCATCAGACGGCTAAACTGCTGGTTAAGCCTGTTTTCTGCCTACACGGCATCCCTCAAGAAGTTTTGTCAGACAGAGGACCTCAGTTTACCGCCCGGGTACTGGAAGGAGTTCTGTACCTCCCTTGGGGCTAAGGTCTCGCTGACCTCCCGTTACCACCCTCAGTCGAATGGTCAAGTGGAACGTTTGAACCAGGAACTAGAGTTGGCCTTGAGATGTGTCACATCATCTGATCCTACAGAGTGGAGCACCTGTCTACCTTGGGTGGAATACTCCCACAACTCTCACATCTCGGCTGCTACTGGCTATACCCCTTTTGAGGCTTCCATGGGGTACCAGCCGCCTTTGCTCTCGGCCGACAATGACGACGCTGCTGTGCCCTCTATTCAGCTCCACATCCGCAGATGCAAACGCATGTGGGCCTCCACCACCAGGGCACTCCAGAAATCCGCCGCCACGAATAAACTCTATGCTGATCGGCGACAGATGCCGGCCCCCGCTTACCGCCCGGGTCAGAAGGTTTGGCTCTCCACACGAGATATTCCGCTCAGGTCTATGTCTAAGAAACTTTCTCCCAGGTTTACAGGTTCTTACGTCATACGGTCCGTTGTTAGTCCTTCCACTGTTTGTCTCCGCCTTCCAGCCAATCTCCATATTCATCCTGTTTTTCATGTTTCTCTGGTTAAGCCTGTCCATGCCAGTACGCTTCCCTGTTCCCGGACCCTCACTCCAGATCTTTAATAAAAGTAACTAAAACGTTCTCTGTCTCCGAGTGTTCTCTGCATGTGGGCCAAGTCGGCAGTTCGAACTATGACAACCATAGCCACAAGTTTACACTGACAGCGGTGGCAACTGTAGATCCCATCATCTCTCACCAACCCAGGTATTATGCAAAGATTAAAGGGCAAGAAGGCCACACTATAATTCATTTTAGCTTTGACCCATTGTAATAAAAAATTGGGATGCTTTTTTTTTGCAACTTTTATGCAACTTTATCTGTAAATGAAATGACAGAAATACAACCTTCGAAAAGATAATAACTGAGGTGAAAAGGAGCTGTGAAATGATCTTTTGAATCTAAAGTTTGCGGTGGTGTAGGTGCATCACTGCAACCAGTGCAAGAAGTAAAAACAAAACCAGACTTATCAAACTATCTGAAAACTATTCCTCCATCCATTCATCCATCTCCAGAGGTCCTTGGACAAGACGCTGGACAGGTCGCCAGTCCATCAGAAGGCAACACAGAGACAAACAAACCATCTGTTCACATGCACAACTAAGGGCAATTCAACATTACCAGTTACCCTAACATACATGAGGAAGCAAATTAAAAAGTTACTTCACTAGTGACTGCGAGTCTGAGGATATACTGAGTATTTGCTCCCTTTTTTGTCTGTCCCAACACAGAATTCCTTTGTCCTATACATTACAGGTACACACACGTGTCCAATTATTCAAATGAGGTAATGATTTATTATTGCAATATCTAGCAACTTTTTAGGACAGCTAATGGCTTCTTTCCAAACTGAGGTGTCGGTAACACTACAAAAAGTTAATCTGTAGCAGTCCATTCTGTTCAAACTCTGTTTCTGAGGCAAAGCAACAGATGAAAAGGCTGTACATGTCCGATAATTTCCAACTATATATGTAAAATCCAACCCTAATAAATATCAGCCTGATGAAGATACTGACTTCTTGTCATATTACCTCAATAACCCAAGACATTAAATTTTTTTGGCCCAACGCTAACAAGCTGAAAGGGGGAACATCGCCACGTATCATTAGGCAGTCAGACATACTTGAGGCAAAATGGATTCCCCTGAAATGATATAATACTCAGACAAGGACAGCAGTCCAATCAAATGAAGTCGAGCTGAAACCACAGTTCAGCTGTGCACGCTAATGTTCTGGATTTCAATGTTTCTGATGGAATGTAGCACCTTTGTAATAATTTACACTAGGCAGAACTTTAGCTAGCTTGCCTACCTTTGCCTGTACCATTTCCATTGTTTTTTTGTTTTGTTTTGTTTTTGCTAATATTTGTTCTAAACAAGCAGTAACTCACTAGTGCTTTTAGCTAAAACAACATGCAAGACTTTTTCCCGGTCTCATGATTTTTATGTTGCTAACCTTAAGCTAATACATTCTTGTTTTAGCTAACAGACTGGTTTTAGCAACACTGCTAGCAGGTTCTTTTGACAACCATATTTATAACTTAAGAGAGGTCTTTTGACAGTATATTGTGCGAACATTGCCTCACTCAAAACTTATTAGATACTTTCTAGCTTTAGCACTATTCTAGCTCTCCTGCTTAGGTTATTTTGAGGGAAGCTTCAGAGGTTAAGGCCCTGTATAAAAATGAGTAAAGCAAAGAAGAGGAAGCTGGCCCATTTGCTCAAAAGGTATGTCCAACATCTCCACTGATTCAGTAAAAACTTCAGATGTGCTAAGGTCATTTATATATAAAGGTACCTAATCCAATCATAATTTAATTTTTTGACATAAAGGTATCAAATTGGATTTCATGGCCGGGTCAAGTTAATTGTGCCTTTTGCGCATGTGCTGTCAGATTTGCCATCAGGTGCTTTCACTTCATGTTAATGGTTTTCTTTGACAATTTTTCTCATTTATATTCAGCGCCGAGCAGAAGCAGGGAGGTGATGAGAGAAGAGCGGAGCGGAAGAAGGTTGGAGGGCAGATGGAGGAAGAGCGAGGAATGGAGCAGCTTGGGGAGGAGAGGGAAGCAGCAAGTGAGGAATTACCTGACTCCTGAAATAAAAATCAATTTAAATATTTTAGCAAGGCTTTCATCGAGACCAAATAGTCATGGTAAAAAATGAAATTTGTCACTCAAATCAGCAAGTAACATTGAGGCAATCAAAATAGGAAACTTTAATGAAAAGAAGAACTGGTTGGCTCCTATATAACTTAAATAAAAAAATGTTGTGATTGGTGTGAACATTGTAAATAATACAGAAAAAGACACTGAGGAGTCAGAACAACAGACCCTCCTGCTCTGTAATACGTTAATTTCTTCCAGGGATATTCCATACATTTTATAACGAGATTATGTTAAATCATATTATGCACATTTTACACAGGCAGGTACTGGACTGGCCTATCTGCAATCCAAAGTGAAGAAAAACTATGAAGAACTTTGAAACACAAATGCAAAAACTACTAGCAGTAGTTTCACATCCAGAGACAGTTCGATTGATATCAAGCTTTTGGCCCTCATTATAGATCTAGAGAACTAGAGAATGCAACCTCAGATGGAGTCATGACTGAACTGCTGAACAGCTCACTGAAACATGGCCTAATTGTGCTACACTTAAAGTAAGCTTATGGGATTCTGTGTGGATGAAACGCTGGGTTGAAATTATCTTAATCAGATGCGTCCAAGCTTTTCGTAGAGACCAGCCACGTCGCAGATTTTCTTTGCAGGTTATACTGTCAGTTAAAAATCAGTCACAAAACAAGGTGATGTAGCCTCTCAAGTAGGTGTATGTTTAAAAGAGATTGGTTTAGACATAGGGATAAGGTGGGAGGCTTAATCCTGCAGTGCATGCTGCATGTTGCTCTCCACAGAACTATGAATAAAAAAATGTAAACCAAAATTCAAGAGAAAGACAGATTTGTGAGGGACCTAGTTTTTTACCGCAACAAAAATTAATAAATATGAACAGATAAAATGAACATACAGTGCATCCGGAACGTATATACAGTGCTGCACTTTTCCAAATGCTATCAAATGAATCTCTTTCCTCAAAATTCAACACACAATACCCTATAGTGTCAATGTGAAAAAGATTTTTTTGAGATTGTCGCAAATTTATTAGAAATAGAAAACTAAGAAATCACATTTACGTAAGTACTCACATCCTTTGCTTAATATTTTGTTGATCCACCTTTGACAGCAATTGCAGCCTCAAGGCTTTTTGAATATGATACCTAAGGCATGAATACAAAACTTAGCAGACCTATCTTTAGGCAGTTTCCATTCTTCTTTGCAGCACATCTCATGCTCCATCAAGTTGGATGGGAGATGTCTGTACATAGCCATTTTCAGATCTCTCCAGAGATGTTGAATTGGATTTGGGTCTGGACTCTGGCTCCACTCCAGGACATTTACAGAGTGGTTCTGAAGCCACTCCTTTGAGATCTTAGCTGTGTGCTTTGGGTCTTTGTCCTGCTGAAAAATGAACCCTCGCCCCAGTCTGAGATCACGAACACTCTGGAGCAGGTTGTCTCTGTACATTGCTGCATTCATCTTACTCTCTATCCTGACTAGTCTGCCAGTTCCTGCTGCTGATAAACATCCTCATAGCATGATGCCGCCACTGCCATGCTGGACTGTAGGGATGATAATTGCCCCGGTGATTAGCGGTGCCTGGTTTGCTCCAAACATGACATCTGGCATTTACACCAAAGAGTTTAATTTTAACATAGTTAAAAACAGTAGAAATCTGTAAGAAGGGAAAATTTTAATTTTTGTTTTTTAACGTAATCTTTTAATAGAAAAACTAGCTGTGCAGTTCTTCATAAAATTGTATTTAACAAGCCCGTTCTCTTGAACCTTGGAATATGTAAAGGGAAACTTTAGTGAGAGCAATGCAGAGAACGTTAAAGGTCTCCAGCAACTGTTTTATGGGCTCACGACTGGAAGCTGAGAAATTCTTTGTTCCAACATTCACTAAAATGGCCGGACCTCTAGGGAAGGCACGGATACTGTTAGGAAGGTGGGTAACTACCGGAGGGCCTGCAGACTACATACAAAGGACAATGTTCCCATAAAAAATGTATATCTTCACTGAAAGACTATTCTTCCACCAGCTGAGGACTGGTAATCTGTCAGCACTATCTACCGTATTAGCTTTTGTTTAAATCAGCAGAGGTGGAATACTGTCCCCTAATTGGGGTTTGGTCTCTGGGAGTCTGGAGGAGTCCAGGTATGTTTGTGTTTTGTGCATTAGTGATGGTAGGATGGAACGAGCGATGGATAGACGGATTGTGGTAATATCTGCACTGCTCTGGTCTGCACCGTGAGATTAGAGCCAAACCAAACATGCAGTTCTCGATTTATTGGTCTGTGTTCTCTCTCTCTAGATGTACATCATGACCAAAAGAATGAGATTAAAGTGGCTGAAATGAACCTCTTCTGATTCCATCAATCAGTCATTTATTTGTATAACTCTTTCCACATTCACCTCATTGGTGACCAAAGTGCTTAACAAAATCAATATAAATTAAAGCTGCAAGCAGCATTGTGGGCCCTCGCAGCTCAGCGCCACTCGGGCTGTGCAACGATTGCGGGAGCCTGGCATCGCCGCCTCCACGTGACAGATGAGGCCGCCGTTCAAACCCACACGTCGCCCTTAGGTGGCACTGTGAGCAACCTCTCATATGTGTTTCGGTCATGCTAAGTTGTGCTCTGACAAGAAGTATTCAAAATTTGGGGAAAATCTGACCTTCCAGATGGAAGCTGCACTCACTTGTTAGTGGGCGGTGCTAAAGTGATGTCATCAATTGACTCTGCTAACATGTTCAGCATTTGCCCATGATGATGCATATTAAATTTAAAGTGGATCTGATGATGTATGAGGGAGATAAAGTAGTTAAACTGCCCTAGGGGGCACCGTTGATCCAAATTCCAATGTAATCTATTGGAGCTTGAACAGCTTGAAGCTTGCATGAGTGAGAGTTTAAAAGGTAGACATCCAACAGTGAAACATATGATTTCCTGTTCAAAGTGGGTGGGGCTAAAATGAGGTCTTAAGTTGCCCTTAGCATTGTGTTCAGCATTTGTCCATAAAGATGCATACAAAATTTGAAGTGGATCTGATAATGTATGAGGGAGATAAAGCGGTTAAAGTGTTCAAGGGGTCCGCTGTTGATCCATGCTTCAATGTAATCCAATAGAGCTGTTTGGGGTTTGACAAAGATCGACCATGTTGAGTTTGGAGTAAATCGGACCATGCATGTGTAACTTAGAGCCAAATGTAAGGCCATCGTGTGACGTCGCAAGCCACAGTCGCACTCTCCAGCAAAACCTGTCAGTAGTGGAGACCAAATTACACCTTCATGTTATCTGTCACTGTGGAGTGTTTCATGTTGATTAGGTGAAAGGTATCAAATATGGACCTTCCATTGTAAAACATGACACTTCCTGTTGTCAGGGGGCGGGGCTTCGATGATGTTGGCATTTGACCCTGGAATATTGTTTGGGGCCAGATGTGGATCAGTCTCAGGCGTTTTTGTGTTTCTGCAACGTTCCTTGTAAGAGCTATGATATTTTCGTTTTTAATGGTGAGAAGTCATATTTTGAGGCTTGTATACTGACAAATTTTGAGGTCTCTAAGTCAAAAGCTGTAGGAGGAGTTCGCTCAGATACAGAGGCTAGAAAGAGCAAAATTGGGGTCAAAATCGCACCTTCAATCCAAAATGGCCGACTTCCTGTGGGGTTTGGAGGAATGCTCCAAGAGAGTTTTTTGTAGGTCCTGAGAAGTTACATATGTGTACCAAATTTCACAATCCTTGCTCAAAGCATGGCTTGGGGCTGATTCTTTTAAATTGTATAGGGGGCTCTATGGAAGAAATAGGCTACGCCCACCAAATATCTAATCAGATCTCTTTTGGAGACTAGACTAGGATCAATCATATTGAATTTGGTGCAGTTCAGATGATATATGTGGAAATTAGAGCCAAACGTATGGTCGTGACGTCCAAATTCGCTGCGTCACCACAACCACGCTCTTTTATGAAAAGTGACTGTGCCTCAAAGGAAGTTAGACCCACTAGTTATCAGTCACCTGACACAGTTTGAAGCGGATTGACTCTAGACAGCCAGATAGTGAACTTTCCCAGTAAAAACATGTCTCCTAAACATGGCCAAAAACTCACGATTTTAATAACTTAATCCCCCATGCCTTAACTGCATATTAACCAAATATGAAGCCAATAGCTCAAAATCCCTAGGAGGAGTTCTTTAAAGTTTGTGGTGAGTAAAAATGAAAAAAAGCCAAACATTTGCCTTTGATCCAAAATGGCTGACTTCCTGTGCATTTTAGGGCATACCCCCAAGAGACTTTTTTTCTTGGTTTAAGGAGCTCTAACAGTGTGCCAAATTTCAGATCTCTACGACTTACGGTTTGGCGTATCTCACGTTTGGGGCGTGGCTAAGAGGTTTGGCCATGCCCACTGACAATGACATGAAGGGACAAAAATTTCAAGTGGGGGACAACTTCAGGTAAAATCGTGTGCATCTAGGGGCGTGGCAATGCCTCCAAAATGCCCGCAAAGAGGCAACGGAATAATAAGAAATTGCGCAATTACAATAGGCCCTTGCAGGTTTCCTGCTCCGACCTAAAAAACACAGAAACACACACACAGATAAGAGAAAAAAGAAAAAGCTGGTTAACAACAAAATAGATAAAACAAATAGTTCCACTTCATTTTTAAGTATTAAAGCCTGCCTGAATTAAAAAGTCTTCAGTTATAGATTGAAGATCTAGAGGAAGCTGAATCTCACAAGCTCAGTCACCCAATTATTCTGTGGAACTGTGAGTAAATAATGCCGACTGTCTGACTTCAATGACCTGGTGTGAACAGAAAGGCTTGATAACTTGGATAAATAAAGGGGGGCAAGGCTGTTAAGAGCTTAAAAAACAAATAATAAAAGTTTAAAATGTATTGTAAAACGGACGGGAAGTCAATGTAGTGAGGATAAAACAGGTGTAATGTGTTCGCATCTGGGAGTGTGAGTTAAAAGGCGAGCTGCTGCTGACTGGGGGACACCGACACAGAGAGGGTTGCAACAGTCGATTCTGGAACTGATAAAAGCAAAAACAGCCATCTCCAGGTCACAGATTAAAAAAAACAACTACAGAAACTCAAAGCCTGTTCTGCCACTTTGAAAAAAGTCAGCTGATGTAGTTTGTGTGGTTAAAAAAGCAAGAGCACCACCATAAAGAGCCTTAAAAGTCAACTCCAGAACCTTGGGTTAAGGTGTGGGAATCTGGGTCTCGTGCTGAACTGGTAGCCAAAGAAGCAAAATTAACAAAGGTGTTGCATGAAAGCCCATAAGGGACCGGGTCAAAGATATTGCAGCTGGTCCAAAAAGCAGCTCCATATGATCCATATAAATTTCACTGAGACAAAAAAAGGGAATTCCACTAATCAATGCGAGAGTAGATAAGAGCATTGATCACCATTTGCATCTCAGCATTAGTTTCCCATTGTCCCTTATGTGAAAAAAGCAGGAACAAACATAATTTTTCACATAATGTTCAAATAATAGATTGTCATCAAATAAACCTCAAAAATATTTAATAGTAAGCCTAATGTATGAGGAAACTGAACCTGGTCAGTAAATGGTAAAGATATCTGGAGAACAGATAAGAACCTCTGTTTTTTCCTCATTCAGCTCGAGGAATCAATCATTGAACCAGTATTTAATCGATTTCATATACCATTGTTGAACAGATCATTTAGAAAATGAATGCAGTTTAAAAGTAATTAAAAGCCAAATATCGTCAGTGTAGCAGAGATAAGAGATTTCATTAAAAGATTTTAAAGATGGTATAAAGGAAGGAGATAAAGTACAATAACATAGGGCCAAGAACAGAAGCACAGTGGAACCCCATGGTTGAGAATAACAGACCTTGAGTTAAAATTAAAATGGGCAACGCAAATATTTCTGAAAAATACATTCTCAGTATCTGAAGCAGTATGGAGTGATCCCAAGCACCAAAGGCTGAACTTAAATCCAAGATCACCAGCACTCAAGATTCCCATTTCCAAACCCTGTTCATCATCAAATCACTGGTCACTCTGAGGAATGTTGACTCTGAAGAATGGGTTGTTCAAAAAACCAGACTGAAAATTGGTTGAAATATGAAATTCATCAAGAGCATCCCATAGTTGTTGTAAACTTTTGGCCATGAAAGGACGTTTGTGATAGGCCTGTAGGTATGGCAACATGATGTTGTTTTTAAAAAAATGAGAGCTAATGAGTTTTAGATAAGTCCAGGCCCAAAGACGATTGAAAAAGGGAGCAGAAGTTATCTGAAATTAAAATATCCTGGATGTCGAGATGTCTAGTCTCATCAGCAATGACAGATTTAAGGCGACCTCTGGTGACCTCTACTTATTTGTGCAAACAGGTAATGCCGTGAGTCTGTTCTGTGCTTCGGCTCTAGATAAAAACCTTTCAAGACTATATTTTTCAACACGCGTGACATGAGGGGTTCTACACATTATTTGTGTCCAATTTCCAGAGTTATCAGCCAATACCGCTACAGTAAATGTACAGGAGAACATTTCTCAATTGGTAATTCAAAGTATGTCTGGCAATGATTGTCATTTTTTGATATGAATCTTGCTACTGAGCAATACCAGTTAAAAACTATGTTCAGCAGAGGCTGATCAACTATGACTTGTTCTTCAACATCTGGTTAGTGCTGGCAACTTTTTCAGATGATGTCAAGTGTAATTCTGTCTTTTAGAGAGACTGCATGAATCTGGCGGAGTCACTCGGTTTAAAATACCTCTAGTTTCTTCAGGTCTTGTTTGAGGATGATTCAGGTCTTAGGTCCACAATGAAGGACAGAGAATATTAGAGTGCAATCAAGCACATCTTGGACTGTGGGAAGATGATGGACTTGTTTAAGATCCACCTTTAAAGGGATGTGTAGCTAAAGCTGTGGCCACAAACTGGCAGATGACCTTGAATGCTGAAGTTATTTTTTCTCTTTTACCTGTGAGTCAAGAAATCTGAAACATCCACAGCTGTTCAGTCTGAACACTCTTAAAACAGGTGAGAAACCAGCTTGCTCATCTCTCTGGTTTGCTCACATGAGGCTGACACCACAGTCATACTTTCACTCTTGGTTGTAGATGGTAATGATGATGGTCCTCTTTCATCTCACTGGTATGTAGTCTAATCACTCTGTCTTTAGAATTAGGAGAATGAGTTGTTTAATTCTGACTTTACTGCCATCCTGAATCAGCTAATGTTCATATCTAAAAGTTAAATTAGTTTCCATCACATCAAACTATTTTTAATTCTACTAAAACTGACCTAAACATTCTCCTTATATTTGCCAGGGGTTGTAAATCTCAAAGAAACTGGTTAAACCTGAGTTGTCATTTGAAACACTATTACAGTGTAAACGTTTTAAACCTAAAATATCAATTCTTGTGATAAACCTGTCCAGGGTGTACCCCGCCTCTCACACAATGAATGTGGAGATAGGCACCAGCTACCTGTGACAACGGATGGATGGATGGATGGACGGACAGAAATACAAATATTTTTCTATGCTTATCCATACCTGAAAAATATTTGTAAAAATTGCATAATTTTCTAGACCGTGTATGAAGGCAGTTACATTTTACATTTTAAAATCTAGAATGAAAGAATTGTAGCATTGTTTATCCCAGCATTCAGTGAAAGCCGTCTCCCACCACCAGCCCACCAGGTTTGCAACCACAGCAGCAAGTAGCCACAGTAACACACTGCCATCTGGTGGCCGCTGCGCTGTTTGCAGCCGGTGGGCGGAGCTGAACACATGGACTGAACATTGCTCTGCCCCTTTGTTGTGTTTCACTTTGAGGAAGTAAAGCTGAGATGGTCCGTGAGGAGTTGACGGTCCGTTTAAACGACAATGAGTACAAGAACTGGCTGAAAGCAGGACGCTGCTTGCTCATCCTGAAGGATGGCCTCCTTCCGTTCATCGACCATCAGATGAGAGCTTTCCACGGAGATCTGCTCAACCAGTACACTATTCTGCGGAGACCATGCGAGACCTCTTCATGTAAACCCAGGGGGAATAAGGTAGGATCAGACAACTGTGGCTGTAAATATATTTCAGTTGTTCACAATAACTTCCACAATCGCTGGGTTTAAATGTGGTTCTGTCCTTGTAGCTTGTCTCGGCATGCAGGGTGTGTTCAGAGTGGCAGAAAGTGATCCTGAGACACCACAGACAGCCCGATGTCACCATCCACTGGACAAACTGTTTTCCCCCTTACTGGAGGTCGGACCACTGGGAGCTGGCCAAGGTAGACCACACATCACTTCTCCCACACACAAAGTCAACCTAAAGCTGCAGAAACTGCTGAAGATGCTGGATTTTGTTCTTAATGTCTGTCTCACCTTTGATTGCATATAAAATGGCTTTATGACTTCTCGCATTTATATTGTGGCAGGGACACAAATGTTTGGTCTTGTGCTGACAATTCATATTGTCTATAGTTTTTCCAGTGAAGACGACTAATTCACTGGAAAAACTATCTGCTCTAAAAACTCTGGATTTTCACCATAGTACAGAATCATTAGGTAGCTTGTTAGATATAAGGACATCCTAAACTTAGCTGAAACTGTAAAAAAGTAGCTGAAGTTACTCTATCAATTGAAAGAGTAGACGGATTGCTTTAACACAGGGACAGGAGTGTTTAAAATCATTGACCCCTTTTCCACTGAAAGCCCCAGGATTTAAAGCCCCAGGATTTGTTTTACCGGGGTAATAGGAATCCCAGGGAATCTCATACTTTCTTTTTCCATTGCCTAGAGAGGCCATGTACCATTTATTTAAATCAGCCTAATGACGTATGGGGGGAGTTGTGAAGAAAACTGCAATGCAACTCTGCTTAAAATATTATTAGCTAATAAATGATTTGTTTTAACTGATAAATAATAGAGGATGAGCAGCTTTGGAGTAATACAATTGATTAATTCATTCCTTTATTCCTTAAGTTGCTCTGGACCATAAGCAGGAAAAGTTAAATCATTTTATAATAAATGTTTTACCAACCTGCATCTGGACAGAGTTGTTGCTTTACAGCTACATATTTCATTTACAATCACTACTAAACACTGACTAACACACTTGTTTTACTTTTATTATCATCAGGTAAACTCATATCAGATAACCACAGAAAATGTTTTTAGTAGAAAATGTATTTATTAGAATAAAAAAATGATAACCAGAAGTTGATATCTTGACTGTCTAATCATAAGCAAATATTTATATAAAGTAGAAGATGCGTAGACAGTAAAGCAGACAATGGCAGGACATGAAAAGGATCAGAGCTTCTGGGAATCCTCATCCAAACCTGGAAGTGTTGTCTCTCCTCCTGCAGAGCTGTCTGCATAAAACTATGAAAAATAAAAAAATATTAGATGAATATATAAATATAAGAGATAAATTAACATGAGTTCATACTCCACGTTAGGTTTACATGAACAGTTCATTTTAGGGAAATTTGTAGTTTTTTATGTACATGGTAAATTAAAAGTGCAGTACAGAACTGTGGTGAATTATTAATGCCAACAGTAACTTAAAATGTCACAAATTTCCGTCGAAAAATATTCAGTTTTATTTTCTGGTACTTGCAGTTATTCACAACATACCTAATAAAAGCTTTATATTTACTTTCAGCCGCCACAAACAGATAACAGGTAGCGGGAAATCCCAAAATGCCAAGCAAGATCAGGCAGCGGTTAGTGGGGATGCCCCAGTCCAGCCGCCTGGTTAGCTGAGCAGCCAGACCAGCCTGTAAGCAGAGCTCCGCAACTACGCAAAACATTTCAAAGTAGGCTCATTCTTGATGAACTGACTGCACTGATGAAGTTTTGATGTATACTTTCTGGCTTTAAAACATCTTAAAACTACTTGTTGTGACAAATTAATGGTATAAAAAGGATTACCGTAATGAGTTTACTAATCTCCGCCATTACTGAAGTTGCTGGTGCCAAGCCTTGCTGCCCCTTTAACAATGCCAGGAAATCTGAAAAGACCTACTCCAGAGTAGTAGGTCTTTTCAGAAAGTAAATCCCCGGGAAAGTGAAATTACCCGGGTAAATTTGTATTGAAACGCGACCTGGGCTTAACCAAAGCCTGGGGCTTTCTACAAACAATGGAAAAGGGACTATTGTCTTCTTGAGTTAGCAATGGCTACCTCCAAATGAAGGTATGCAGCCACTAGTCATGGGACTTATGGCTCTTTGAAGGGAAGCGAATTTTCAGGATCCATTTACTTCAAAGAGTTGTTCAAAAGAGCCGTTAAAATGATCAGTTTTTGAAAATGTGCATATTTCAAAGAACAAGCAATTTTACCCCTAACATAGTGTTAAATATATACATTTTTGGTAAACGTGGCATGTGTGGGTGAAATTTACAACTAAAGCTAAATCATCTGTATTAAGTAAGATTATTATTTTCATTTAAAAGGCACAAAATAGAACCACAGTATGTTCATGCAAAAAAATCTTTCTTTATGTATATATTTTCCATAAAGTTAAATTAAAAATATCAAAACATAAATATCAAATACCCATTTATTTCTTTACTGCAAGTATTGTGTGCATTAATAGCATTTTAGTGCTATATGTAATATAGAAACAAAATAAAGAAAAATAAAGCAAAACAGAAGAGAACAAAGTCCACTTGAGTTGCTTTGGCAGAAATAAAAATCACCTCCTGCACCAACTATTAAGGCTAATGGTTAACAACACCTAACTGTAAACATTAACAATGAGCATGTGCGCTGTAAGCTCATACCTACCCACATTTCGGTTACGCCTAAGTAATATAGCGTAATTTAAAATTAAATTAAATTGAAAAAGCAGCAATATAAGAAAGCAAAGTAGCAAAACCAAAGAAGGCTCTCACTAACTAAAACTCGAGTCTTATCGTTCAAGATGATGAGCCATTTAAAAGAATCGATTCGTTCATGAACGTCATATAACCAGCATCCACCGTCCCTTTGCAAAATGGTCTTACTGGTATGAAAACTATTGAAAAAACTTCCAAATTATCAAGAACCATAATGTGAAAGGTTTGGTTGGAGTAAAGAGGTCTTCTTGATGTCCAAGAGGTTCCATCCAATACCAGGACTGTAACCTACTGTGAAGTGTGTCAGGTGAGTGTGAGTGTATCTACACACACATTAGTTAGGCAAAGACTTCTTGGACCTGTGACGAAAAGGGAAGCAAAAATACCATGCAAGAAAAACATCATGAACAGACAGAAAGTCTACAGAACGTGAAAGCACAGACAGCAGCAGACTAGTGTATAGTTATTTCCTGCCATTGTGAATCTGTTGTCGTTCCTACAGTAAAGCTTCCTGATCCAGGCCATGTGAGGCGTTGTTTCTTATTCAAGAGAGGGGCCTTCCTTTGAGTTCTTAAGAACACTGCTATTAATAAAGATTTTGATCAAGAGGCTCTCAAAGAACAACTTCTTTCAACAATCCAGGTAGTCTGGTTGGTATATGTTCCAGCATGATGCACCACTCTGTTGTCATGGATAACATACAGGATTCTTTATTCAGCCAAGAGGTTTGTTTCAGAGAGAAAATGAGATAGACATCTCTCTAAAGATAATGATTTAATGTTAATAATGTGATAATAAAATGCATTTTAAAAACAATTTATACCGTTCTCAATAGTCAATTAAAAATCTTTAATGGCATTACAGTAATTAAGCTTATGTTATAAATGCTGCTATGTTCCTGCTAGTTTTTTGATCATTTATCTCTGGTGATGAGCTCTAAGCCTTTGAGGTTGGAAGGCCTCCCTGCCATCGCCCTAATGTTCAGCTCCCTCCACAGATTCTCTATCAGATTTAAACCGGCCACTTCAATAAAAAGAAACATGCTGGTAAAATTCAAAGATAAGTTTTGGCATCTAGCTCTTTTATTGTTGCTGCTCTGTCACCTACAGAGTAACAGGCTTCCGAGTGGTTTACCAAGAAAATATAAACCTCAGATAGACAAAGACTTGCAGATAGACATATAGAGGTTTGCTATAATGTGAAGTACCTCTAGATGCCAGTAATGCACCTGTCTGAAATAAAAAGGTATCCAATGCATAGAATTAAAACATTTAAAAAGTAGCAAAGATAAACAGGACAGGCTCCACACTTATTCAATCTTTTAAACTTTGCATAGTTCTGCTGAACTCTGTAGTTTCTATTTCAGTCAACTGCTTTCTTGGCACGATCATTGCTGTGGGGATGCTTTCTCCAGCATTTCTCCAGCAGTGACATGAAAGCTGGTCAGAAATTATGGGGAGATGGATGGAGTAAAACACTGGACAATTCTGGAAGAAAACGTGTTAGAGGCAGCTACTATGAAATGGTTTAGATCAAAGCAGATACATGTGTTAGAACAGTCCAGGCAAAGCCCAGACCTAAATCTAATCACAGATGAAATACAGGGGTTGGACAATGAAACTGAAACACCTGGTTTTAGACCACAATCATTTATTAGTATGGTGTAGGGCCTCCTTTTGTGGCCAATACAGCGTCAATTCGTCTTGGGAATGACATATACAAGTCCTGCACAGTGGTCAGAGGGATTTTAAGCCATTCTTCTTGCAGGATAGTGGCCAGGTCACTACGTGATACTGGTGGAGGAAAACGTTTCCTGACTCGTTCCTCCAAAACACTCTAAAGTGGCTCAATAATATTTAGATCTGGTGACTGTGCAGGCCATGGGAGATGTTCAACTTCACTTTCATGTTCATCAAACCAATCTTTCACCAGTCTGGCTGTGTGTATTGGTGCATTGTCATCCTGATACACGGCAACGCCTTCAGGATACAATGTTTGAACCATTGGATGCACATGGTCCTCAAGAATGGTTCGGTAGTCCTTGGCAGTGACGCGCCCATCTAGCACAAGTATTGGGCCAAGGGAATGCCATGATATGGCAGCCCAAACCATCACTGATCAACCCCCATGCTTCACTCTGGGCATGCAACAGTCTGGGTGGTACGCTTCTGTGGGGCTTCTCCACACCGTAACTCTCTCGGATGTGGGGAAACCAGTAAAGGTGGACTCATCAGAGAACAATACATGTTTCACATTGTCCACAGCCCAAGATTTGCGCTCCTTGCACCATTGAAACCGACGTTTGGCATTGGCATGAGTGACCAAAGGTTTGGCTATAGCAGCCCGGCCGTGTATATTGACCCTGTGGAGCTCCCAACGGACAGTTCTGGTGGAAACAGGAGAGTTGAGGTGCACATTTAATTCTGCCATGATTTGGGCAGCCGTGGTTTTATGTTTTTTGGATATAATCCGGGTTAGCACCCGAACATCCCTTTCAGACAGCTTCCTCTTGCGTCCACAGTTAATCCTGTTGGATGTGGTTGGTCCTTCTTGGTGGTATGCTGACATTACCCTGGATACCGTGGCTCTTGATACATCACAAAGACTTGCTGTCTTGGTCACAGATGCGCCAGTAAGACGTGCACCAACAATTTTTCCTTTTTTGAACTCTTGTATGTCACCCATAATGTTGTGTGCATTTCAATATTTTGAGCAAAACTGTGCTCTTACCCTGCTAATTGAACCTTCACACTCTGCTCTTACTGGTGCAATGTGCAATCAATGAAGACTGGCTACCAGGCTGGTCCAATTTAGCCATGAAACCTCCTACACTAAAATGACAGGTGTTTCAGTTTCATTGTCCAACCCCTGTAAATATAAATTTATGATTCACTTCTCAGATGTTTATTTGCCAAAAAAGGGAACCATGATTTGTACTCCACTTCATGCAGGTCTTAACACACCAATAAGAATGCTGGAGGCAATGCTGGAGCACATAGAAGAAGTTTAAACCACCAGCCTTCCAGCTTAAATATAATGTGTTATAATGGCGCTATCTTTGGGTCCCCCCTGCTGAACAGAACTTGAAGCAGAAATCACTTCATGGACTCTAAACACGCCACTAAAGCCACTAAACACGGTCCAACAGATGACATTTGAAACGGCTCTGCAGAGGAAATGGAAAGGCATGAAAAACCAGGGATAAGCTGTTAGACATAACTCATAAGCAAACCTCTCTGATAGGATCAGGATTCATCATCGCTCAAGAAGCGTGTATACTGCACAACACAGAAATCATAGTGAACAACGGACATAATTTGAAACAACAAATGCTGATATTTTTAGAAAAAACCTTATTTTAGCTTGACCACATGACTGAGGTGTTAAAGGAGTCTGTGCTCAGTTGCCCGATCTCCTGCTATGTATCTACGATTTCTGATGCATGAAACAAAACATGCAGTAAAAAGATTTCCATCCTGAAATACATGTTTATTTCTAGAAAGCATGTGTATTATTGCTTGGCAGCAGCTCTGCTTTACATTTGGAGCATTCAGATTGTTTCAGCTACAAATTACTTAAGTAAATAGTAATAGAAATAGTAAATAAAATGTGTTTTTCTGCTCTATATGTTAATGACTTCTGTGGGGAAGAGATGGTATGCAATCATGTTGTGGTTAGAAAATCCATTAGAAGGGTTTTAAATTGCTGTGCTTGCTAATTGTGTTGGATTTGGGTGCAGTGTGTGCATTGTCTCCCCATGTATCTGTTGTTCTGGGTTTCATTAGGCGTACATGCCACGAGGTCAGGCTAAAGTGAAGGGGGCCGATCAGTGCGACGCATCTGCTCTGCTCAACCTGATCAACTACTGCAAATGTTTCTGCTCTGTGGACCTAAAGCTGGTGAGACAGGTGAGCAATGACAAAAATGGACATAGAAAGCAGCTTAGTTTCTCCACCTCATTGAACGTCTGCACGCTACGCTCTGTGCACACACCTGTTTTCCATGCACACAGTTAAGCTACAACTGTGAAAAGTCCCTGAAGCCATTGTTCTCATTTTAATATGTGTAAATTCATCAATCTCTCAACAAAGGTCAGACACCCTCTCAAACAGGAAGAACATACACTCTAGTAAAAACCCTGCAGCAGCTCCAGGTTCACCATACTTCTGGATAGTTGTCATACATAATATTCTGTCCTAAAGTGGTTGGTTTCCTTGCATGAATATTGCTTTTAAACACTGTCTAAAACGTTTCCCACCACTTGAGGATGAGTGTTTGGGAAGAATATTCCAGAAGCTTCATTAGGCGATGCAAAAAAAACAGCATTTGGGGTTTGCTTAGGATCACTGTCCTGTTGGAAAACCCAGTTTTGTCCAGGTTTCAGCCATCTAACCCAAGCTATAACCCTCCGAAGAGGGTTGGCTACGATGTGTCAGGACAACCCAAGAATCACCAAACCTTAGGCTGGAACACCAGTGTCACAGTAAACCATGAACGGACAGGATGGAAACAAAAAATAATCCTTTACTCCAGAATGGACACCTGTAAGCTTGACCGAAATTTGCAGCTGCCCTCATGGACAAGCCAAATCCCTTCTGGAGAAAAATCCTAAAGGTTTGCATGAGTCAAAGCAAGGCTTTCAAACCTAAAAATACTATAGTATTTGTCAAGCATGGTAGCACTGGGGGCCTAATTTGCCTCCAGTGGTGAAGACGCATTACACCAAGCGGATAATGATTGAAATGAATAAATCAGGCTAACATTAAGCTTCCATTCCATCAGTTGACTACTAATTGTCCCAAGAAGAGGGGTCAAATAGTGTTACACCAGGACCTTATTGATGGTTACAAACAGTTCTTGGTAAAGGTATGATTTGCTAAAGGACATTGGTCTGAATATTAGTGGGAGTTGATGTATATACAGTACTTAGTAACAAACAAGAAATAAGTATATACAGCTCATTGCTGAGAAAACAATGTAAAAGAATGACAAAAATTAATGGGATTTACTAGTCTGAATATAACATTAGAAAACATAAGTACAAGTAAAGCGTAGGTGGAAATTTGCAGGAAATTCACCATAATTTAATGTTGTTTGGTGATAAAGATGAGGAGGAAAGCCTTCTTCCAATAGAATATAATTTTATTTATATATCAATAATATTCAACTTCTGTCCCAAGTTGGGCTTTTACACAATCAAAACAACTAGCAACTCTAGCTTCAACTACATAAAACTACGTAATAAATTAAATATATCAATATATCTGAGATTAACCTATCTCACAACCCTTTAGAGACCCCAAACAGTGCAGAGGTTGTCTTTCTTTACACTTCCAAATATATGCTGTGAAGGAAAAATATTGTTTTTGTAATGTTCCCCCTTTATGTATTAGTAAACGTCTCCCCACCAGTGTGGTTGCTTGGCTGCCATCAGTCAGATAAAATGCTGCAAACAATACTTCAGTTGAGATGTTGGCAATGCAATCTTAAATGGATTTTATTTCTACATAACACACAGTTTTAATTAGTCAGTGGAGTCCACTTGTGTGTAATTTATTTTCTGTATAAATCCATCTGTTCTGTGGAGGCCTCCGAGGTTTGTTGGAGAACATTATAAAAACACAATATCCTGAACATACCAACACAACAAACTCCCATCTACCCTGACAGCCCAGGCATAGCTGAGCATTGTTTAGAGAAGCAGTGAAGAGGCCCAAAGTAATACTGGAGGAGCTGCACAGATCCAAAGCTCAGCTCAGAGAGTCTGTTGAAAGTTGTTTTGTGGAAAAAAGGTAAAGAAGTTATTTTTGTCTCAAGCTGTGTAGGAAACACAGCAACCATCCAGAAGAAGGTGCTCTGATCTAAGGTGACCATAATTAAACGTTTTGGCCAACATTCAAAAAGCAGTGTTTGGAAAAACAAAACGGATCCACCACAAAAAGGTTGGTGGCAGCATCATGCTATGGAGATTATTTTCCAGTCAGAGTTGATGTGAAGATGGATACAGCTAAATACAGGACAATCCTGGAAGAAATCTGTTAGAGGTTGCAAAAGAATTGGGGCTTCGGCCGAGGATCACCTTTTTAAAAGGAAAACAACCCTAGCTAAAAAGAATGATTCCAGTCAGCATTTTCATGGGATAGAATGGCCCAATCAAAGTTCAGGCCAAAATCTAGTTGAGAATCTGGGGCAAAGCTGGTAGAGGCATACTCCAAAAGACTTTCGACTGAGATTACAGTGAAAGGTGTTTCTACAGAGTGTTGACTCAGGGAAGCTGAATGCAAAGGCACATCACACTTTTCAGTTTTCTGTTTGTAAACAAACTTGTAAGCCCTGGCTTATTTTCCTACTATATTATTTCCAGGCAGCGGTAACCTTTAACTGATCCTCAGTACTGTTTGTGTGTTTCTGCTTCCAGTTGATTCAGTGCAGGAACGAACTGATGCACTCCTGTGAGTTTCGGGTAAAGGATGACTGGATGAGGCACTACAGAACCGCTCTGAAACACTTTGTGCAGCAGCTGAGCAGCGTACCCCACATGGCAGCTGTGGGGAAACAAATCGAACAAGTGAGCATGTTTGTAAAACCAACGCAGCTCCACTTTGAGGCACTTGCTCACTGTTATGTGATTATTGTTTGATGAGACTTGTTCCTGTTATTTCTTTCGATCCAGATGCTGACTGTTGAGCTTTCGATATGTGTGTTTGGTGTTGACCGACTGGACTCTGCCGGCCCCTTGGCTGGTTTAGATCCGGATTCTGTCAGTGAGCAAGAAACGAGCGCTGAGTTAGTCAGCCAGTGGGAAGCTGAGCTGCTGCAGGAGGTGTTGCAGGAGTGTCTCCATGCTGCTCATGAGGAAGATGAGGAAGCAACGACACATGTAGGCAAATCAAATACAGATGGCTGCATGCACTTGCTTTATTATACAAATGCATAAAGAACCTGTGACATACATTTGCACAACTCTCTTCCTTCCTCAGGACACTGAACAGCTGAAAAAGCTGCAGGGCTTCCTCCAGGCCAACAAAGACCTAGGTGAGAGGTTTGCTACAGAGCTTAAAGCTATCGGCTCTCTGGAGGTCAAAGGAGAAGAGGAAGATTAAAAGAAAGCGAAGAGTATATTATTCACTCTGTATGTACTTGTATTTATTACTTGAAATGGGGAATAGTGAGAATTCAAGTAAAGAATCAATTGTACCTAGAGTTTATTGTTCCAATAATTTTTTCTTCTATTTTCTTCATAAAAAGAATATGGGGGAAAAACACTAAGTGTAACACAAACTGGAGTTGCCACTATTAGTCTGTTTATGGTGCATTTCTAGCAAAAGTATGCAAAGACAGGTGTACATGGTAAAATAGATGAACTTTGTTTATTATTGGTTTATTACCAGAACGTGGCTTTACTTAAAGGACTTTTGTTGTATTGTTTCCTTTAAGGTTAGAATATAGTGTTGGAGCAAGTTTGGTTACAGTAATCCTCCACATAAATAGTGTGTTCTTTAACAAAGGTTTGGTGCACAACTTTGAATTTATTGTGAATTTTCTCTAATCCAAACCGGGTCAAAATTGTACATTCAGACTCAAGCAAAACTTACCACAAAAGAAAGGAAATGTTTGGTCCATTGTTTTTTGTTATCATGGTTCCTTGCAATAAGTTTTATCTAGTTGGAAAACTCTAAATTACAGTTGGGGGATGCTAGCAGCATAAAGATCCATGATCTGATTGTGTAACGAGGAATGATCTTCGCCTTTCCTCCTGTAGGGAAACTGCAGGTGTGTTTAGTATGCGGGTTATGCCCATGAAAAACTTACCAAATCGTCTCTGTCAATGCCGAACCACAATTGACTCCTGTTGGGTGTCATTTATTGCCTTTGACGTTTGAAGAAACAAGATCTATGGGCAATTTAACTCTTTATTTATTTAACAAACAGTAAAGTTTGTGGCAGAAATGTACATAACCACAACAGCCTGGCACTTCCTCCTCATGCTGGTCTGTGACCATCTTGGTCACACACTGCAGTGGTACGGCTTCCCTTTTTTTCAGCCAGCATTTGTCACAACTTTACATTGTGATCGTGCTGGGTATGCTGGCATGAACAGCACACCTAAGCTGATCTTCCAGGTTTCAGTGACATTGAGGCCGTCATTGCAGGCAGGCCATTTCATTGTCTCCCCTCTCAAATTCTGGGAGTTGTCTCGGATAAACCCCTGTGCTCTGTGGGAGCAAGCATTGACATCATGGAAAACAGAGTCTAGACCTTAAAAGTAGAGATGGAGGATTGCCAGTGATTGGCGTCGATATCTCTGTGCCTTGAGATGGTCTCCATTGATAACACGCCCTGTTTTTTGGCAGAGAAAATGGTCCCAAACACACAGCAGTACAAGTTTTGAGAGGCATTGAGCTTTCTAAATTGGGCTCCCCAAAGCCTGACCTCCAGCCTATTAATATTTTGCTGCCTAAAGCAACAGGTTTTAATTAATTTTACGCTTCCTGCCAAGAAGAGTAGTCAAACACACAGCCAGTATTATCGATAGAAGCTTGTTGATGATGCTGTTGAGGTGCAGTTTCTTCCAGGGACATTTAATGAAATATCTGTGGGGATGCATAGTACATATTTGAGCCTAAATGTACAATTTTAATCCCTTGCAGATGAGAAAAAATCCACAAAAAACTTAAATGCTCAGTTCTTTTTTAAAAAAATCACTTTAGTTGTATGTTATAAAATTATTCCACCCTTGAAAAAGAACAGTTCAAATAAATCATTAAATGCTTGACATTAATATGAGAATGGTGTGTTTTTATGATTAATGAGCCCATGTTTAGTACATTCCCACAGTACATGCTGATGTCCAGTTTGTCCATGTTGAGTGCATATGAACCTCTAACTAGAGATGTGTCTGAGTCTATAAGACAACAGCAAAGAACAAGTGTGACTTAGGACTACTTTTTACATTTTGTCCGGCCCAGGAAGCCTGACTTTTCTCAGGTCAAATCTTTAAGTGTTTCTATTTTAAAACACGTGAAATGTTCAAAACCAACCACAGCTGCCATTGATGTTGTGTTGCTGTGGATGTAGGTATGGTTATGGTTATGGGAGTCTGCTGGTTGTTTGTCTGCTTCAGGCTACATCGGTTTGGCTGAATCCTCTCTTCTTTGTCATGTGAGGTCAGCTGATGGTGTCTAGATGCACGTAAAATGTTTTTCATTCACACATGTAAAATATGTCTGTTAAAGTTAAACTATATAAAAGAAAATTCTTAAACTCATAAATAGCTTCATTACAGTTTTTACATAGGAAACGCTAAAGCCGCCAAAGTAGAATAGCAAAAACAATTATTGTTTTTCTGTTCCACACAGTGAACCCATTATTGTGGTTATGTGTGGTGAACTTTTCTGTCTCTGCATGACAGAAAAGTGTGAAAACCAGAAAAGCTTTTCCTGCCTCAGAACCTTTCACACGCTCTTGTGCTGCAACACAGTGCCGCTCCTTCACCTGCAGAGCACAAACGAGCACCTGCCTCTGAGGCAACATGGAGACAGAGAGGGTCCTCATTCGCTCCATCTACTATGGTAGAATTGGGAGCAAGGCCACGGAGAAGCTGCTGGAGAGTTTTGGACGTGACGGCAGCTTTCTGCTGAGAGACAGCGAGACGGTGCGGGGGGCCTACTGTTTGTGTGTGAGGTGAGGTCTTAGCTCTGTGTATCCTCAAATACACAGAATATTTTGTTCATGGTAACATTCTTATGTTGATCACACAGGGTCAAGGTCAGACGTTTGTTAAATGTCGCCCTTACAGTTGGGATCCTTTTTGAGCGATTCCCTCTTTTTAAATTTAAAAACAATCTTTGTGATGATTTCCAATAAAAATAAATGCTAAAACAAATTCAGCTTTTGTCCAAACAGACATTTGCGTAAATTGTTGAAAGCTTTCACTTTCCAACTGACACCCGAACATGTAAAATAAATGTAACAAAAACAACAAAAAGTGTAAAGAAAGCAGGCAGAAATGACTATGATAGAAGAGATAACATAACGAAAGCCTCATAGTTTAACCATGATCTTAGCATTTGTCTACAGCAGTTCAGTCTCTACTGTAGTGTTATGTCTGCTGCTATGCAGCAGGAAAGTGCTGGCGCTGAGTTTTCTATAACTGAAAGTACTCAGACCATTTGTGCGTTATAAGGCAGATTATGTGGTGGTATCAGCAAACATGCAGTATAACAATTCTGAGTTGCAAAAAAGGACTTTCGTAACATTTTTAAAACAGTTGCAAATAATTAATAAAACACTGCATGTATAGTTTTTAAAACTAGTCAAATCAAATTCCTTTTATAAAACCTCACTGGCTCATGGTCCATGGATGTTCTGTTTGATGGAAACTGTTTTAAACCAAAAAATGGGCCTTCTCTCAACATGTTTTTTTGCATATATATGTTGAAATTATAGAAGATTTAAATTATTGGAACATCCTTAATAAAGGTGCTGCAAAAGTAACATTAAATTAAAAGTGAGCACACATCGTGTTTTGTACTACTAAAAAAAAAAAACCTTCTCTGCTGCGCTGCAAAAAGTTGCGTCTGACGTTCATTTTTATCCAGGCAGATAGTAGATAGTAGAATTTGGATACATAATAGTATAAAATTATTTGCTCCCTTTCTGATTTAATCTATTATTGCTTTTTTGTCACACAGTTTAGGCCAAAATTTGTTTCAACATACTGTATTTTTATTTAAATACAAACAGGTAAATTACCAAAAGCAAACTTCTTTGTAGAATGAAAATTGTTTTAAATCTAAATCTGTCTAATTTTACATCTAAATTATTATGAATAATTTTGGAGTTAACTGTAAATCTTGCAGATCTTCAAACAGATTTGAATATTAGTCAAAGATAACCTGAGTGGCAAAAAGGTAATTTTCTAATAATGATTTCAGTTAGCGGTAAAAACAATGTCCAAAGCTAATTAGCTCTATATGTAGATACATATACCTGGTAAGGATTCTTTTACATCACTGTGGATGAATTTTGACCCGGTGGTCTTTACAGAATTGTTTTTATTCAGGGTTTACAACAATGACCTTGACTATTATACCATGTTTAAGGTCATGCCAATGCATCTCAGTTGACTTTGACTAGGCCACTCTAAGAGGTCATTTTTTATTTTTTTTTATTTTTGAGCCAGTCAGTGGTTTACATGCTGGGATCCATGGGATCATTGTTCTGCTGCATAACACACATCACTACCTGATGGCCAGATATTATCCTTCAAGACTTCATTATTCCATGTGTTGTAGAAAGTCATCCAGGTCCTGAAGCAGTAAATCAACCACAGATTACAACACCACCACCACCATGTCTGACTGTTGGTAAAACGCTGTCTTTTCTAAAATGCTGTGTAGTTTTACACCAGATGTTTCACTTTTGCCACATTAGTCTACACAATACTTCTACAAAAATCCCGGGGAACACGTAGATGTTTCTTGGCCAACATGAGATGGGTCTTTGTGTTCTTTGTGATCACCAATGGTTTTCACCTTGAACGTGTGTTTGTTGATATTAACACCGACCTTAACTGGGCCATGTGAGGTCCGTAGTATTGCGGTCTATCTGTTACTTAATTATTTTCCAAGGGGGAGAAATTACTTTTTCAGGTTGGTTTAGATATTTTTTTCCCTTCATATTTGAAATCATTTGTAAACTGCTTTTTTTTGTATTTGATCTGTTTTATAAGTGTTTTGCCGATATTAAAATGTGTTTAGCATTTAAGTTTGACAAAAAAATAAAAAGAGAAGAAATCTGTAAGACACACTTCTTTACAGCCCTGTATAAATATATGGGTTTATAAGAATGTGATGGGAAAATATTCTGAATATATTTTAAGCAAATCTAAAACCTATTTGTTCTGTTTTCATAAATAGATTTTACAAATAAAACAAATTGTGAATGATCTGTAATCAGTCATCAGTCAGTCAGTCAGTCATTTTCTATACTGCTTCTCCCATAGTGGGACGCTGGGGAGCTGGTGCCTATCTCCAGCAGTCTACAGGCGGGAGGCGGGGTACACCCTGGACAGGTCGCCAGTCTATCGCAGGGCAACACAGAGACATACAGGACAAACAACAATGCACACACTCATTTACACCTGAAGGCTATGTAGAGAGACCAATTAACCTAACAGTCATGTTTCTGGACAGTGAGAGGAAGCTTGAGTACCCGGGGAGAGCCCATGGGCTGTAATCTGTAATGTGAACAATAAATAAGACTCTGTTCAGCATGTCTACATCATGTTGTTTTTACCCATGTCTGAATCCATGCTTGTCCTGATAACAAAAAAGCTTTAAATTGCTTGCTTCTTTGTATTTCCATAAACAGAATAAAGTTTTTCTTTTAAAGAACTTCTGTTCAATGTAGAACAATACACTTTAGGTTTGACCAGTCTGATAAAAATGCTTTCCAGATTCCTTAAATAAAAACCGTTTTATTGAGCACTGAATAGAAATTTCAAATCACATGCCGCTGTTCCATTACACATCTCTGGAGCCAAATATTACTACAACACTAAGACTGTTGTATCATATAGTGACCCTATTTCAAATCGCACTGCTAAACTTCAAAAAGACCAGGAGTTCATCTATTTCTTAGCACTGTAACTTGTTTCTACCCGAGACAAGGACACATCGCCCAAGACCTTAGAAGAAAATCACCTGGGGCCATTACTTGTATCAACTTTTAACGGTATTATAAGTCATTATCTAAATTTCAGATCAGGTATTTACTGATGAGAAATATAAGCAACAAATCAGAAAAACAAAACCAGAGACAAAAAAACATAATTTACTTCTTATCTGAATTTAAAGCACTTTGGCTATAATAATAAATGAACTCATTAGGCAGCCAGTTCTTTTCCTTAACCCTGTGTGGAAAATTGTTATCTTAAATGATGTGTAGCTAACTCTCTGGAGACAGACATCACTTTACAAACTACAGACCTATATCTTCACTGCACCAGTTCTCAAAACTACTGGAAAAACATTGCAGAGTAGACAAATTCAATGAAAGAATCAATCTACTCACAGAAAGTCAATATGGATTCAGGTCCAACAGAGCAACATCTCTGCCACTATTAGAATTAAAAGAAAAAATCCCAAATTGCATTGATAACAGAACAAATTGCAGTAGGAGTAGGAAACATTTGATGCTGTTGACTACAACACATTATTAGTTTACCTTGAAAAGTTGGGTTGTGCTGGCTCGAAAGCTCTTTAATGAACAGACAACAGTTTGTGCAAATAAGTGAACAAAATTCATCAGATAGGGAATCACATGCGGAGTACCACAGGGGTCAGTATTAGGACTGAAGTTCTTTGTACATTGATGACATATGTAAAGTATTAAAGTTATTGAAATTTATACTGTTTGCATACAATACAAATATTTTTAATGGGAAACGTTTTAAACAAATTAAAACTATGGTTTGACAAAAATAATCATAATATCATTAAATATGAGTAAAAATACGATCATAATTTTTGGAAGGATTGAAATAGAGCCACATGTGGAACTAAAACTCAAAAACACGCAAATAGAAAGAATGAATGAAACAAAAATTTCTTGGTGTAATGCTGGACCACAAAATGTGCTGGAAACCTCATGTAAGTTATGTAAGAGCAACGTTGGTAAAATTCACACAGCAATTCCTGGAAGAATAAGCCATAGTCTGGATTGCAAATCACTGTATATTCTAAACTCATCAATGTTTTTATCATACTTATATTACTGGGTAGAGGTCTGGAGAAGTACTCTACCTGCTGTTTATACTTAAAAAAAAGCCATAAGGGTAATACAAAAAGTTGGACCCAAAGAACATACAAACCTATTATTTTTAAAACCTTGGACATTAAAATTTTTGGAAAAGGTTTAAGACAAAACAGCACAGATAATGTACAAAACAAGACAATCTATTGCCAACAAATATGTTCACGTAAAGAAATGGAGGATACAATCTAAGGGGATATAGGAGTTTTAAAAACAAAAAATAAGAACAACAATGGAAAGTATGTGCATATCAAGCTGTGGAGTGGCTTTTTGGAACGGCTTGAATAGAGAGATTAGGCACAGTACAAACATGAATACTTTTCAAATAAATATATATATAGAAATTGAAGGATATTTGTAAATAATATAGGACATCACAAGATGATCTTTATGACTTAAAATGGGTTTTTCCTTTATGAAATTGATGCAATATGGTCAATGACAGGGATATGTATGCATTATTTGAAATTTGATAAAACAAGTTGCCCTGTATATTATAACAGATGTAGGCAGACAAAAGGCATAAAGTGGAGGGAATATGAAAAAAAAGTATAAACTTCTTCTCACTGTCTTAGTTTCTTTATACATGTGCATATTTATGTAGCTACCTCTTACAGGAATGGGAATTAGGGAGAAAGGAAGGAGATATGGGTGCAGTCCACATAAAAACCCTGTAATGTGGCTGAATTGCACACCTTGTCCTAGAATTTCACTGTGATGAGTAATATAAGCAATCCCACCTATATGGCATAAGCTCCAGTCTCTCCTTCATCCAGAGGTCATACACTAGTAGTGTATCTCAGCACCTCACTTGTCTCTCGTTGAGAAATATCCGCTCCACATCTGTTAAGTCGGCCTTGCTTCACATCGCTTCACAGTGGGCCAGTTTAACTCTCTTGGCACAAATAATAATGGCAGCACGCCATGCAATGAGTTCTTTAGGAAGTACATTCATATTTCTGAAGAAATTGATCACCCAGAAAAGACATTGGAACCAATAAAAATTCTCATAGTAAATTTAATTGTGTAACTATGGAAAATAATGCATCACGTAAAGTGACAAAGTTGTGAGAAGTGACTGGTGTCTGGTTTCAGATCAAGTAAGCAGAACATCACTGAGTAATCCTCAGTCCAAGATCCACAGATCCAAGATCAACATGTTTCTATTTCAGTTTTGCAGAAATCCACTAAAAAGAGTTTTTGTTTCACAGGAAAGCGCCCTTTGTACATACCTACAGGCTCGAACGCGATGGCGATGGCTGGTACCTTCAGGTGAGTGAACATCACAGATTAGATCAAACATGTGCAGACACTGACACACATTCAAGGACGTCAATCACTGTTTCCACTCATGTGTACAGTACTGTTAAAAACAGTTTGGCCCTCACAGATTTATTCTGTTTCGGCTTTTTTGTCACAATTGAAATGTTTCATATCAAACAAATATTACTGATTACACAAAATAACCTGTGTAAATATAAGAAGTAGTTTTCAAATTAAGATTTTATTTGCTACGAGATAAAAAGCTATCTAAATCAATCTGACTCTATATGTGGGAGTAACTGCCCCGTAAACCTATTAACCGGTTGTGCTAACTGTTTGTTATTACTGGAGATGAGTCATTTACCTCAGTCTGGAGGAATTTTGGCCCATTCACTTTGGAGGTTTTTTGAGCAAGAACAGCCTGTTTATAGTCATGCTACAGCATCTAATTCAGATTTGAGTCCTTACTTTGACTAGGCCACTCCAAAACTTTCATTACATTACTTTTCGAGCCACTCAGAGGTGGACTTGCTGATGTACTTTGGGTCATTGCTTTGCTGTATAACCCAAGGGTTCTTGAGCTTAAGGTTACAAACTAGAGGCTGACATTTTTATGGGAATCCCACGGGATGGGAGACAGCATTATTAAAGATCACGTGATCGGGACGGTACAGGATAAATAATGAACGGGAGCAGACGGGAGCGGGAGCTAACCAATAGTAGGGAAAACAAACTAGGATCAATTGTCTTTGGAAATGTAAAACTGAGACTTTGTTATAAACTTTAAGAAAAAAAACTTGACTGGACGGCGCCATTGTGTAGTTTTTTTCCAAGAAGCCTATACTATAATTCAAGTCAAGCGAACTACACGACCCACAAGCCAACAGTGCTTCTGATCGATGTTTTTCACCTGCGTTCAGAATGGAAGAAGCAAACGCAGGTGGAGAACTGGACGTGGTAAAATTGGATTTGCAACGTAGAGCTGACAGGAAAGTCGCAAATATTACCGAACTTCAGGAGAGTTGAATGTAGCGGTGTTTATACGCAGAATTCTGCTTGTAAAACGTGTTTAGTCGTAATCAAGTCCACCAGTGATTAAGGCACACTTGTAAGGCAAATTCTGGATTGAGTCAGCTGCATCTCTTCATTCGTCAAACCAAAAGTACCATCATGTACAAGTCTCATCTGATCAATAAAATTGCTCACGTGCACTAAAGGTTTAAGAGCCTTTGTCACAGTAGAGGGGAAAGGCTTCATCAAGGGAAGATATTAAATAAATACGTTGTAAAATACAAAAAAAATGTATGTACCATTAAATGTACAATTTATTTTAATACATCATTAAATATTAAGTGTACCACTAATTACGTCACGTCTTCTTTAAAATTATACTTAATTATTCAGTGGCACATTTAATTGCATAATAGTCCATTTCATGATATAATGGTACATTTATTGTTTCTAATGATGTATTAAATAAATAAATGGTACCTTTAATTTAATGGCACATTAAATGTTACATTTCTTTCATGTTACATTTACTTCACTCATGGGACATTCACAACATTTATTTATTTAATGATGATTTTATTGTATTCATTTTGTCCAGTTTGACCCTCCATTCTTAATGCCTGTATAGCAGGTTGTGTCAGAATTTGAATCAGGTGTGCTGGAGCAGACACACATCTAAAACTTGCAGGGAAGGGGTCCCTGAGGACCAGGGCTGTGAACCGTTGAGGTACAGTTTCTAAATTGTGAAGGTAATGCCTTTTTGCCCTTTTGTTCATCAAGTACAGTTCTCTTGCTAGGTGCATTTTTCTTTCATTTCAGCAATTTTGAAACATAAAAGTAATGTCATTGTTCAAAGGAAACAATCACTTAATAAATGAGTAAAATACAACTATGTACATTTTGTTTATTCTGCTAAGATAGGCATGGTCTGTTTCCTTGTTTGATATTTTATTATTTCTTCATTGTTATTCTTTTTACTTTAACTGGCCTTTACTACAGCTAAAAACAAGGACCTAACTGGTCCTTCAAACAAATTGTCAAAAGACTAAATGAAGAAAACAAAAATGTGACTGGCCCAGGAGTGGGAGTCGTTCTAAATGGGAGCGGGATGGGAATGGGAGTCAATTTACCAGGAGTGGGATGGGACAGGATTTTTATTGTTATGCTGGCCTGGGATTGGGATGGGACAGGAGAGAAAATCCACTCCCGTGTCACCCTCTAATACACACTGATGACCAAACTTTTTCCTTTAGGCTTTTCTTACATGCTAAATTCATGGTTCCATGAAAAACTGTTTAAAAGTGTTTATGATATTAATGTACGTCACTGTATGAATCTTATTGCTGAATCTTGCAAATGGGTCTGCTGTTTTGCCAGGTCCCTCTTTGAAAAGAGACTTTAAATCTCTACAAGGATATATTTGTAAATAAAGGTTTATTATCATTAACGAGGTTCTTTTTCTGTAATACTGATCTAATTTCACAGCAGATGTAACAAGATGCACGTCCTCCAAAGAGGTCCACTTTCTTCTCGTCAGTCCACAGAATATTTCCCAACAGTCTTGGGGATCATTGAGGTATTTCTTTTGGTAAACGTGAGATGGACCTTTATGTTCTTTTTGGTTGGTAGTGAATATCACCTCGGAACTAGTATATTTTTTATTGTTGAATCTTGAAAACTGACCTTAACAGAAGCAACTAATGAAGCACTTCAAGGGATTGATCTACTAAGATCCCAAATAAGGAGTACCAAATTGCATGTTAAAAAAAATAGCACCTGCTATTAGTAGGAGTTTTGGGGGCGATCTACTAAGATTGCTTGCACAATTGATAACAGGTGCAAAAGTGGTGCGGACCACCCTATTTAAATGAGGATTTTGCTTGTGCTACACACCGTCACCATGGAGAGTTTGGACACATTCAGACATGTAAACAGACTGAACCCCTATTGGTGCTCAAGCACCTGCCATTTTGCCCTTAATTAGAAAGGGGTCCTTTCTGCATAAGCCCAATATTTTTTTTCATGCATCAGTATCTAAAAATTTAAGTGACCCTCTCTGCCATCATTTCCCTCCAAAGGTGTTTTGATATTTGACAGGCATTTATTTAAGTGCACTGGCCCTTCACCGGATCACCGTGCACACAAGCATTGTCCCTCCCTCTTCCTAATCCACTTTGCCATCATACAGTGTAGAGTGCAGGGCTTAATGGCTACAGCCGCCACGCTCCTCCTTTGACCCGCATGAGACAGACAAGTCAGTGTTACTGGAATCCCAGAAGAGACATTGAAAGAAATTAAAAAAAAAGCTTTCAGGTGATTTCAGACAACTTGTTTATTTTTTATTTTTCTTTCAATGTCCCATTACAGGCTCAATAATGGTTTCAGGTTCTCTGTTGGCTGTTAATGTTCAGTTTTGTTTGTTCAAACACATGCTACAATATTTAAGTTCTTTCATGGTATTTTAACAATAAATGCATTTCCTAAATGGCTGATGAGAAATGGCAGACAACCATGTTGTTCGCCGCCTTCTCACTTCGGTAAAGTTAGAAAGATATTCACAGATTCGGCTTTTCCGGATCAATAACTCATCAGCGGAACATTGCTTCCTCTCTGCAACCACAGCAAGGCAGACAGTGAGCTACAATCGTCTTTTCCTCAAAACGAGCCCACCACCGCGCTGGGGGACTTGCATTACCTCTATGCAGAGATCGCTGCTCCTCAAATGCGCAGGGACCGTCTGCAAATTGCAACACCAGAAAAATATGATGGAGAAATATTCAATAGCTTCGCCAAGGAGAAGTGTATTGTCATTAAAATCATTTTATGTGTATGTGATCTCACGTTTTTCGTACTACATTTCTTTCTTCTTTTCATACTACACTGCAACTTTAAAGTTGTTGCAGTGTAAACAACGTGATATGGAGTAGATGTGATGATTTGTATGTCACCCTACAACAGTTTCTTTGTGGATAATAATACCTAAAAAAAGACATAATGTTACATAGAGAATATTTGTAATATCTGTGGCACATTGTCCCAAAGTAATAGTTGTAGTATGATCAAGATGATGTGCTCTATGTGTGCTATGAGTTTGATGGCACTACAATGTGGTATAGGGAAGTTATTGCTTACTTTAATGATTAAACATCATTAAAATGAAAGCCCAGACCTAGACAGTGGTGGGCCATAAAATAACGGTTCGCTAGAATTATCCAGACGCAAGAATATGCAGCGTTAAAATGAGTTTTCCCCTAGGAGATTTGGCATGGCTTCTATTTGTGACTTGCTCCAAATTAGCCCTTAAAAATGACATTGCTGGAAAGATGATGTATCTCTACTATTTTTATTTCTCTCTCTCCTTGGTCTGTCACTGTACCTATGCCTCTTTCCTGCCAAATTGACCAGTTTGCACCTACCTTTTAAACTTGCTAAAAATAGACGCAAAACAGCACCCACAATACATTTCATATTTAATGAATCACATTGCACATGCTAAATCATGACATTTGCATATCATCCTCCTAGTATTTTGCACGTTCTGATAATCAGCATATATTCTGCATGTTAATGAAGGCAAATACGCTAATGGATTGCACCTGCTATTATGCTCATTTGAGAGACGCAATCCTTGGTGCACCTGGTTAGTAGACATGCTTTGAGCGGCATCAAGTAAGCAGACAGAAAGCGAGTGGAGAGAGGGGGAAGACATGCGGCACAGGTCTCTGGAGTCAGGACTCGATCATGGGACAGCTGCGTTGAAGACTGAAGCCTCTATATACGGGTGGCATGCTCTACCACTATACTTCCCGCCCTCTCTGAGGAATTTTGGGTATCTGGTTACTCCTGTGAAGGTCCATGTTTTCTCCATTTGAAAACATCTATCAGTCTTTCCTGACCAATAGATGTCAGTGATAAATTTCCTTAGATTGCAGCCTGATTTGTTGCTTTTTGAGATTTATTTGCCTACTTCATGTTGTCAGAAAGGTTCTGTTTAAGTAATCCCAGGATTATACATATCTAGCACTAGTCAGACTAGATATGTAGAACTAGACAGGCTTGGGGGTGCCAATTCATCACAGGTATTTCATGATTTAGAAAAATCATGTGCTTGATGATTTGAAGCATTTAATTATGACAAAAAAGCAAAAACACAACAAATCTGTAAGGGACCAAAATAAATTTTTACAGTACTTTTTATGTTTGTTTGACAGGATTTAAGAAACCAACTGCTGAGATTTGAAACTCTGGAGTCACTGATCCTGCATTACAGAGGGGGCGTGGTCCCTCACGTAGGCATAGCTCCCCTCACTGATCCACTGGACAAGACAACAGTACCAAGCAGCTGGATTCAAGGTGTGACACACACAGATTTACAGGCATGCACACAAGCATGCTAGTACTGGCGCAAACAGACACAGACTCTCACGCATGATCAATATAAGTCAGAGAATTTTATAAAGAGCCTGTCAGGTTCATGACCATCCAAACTCACAGTTACACTGTTTCATACTGTAGGACTGGTCTACATGGAACTGAATGGCAGCAGCAGCCAGTCTGGTCAGTGAGACCCCAACTTCATCCCAAGAGTTCTCCAAGAATCAGCCTTTTCACCTGTTGCTTCAGCGGAAGACTTTCATATTTATGTTATATTAAGATTTTTATTTTTTACCATACCTTTAAAACATGCCCTGCGATGAACTGGTGACCTGTCCAGGGTGTACCCTGCCTTTTTGTGTGTGAGAAAGAGTGTGTCCCATTTTGACATGTGTCTACATTCTGATGCTTTGTGGCCCATGGGAAAAATATTTTGCTATAATGGCCTCATGATTGCAGATGCTTTTCTGTGTGCTTTAATCAGCATCCAGGTGGCTCTGTTTTGACCTTTATCTCTGTGGTTTAGTTTCTTCTATCTCATCTGAGATTCAATTCAATTCAATTCAGTTTATTTATATAGCGCCAATTCACAACACATGTCGTCTCAAGGCACTTCACAAAAGTCAGGTACATACATTCCAATTAATCTTAATCATTGAACAGTGCAGTCAGATTCTGTTATTTATTCAAATTGGATAAAAAGTTTTTCTATCTAAGGAAAGGAAACCCAGCAGATTGCATCCAGTCAGTGACTTGCAGCATTCACTCCTCCCGGATGAACATGTAGAGACAGTGGACAGTCACTGGCCTTAACTTTGCAGCAATCCCTCATACTGAGCATGCATGTAGCGACAGTGGAAGGAAAAACTCCCTTTTAACAGGAAGAAACCTCCAGCAGAACCAGGCTCAGTGTGAGCGGCCATCTGCCACGACCGACTGGGGGGTTAGAGAGAACAGAGCAGAGACACAAAGAGAACAAAGAAGCACTGATCCAGGAGTACTTTCTATGGGAAGGAAAAGGTAAATGTTAATGGATGTAGCTCCTTTAGTCGTTTCACCTAGAAAGAAAGAACAGATAAACTCTGAACCAGTTTTCAAGGTTAGAGTCTGAAGAGAGCACATAGAGTTAGTTACAGTAAAAGCTCAGTCAGTAGCTATGTCTAGGAGAGAGAAAGGGTTAAACACTGAAAGACAGGGCCATGTGGATCATCGGTAGAGGGTGAGCATTAAGTTGTTGCCAGCAGAAGCTTGGAGGATTCCCCTCTCCAGAAAGGTGTTAAAGGTAGACACAGAGTCAGGCCAGGTGTAGCTTCTAGGAAGAGAAAAGAGAGAGAACAAAGTTAAAAGCTGAGATAACAGCAAATAATACAAAATTGAAGAGTAGCGTGAGAAAGTAGCGAAGAGGGTGAAAGTGGTCATTATGTCCTCCAGCAGCCTAAGCCTATAGCAGCATAACTACAGAGATAGCTCAGGATAACCTAAACCACTCTAACTATAAGCTTTATCAAAAAGGAAAGTTTTAAACCTAGCCTTAGAAGTAGACAGTTTGTCCATCTAGAGCCCACTGATGGCCATTGTTATAGTAAAAACCACAACGATTGGGATACCTCTCTCTGTCAGATTGACCATAACCATTGGAAAAGAGAGGGGGTCATACAGGTAGCAGAAATTGAGGGTGTGTTTGCACCTCAACCATAACTGAGCCGGTTTAGGCTAAACCTGACTCCCCCTTACTCCATCCAACAAGGGGAGAAGAAGATGGAGGTAAAATAAGGAAGATAGCTCAGGATAACCTAAGCCACTCTAACTATAAGCTTTATCAAAAAGGAAAGTTTTAAGCCTAGCCTTAAAAGTAGACAGGGTGTCCGCCTCACGGACTAAAACTGGGAGCTGGTTCCACAGGAGAGGAGCCTGATAACTAAAGGATCTGCCTCCCATTCTATTTTTAGAGACTCTAGGAACCACCAGTAAACCAGCAGTCTGAGAACGAAGTGCTCTGTTAGGAACATATGGAACAATCAGATCTCTGATGTATGATGGAGCTAAATCATTAAGGGCTTTATATGTGAGGAGGAGAATTTTAAATTCTATTCTGGATTTAACAGGGAGCCAATGAAGGGAAGCTAAAATAAGAGATATATGATCTCTCTTTTTAATTTTCACCAGAACTCTTGCTGCAGCATTTTGAATCAGCTGAAGGCTTTTAACTGCATTTTGTGGACATCCTGATAGTAAAGAATTACAATAGTCCAGCCTTGAAGTAACAAATGCATGGACTAGTTTTTCAGCGTCACTCCTGGACAGGATATTTCTAATTTTGGCAATGTTCCGGAGATGAAAGAAGGAAATCCTAGAAACCTGTTTAATATGGGATTTAAATGACATGTCCATGACATGAGATCATGAAGGTTTGTAGTAGAAAAGGAAATGGAGCCATGCACATGAAGCTGACAATCATGAGGGTTTAATTGTTAATTGTTAGTCTGTAAGTAATAAGGGTAGTGTGTTTTGACAGGTCAGCTATACGTATGCTTTAGTGCATGTACTGAAACTGCAGCTAAATATGAATGCAAACTGATGTGTTAATTAACCAAGGATGTTACTGGACTTAGGAATGGCAGGCAAGTTGAATATAGTGGCTGCAAGGAGAGAACGTGCTCCAGTCGAAAGAGTGTTAAAGCTTGTAGCTAAACCTATCAAGGGTACCTCTGGTTCACAGCTTCAGAAAATTTGGCAAATAAACACAGTCTATTTTAGGCATTCAAATTCAGTTTTCATTTTTTGCCTCAATATTTCTTTTAGCTTTTTTAACACCTTTCTGAAAAAGAGATGAATGAAGCCAGAGTATCTTTGAAATTCACTCAAGATGAAACTACACTGTAATCCAATTCAATTCAGTTTATTTATAGAGTGCCAATTCAAAACACACATCGTCTGAAGGCTATTCAGTCCAGTCATACAGACAGAACCCAAATCAGTTACATACATTTATCAATTGATCCTGATTATCAAACAGATCAGTCAAGTTCATTTTTTTTTCAAAGGGTTTAGCAACCCAAAGGGTAAAATAACAGAATCTATTATGTTTAAGAGTTATGTTTTGGAAAAGATACACAAGTTTAGGAAGGATTATCATCTTGACTATATTAACTTGACTATATTAGTGGGAGAGGGAGGAGTTTCCACCTATCTACCATTACTTTGTTTGTTAGTCAGATCCAGATAGTTATTTGTAAAAAGGACCTTTGGTCCACTGTAATATTTATTCCCAGGTGTTCAAAGCAATTGGTGGAAACTTTAAATGGCAATATATTAGGAAAGCAGTGTCCAGACTATCTGACAGAAGCATAAACGGATTTTTGTCCCAAATAATAGTGAAGCCAGAAAGCTTTTCAAATGTTTTTATTAGAGTAAGAAGTGGGGTAAGAGATGCAACTGACAGTCCACTGGGTCTGTCAGTCGCCTAGCAAGCACTGACAGCGATCACATTTAGTTTTTTTACTTGCAGGTTTTTGGATTTTTTTTTAATGAACGGCAGAATAAACCATATAGTTTAAATAAATTCCAAAATAACATATGAGAAAACTCGAAAAACTTTATTAGACATTATGAAGCGTACACTTTTTGTAGAAGATCAGACTAATCCCTGTACAACAATGTTAGTTTAGTACACATGTGCAAAAGTTCTAACAACCCCTAGTTTCTATAGATTCTGCAAGGAAAAACGAACAATGAAACATTTTAAACATGTGCAAACATAGGCGCAGCGCTGGTGGTGTAGGGGTTTAGCGCATGACCACATATAGAGGCTATAGTCCTCAAAGCTGCCGTCCCAGGTTCGAGTCGCGGACCCGGCGACCTTTGCCGAATGTCTCCCCCTCTCTTTGCCCCTCCTTCCTGTCTACCTACTATCTAAAAAAAATAAAGGCCTCTAGTGCTGAAAAAATTTAAAAAAAAAAACAAAAACGTGCAAACATAAAGAAAAAATATGATATATAACAGTCTGTTCAATTCCAGGTCAGTGTTTAGTTGGTTCAGTTTAATTTGCCATTACAGTCTGTATTCATTCAACATTAATGGGTACTGATGATGTTTTATTCTTTGTCTTAATATCCAGGTATGTCTTTACTGCACTCATATTTAAATAACCTTCAGACACAGAAATAACCTAGTGTTAATCAGACTATTTCAATGTGCTAAATGTCTGCTCCTTCTTTCTATTGGTTTCTCTTTATAAAATATCTCAATTCCTTCACCAAACTATGACAAAGCCTCCACCATATTTTACAAATGATTTTAAACAATCCCTGTTATAGTGGTAGCCTCTGTATGTTGACAAGATTAAACCAAAATGTTATAAATTTAATTCATTAACACATAAGAACTGTGACGATCAGGTTCGGTCACAGGTTCTTGCTTATGTCAGATGATCTCAGTCATTTCTGTTTGTTATCTTTTTAAAAATGGCCCCTGGCCAGCAATTCTTTAAGAATGTTTTGGGTTTTTTTAGAGAACTTCAGGACTAACTTCCTGATATAAGGGTTTCAGGGTTACACTTCTCCTTTTGTCCACTATGGGTCTAGTTTCTTCTAACATTTTGGACAATTTACCACTAATATAGAAAAACGTTTCAGATTTTCAGCAGGGGAATCATTATTTTGGTCCAAAATTAGCAATATTATTTTTTTTTTCCAGATTCCATTAAAAATATGAATAACTGATATTTTTGGGATCTATTGGCTCCACAGAGTAGAACTGGGATTTCTAAATGCCCTCGCTACATGTGTGCTGAATACATGCTCGTATGATGAATTGTTTTTAATTGGTTGTTCCAGGATTTTGCCCTGCATCCTCCACCTCGGTGATTTCTTCCTCAGGCTTAGTTGTTGGAACAGGATGGAAGAACTGCAAACACAAGAAGAAAAAAATAAAACATTAGAACCATCTGTAGGCAAACACTAATGGTTACATTGGGGCCAAAGATATAAAGTGCATTTCATAAAAGGCAATCAAAGGAAAATCACAGACAGTTTCTAAAATGATATACAAATAAACTTTTTAAAAGTGTGGTGTGGTGTGCATTTGTATTCTGCCCCCTTTAATCTGACACCCATAAATATAGCTGAGGGCGACCAATTGCCTTCAAAAGTCAAATATTTAAATGTACATCTGGACATTTTGATCACAGTATAAATGCAGCTGTTTTTTCAAGGCCTCAGATAAGTCCTAAACTAAATATTTTTGTATATATATATATAATTCTTTGTGTGAAGGAAAACTAACGATTCGCATCACTGTGAGGATGCATTTCTTCAGCAGTGTCAGAGAATTTGGCCAGCGTTGATGGGAAGATGTATGTGAATAAAAACAGGACTATAGTGGAAGAAAATCTGTTAGAGGCTGCAAAACATGAGACTGGGTTGGAGGTTCATCAACCAACCTAAACACACAGCCTGAGCTGCAATGGAATGGTTTACATTATTAGAATATTATGTGTCAGCATGACCCAGACCTACGTTTAATAGAGAATCTGTGGCAAGACCTCAAAATTACTAGTGAAAAACATTGTCATATGCAAAGCAGGTAGAGACATACCCTAACAGACTTCTAGCTATAATTGACTCTGAAGGGATGAATACAAATGCACTTTGCAGATCTGCATTTTTGTAATAATTGTAAAGACCTGGTATCTTTTTACTTTGACAACACCATTATGTACTTCTTAGTTGGCATTACAACATGGTCTATACATTTAGGTTGGTTTTCTCACAAAATTTGGAAAAGTTAAAGGTGAAAACTTCTACAGGGCACTGTAGAAGTGCATGTGTGTGTAGCGTATGGATGGGCTTACATTGAGTGGGTCGTTTTTTTCCAGGAAATGTTTGTACTTCGCAGGGGGGTGAGGAATTGGAGGAAACAGAACTTTAACCAACCTGAGAGACACAATGTAAGTAATTAGGAAGATTTTGAATCCACATTTTAAAGTCATCTTAACTTTGTTTGGAAACAGAAAGTTGACAAGAATTTAAAAGAAAACGCCCATGTTTTCTTTATTAGTTCTTGCATTCATTACCTTTTGAATTGAACTTTGATAAATATGCAGGCCTGTGGCTTTTCACATGAAAAGACACTACTTACACCCTTTTTACTTCTTTTTTCTGCACTTCATTCTTTGAAAGAAACATCACAACTTCTGCAAACATAAAGGTCACATTTTTCTTTTTTTTCCTGTCACAGGCCAGTTCTGCATTTACGAGATATGACAGACTTGACGTGTCAGCTCGGAAGCAGCTGAGCAACAAGGGAATGTTTAAAAAAATGGCTATGATTGGTCATTAACTCCATCTTGTCAACAAGGAATACGCTACCTCTGATGGCGCAGTAGTAACAGCACAGCCAGGAGGATCATGGGTATTCCAAGTGAAATCCCGGTGACCACCAGAGGATCGAGTCTGATTGATGGCTGCTCCACCACTACGTACACACACATGTACATGGAGAGGGATTATTTTACTGAGGAAGTATCTGTACTTTAGCTATAAGGTGCAAACATGTCAATATAAACACAGGAACAAGTCACTGATCAAATCTTTGAGTCTGAGAAAACCATTTTGCACTCACTGACTGTGGGACTCCACTCGCTCCACTGAGTGCATCCGTAGCAAATGGGCAAGATTCTTCTCCTCATCTTTATCCTGTAGGTGGAACCCTGAACGCCATTTGGCTCTATGTATTGCAGCATATTCTTGAAGTTTTTTAGCTTTTCCTGTTTTGAAAAGATTGTTTGTTTTTTCTTTTAGTGGGTTAATTCAGGCTGAAAAATACCATAACTGGTGTTTAATTTACATTCACACACACAGCAAGAAAGACATACCTGGTCACCCGTGTGCAGCTGATAATCAAAACAATGTAGGCCAAAGTTTTCCCTCGGTACATCCCATTTTACATGAAGACTGCCATCCTGAATCGATGCAGTAATATTTGCTGGAGGAGGCAGGATCTCTGTGGCGAAACCCAAATGACCCCATGTTACAGTTAAGCCCAAACTTATTCAAACAACAATATTGTTTCTAGCAAATGAATGTAAACAGAGAACAGAAAAAAAATCTAAACTGTTATTTATCTGTTTTCATGTACGTATTTATTTTTCAAATTGCGTGAAAAATTGTATTAAAATAATCTCAATTCTCAGTAACTGATGAAAAGGTCGTTACAGGCTTCATCAAACCCTTCTTCTAAATGCTGACTAGCTGCTTGCATGTTTCCTGGTATTTTGAGGATTCATACTTGGTGATGAGCTCCAAGTTTCAGTTTCAAGCCTGGACTTTGGCTAGGCTACTCCAAAATGTGCCAGTCAGAAGAAACATGTAACCTAAATATTACTTTAAATCTAAAGCTGCCAAGGGTATACATTTAATTAAAGCAGACAAAAAAATATTATTGCAGCACTCAGATGTTTTCATAATTAAAGTAACTTCAGTCTTAATCTCACTAAAGACAAAACTAAATGTGACTAAATCAAAGCTTAACTAACAAATGAATGCACTCTGACTGTTTGATTGAATATTTAAGCATGCATAACAACACTGGTTGTACTTTTTCAAAGCTGGATTTTTTTTAAGAAGAGCAGGTTGCTTCACCAACAGAGGGACACAAGAAGACAGCTTTAATTTTCTAAACCCCAAGTTAGTTCTGACCTTTGACATTATGCCCTGGGGCATTAATAAAGCCAGCATTGGAATTACCTGCTGCACACTGTTAAGATCAAGCAGGCTACACTATTATCACTTTCACCTGCTCATTTCCTGTGAAGACAACTTGGGTTTCCAGCTAGAAAAAACAATGAAAAGCTATTTTTACCTTTGGGACTTTACCTTCAGCTTTAGAGTAAAATTGTGTGTTTTTTTTCCTAGAGCAGTTAAGTGTGGAGTTATTATTAACCCTAAAGATATAGCACAGTGTATGGGTAATATACTGTAGGTGTTTTTCCTTTTTTTTTAAATGTTGAGGTGAGGGTTGATGGATAGGACTTTTACTTGTACATCTCTTGGCTGAAATCTAAACACATGTTATCAGCCCGAAGATGGACTTCCTTAATGTTTTAAAATGTATCTATGGTTACCAGAGATCGTTATTGCGTCAACACCATCTTATTATCTTACCTATTTTAGGTCATTCATGTCCTGTATTTTCAGCACTTACCATTTTAACCTACTTAAATAGCTCAACACTTTGGCCCAAACAACCATCTGCTGACATTATCTGCACTTAAACGATTCTGAGTGAATTGACTCTGCCATGAAAGGAGCTGAGTGACACATGAACAGTAAAGGGAGAATGCAACTAATTAGCATTTTGCTGTACATCATGATGGACTTTATTAGGGCCTAATAATTACTGTATTTTGTAAAAGTACTCAAAGACCTTGAACCTTTCAATAGATTTTGTGCTAGACTAACACAAAGATGGCAATAATTGTTAAGTGGAAGGTAAATGACAGATAATTTTCAAATCTTTAACAAATAAAATTCACAGAAGTAATTTGGGACATGTCGCTACCAACTTTGCACATTTAGAGAGAAAAACATGCCTATTCTTTATCCCCAAACTGGTTCAAAATCAATAAGATTGGATTGGGGAGTGTCTGGGGACAGTTATTTTTCAGTCTTTCCGCAGATTCTCAATTAGATTTAAATCTGTACTTTGACTGGGCCATTCTACCAGATAAATAAGTGTTGATCTAATCCATTCCAATGCTGCCCTAACATTTTAATGTTTTAAAAATGGTTAAAAATGGTTCACACGAGATATTCTGCGTGTCTTGATCTGCTGACAGCAGTGCATATCTAGTATATAATCTCTGTGTGTTACAAACTTCAGCTACTCAACAAGAACAGTGTGAGTCTTTGAGATTTACTCAATAAATCATCATCAAATGATGCGGTGCAGCATATCCAGGCGTCACGCAGAGTCACGTTAAAAGTGACGACTACAAGCTTATCCTCGCCATCATGGAGCATCCAGGATATGAACCCAACTCTCTGCGCCGAGTCTTGGTTTCGAGAATCATTCTCAGAAACCCTGCAAAGAAACAAAAAGAAAGTTATCCATTTATCAATTTTTTAAGGTCTTCTTGCATTTCTTGTTTTTAAATGTCCTAAAAGTAAGATGTGTTTGTGAATTATATTCCAAGAGCACAGAAAACAAACTGAGATTACCTGACGGAAACAGACAGCTGAGCATCCTTCTCCAAAGTGTGGAATGACCAGGAACAGTTGAGCATGTTTGTTGGGTAAAGGACACAGATGACGGCTTCTGTGTTCTCAGGCATTTCTTTACATTCATTAAACTCTGTCACGTTCTGTATGTGGATGGAATGAGAGGGCAGTTAGGGAAAACTAAAACTTGATTTTAAGCTAATACATAACTTATTAACAGTTTTAAGAATCTGTAAGAATATTTTATGCTCACATCTCCAGAAGAAAAAGTACAGACATCTGAAGTGTTGCCCTCTGTCTCCGGTATAAGAAAACATAAATCCAGAACATGAGAGAAAACAAACATCTCATTGAAGAACGTTCATCATCTGGTTCACATTTCACAATATGTTGCTCAGTGTGAGCATCACTGCTGTACAGAGCTTTAAAAACTAAAGCATCAGTGCACCATCCTAAACTCTTCAGCTTTGTGTATAATCCTCAAATCTGAGGGATTCCCAGGAATATTGTCTAAAAAGAAAAGGCAACCACCACCCTGATAAGCAAATAGCTGCTTCATTATTCTGCTTATTTTGTTTATTTTACTGTGGATGTGTTGGAGCAGTGTGTGGTGTGAAGACACCCACCGCCCTGTGAGATCCGCATCACCAGGAAACTGATCCAAAGTACGGGGAGACCAGGAGACAGCTTCATAATGGGTCTAAAATGTACATACATACACAGACATCAGATTCACATCATTGGATTTATCATATTTGGTGTTTAAGGAGTCCTTGCTGATATTAGACACGCTCACCTTACTGTGAAAAAGTGAAAATCTGATTTTATCCATACAGACATCAGTTTCAGCCTCAGTTTTTGAAGCAGACCCCAGTGGTTGGACCGCATGCAATAAAGAGGCTATTGTATGAGTTTACTGTGGGTGATTTCCTGGCTTTTTACACTTCCCCTTTTTAACTTCTTTCAAAGAAATGCTGATTTCTTGTAAGTCTCCTTAGAGAAGGTACAAGCTGATTTAAAGAAACTGCTTTCCTAATTTCTGTACTAATCCAATATGATTCCTTCAAAGTTTCAGAAAGTTTTCAGCCCCATTGATTGACAGAGTTATCCGGCCTTTGTTTACACACAGCTACTACTCTAATAAATGGACACAGCTATGACTTCTCACTGTACATTTCAGCTCATATCTTAGGAGTGAACGCTCAAACAGAATATTCTGTCTGCTATGCTATCATAAAACCATTGGAAAAAGTTAACAAGGTGTCGTTACCTTCTTCTGGCTCTCCACGCTGCCGCTGAATGTGATTCTCTCTCTGCCAAGAAACCAACGAGACGATTTTGGGGAAATAAACTATGACGTCACCTACTGTACAAAGCGTCAGGAAGCCAAGACGGCTTTTTCATCACTCTGTTCTTTGTGTGAATACCGCACATATCTCAGCACCCTACGCAGAGTTTTACTGCTTTAAACATATGTTCACGGAAAATGCTCCTAAAAGTAAAAGATACATAACATTTGCTTTTCAATGAATTGTATTTTTATTGTATTTTTATTATGAAGAATTAAAGCTAATGAAAACCCTTTCTCAGAAAACTCTATTACATTAGAGCAATTTAAAAATAATTTCTTGTGTACAAATTTCCATTCTAATGTTGCTGGGGGCTACTGTTGCATGAATCACTGCATCATTCATGCATGAAGATTTTCGGCCTGGGAGGTGTTCAGGAAATCCAGACTGTTATAATGACAACTTTAAGCTCTCTCTGCTGCCTCTTCACCACAGACCCTAATGGTAAATGGACTGAATTTAGATAGCACTTTTCCAATCACACTTGGCAGGTTCCAAGTCTTGTTGGAAGATAACATCTGCCGCTCTCTGCCTTTCCTCCAGACGCTGGGACCTTGATATCTAAAGAAAACGCTTTACTTTCAACAAAAAAACATAACTTTGGCCACCTAGACTTTTCCTCCACCCAGGTTAGGCACTTCTGAGAAAGAAGGCAACAGTTAGGTGGCAACAAAGACCACCGTTGGGTTTTTTTACATTGACAACAACGCGTGTCAAATTACTAACTCCTCACAAGATGGAGGGCATCTACAGAAATTAGCCATCACGTAAGAGGGACTTTTCGCAGTATATTACATCTTCTACTTCCTACAACGGTGAGTTAAAACCTCTGTCTGGTTATGAAACCACGCACATAGATTATGAAGCTCCGTATTCGTCGTTAGACTTCATGACACTGCCCCCCGTGTGGCGAAATAACCAAATTATCTTTGTTGCGCTTCCTCGCATCACAGTCTTCCTTTCTATCATGAGGGGGCAGCAATGACCACACTTTGGTTAGAGACCTTTTTCAAATGACTTGCTTCTCTAGTTGGCGGGAAATAATCACTTCCTTGAAAGGGAGTGGGGTGTGTGGGGGGGGGGGGGGGGGGTTAACCACCATGTTTTAGAAAGGAGAGCATCCTGCTTCAACGCACTCAGGACGAAGGAAGAGCATTAAGCATTAAGGTATTTGGAGTTTTACTGTTGAAGTTGTGTATAACTGAGTACATACAGGTAGTAATATTGATCTGTTCTAGCGCAGTATGTCTGCCAAAGAGACCCTAAAGCGTAATAAAACAAAAATCCAGGAGGTTTTATGTGGAGACTACAGATTTATCCTCAACAAAGTTCAGGAGAAGGAGCTGATAACTTCAAGGGAGTACAACAATCTGAAGAACATCAACAAAGAAGATGTGGAGGGCCATGTGGTAGAGCTTGTAGACAAGATGATGAATAAAGGTGAAGAAACCTGCCAACACTTTCTGGATCTGCTGCAAACCGATGAAGTCACTGGAACCTATCCTGACCTGCAGAACATACAGCTCAGGGACATCAGAGTTGTAACCGAGCCAGTCCAAGTTACCTCACCTTATTGTGGTAATCAAAGTCAGATTGAATTGTAGCATTTGTATACTGTTACAAATCCAGGAAACAGGTTTCATTTCTGTTTGTTTTACTTTCTCTCAGGTGACATGGTGCCAGAGAGTAAAAAGCAGAAGAAGGTGAGGTCCTTGTATGGAAACAGCAGTGTGCCGTGTACATGCAGGCTTTGTTAAACAAACATAATATAGGTTTAAATATATTTATTCAGGTAACTCAAGAGTAAGTTATTGTAAAATATTATTACACTTCCTTATAAGTCTGGACGTCCCCTTCATTACACTGTACTACACAGGATTCCTACTCTTAAAAAAGTATGGAAAATATGGAATATGCTTGTATGGTTTTCCAAGTCTTAAATTGGAAATTTTAAAATTGAGTATGGAAAGAAATGGATCCCCTGTTTCATTTTTCAGGATTAAAAAATCTGGTGTGCTTAAAGTAAATTACTTAAAAGAAGTGGACATATTTTCAGACTGATTAAATGTAACAGATGCTAAGAACTGCGTAAAGACTGGTTTATTTTTATGGGATTTTTCTCAAAATTTCCAGGAAAAAAAACAGTTTTTTCTTTTAGATAACAAGAAAAGCTTGGCAAAAAGCTTGAAGTATTTTAGTGAGTTGCAACTGCTCCTGTCCTTACAGTCAGAGGTAATCTGTAGCAGTAATAAATCAGTCTATTAAGGATGCTTTGCAGCTTGAACAAGTTGGAAGCAATGTGGCATAATATATGGGTTAAATCAATGTATTAACTCATTATCTGAAGAATTCAAATGTTTACATTTTAAGATTAGGGAATTATTAAATAGTTATTACAACAAAACATGCCTGATTTCTCAATATCTCAAGATAATAGAATAATGTAACTTGTTACAAGAACTAACTTGAGCTGTTGTTTTCTCAACATACAGGTGATTCACAGTAAATTTAAATATCACTGAAAAGTTTATATATTTCAGTAATTCTGTTTAAAAAAGTGAAACACGTACTATCACTACATACGTTTTCCTTTGTCTAGTGTTTGTTATATTTACTGTGTGTCTTCCTTCTTCAGTGACTTTGCCCTATGTGTTTATTCTGACCCATTTGCTATACATTTAGTTAATTGGCTTTTTCCCACCATACTTTTTCCTTCTACTCAACTTTACATTAATATACTTGGATACAGCACTCTGTCATAAGCTAGCTTCTATAGCAATGACTCTTTGTGGTCTAACCTCCAGTCAGCAGTGTTCCCCATGATTGTGTAGCCTACTGACCCAGACTGAGAGACCTCTTAGAGGGTCAGAAAACCTTTGCAGGTGTTTTGAGTTAATTAGCTGTTTATGGTGTGGGGAATGACACCATGAGTATCCAATATTTAACTTTTTCACGATAGTGACATTTATATATTCATATATTCAGTGTGGTATTTGAACTTTTGAGATGGGAATTTTCAAAAGGGAAATGTGTAGGGACCCTGAACCCATCATAAAATATATACTGTATATATTTTTTGCTGTGTACTTTATTGTAAGTGTCACATGGTCTCCTCTGTTTTAGGAGGAGCTTTATGAACTAAAAAGCCAGCCTGTTGGTCTCTGCCTGATCATAAACAACGAGGATTTCATTGGCTGCAAACCGAGAAGGGGGACAAACAAAGATGCTGGTATGTTATTTTTTCTGTTTTGTTTTTCCACATGTATTTTGTCTGATGTTTGCTTTAATTCTTCTCTTTTGAAAACAATCCTGCAGATAGCCTGGCGAAGGTGTTCAGCTGGCTGGGCTTCAGAGTGCTGATGTGTAAAGACCAAACCAGGGACCAGATGAAAGAGACACTGCAGTGCTTTGCTTCTCTTCCTGGTGACTTCCAGCTGCAGAGCTTGAGCCTTCAGGAATGGTCTGGCAACTGTTTCGCTGCTCCCCAGCAGATCCTTGAGCATGGTGATGCATTTGTTTGTTGCATTCTGAGCCATGGCACACTGGGTGCAGTTTTGGGGATTGACTCACAGCCTCTTGTCATTAAAGATATTACAAGATATTTTAAGGCCACTAAAGAGTCGCCCCTCACTGGCAAACCCAAAATGTTCCTCATCCAGGCCTGCCAAGGAATCAACATACAGCAAGGGGTGTTGCTGAAAGATGTGGAGGAAGATAGTTTAACCTACATTCCTGAGGAAGCAGATGTTCTTGTTGCTTTGGCCACCGTTGAAGATCATGCAGCCTTGAGACACACTATAGAAGGAAGCTGGTTTATCCAATCTGTGTGTGAGCAGCTGAAAGAGCACTGTCCCAGGTACTTAAAGCATTTAATGACATCTAGTTATGAGATGTCTGATGAATCTAATTTCCAATGTTTCCTCTTGTGTGATTCTAACAGTATAATCGGTGCACTCTGATGTTTGATGTTGGCTTTTTTGTCTATGTGGTGACAGTGGTGTTTTTTTCCCTTTTACACATCTAATTTCAGGGGAGAAGACATGACTTCCATCCTGCTCCATGTAAATGACCAAGTTGGTCAGAAAGAGGGCTCCATTCGTCTTGGTGCAATAAAACAGGCACCTGAAGTGAGGTTCACTCTGAGGAAGAAACTCGTGCTGTCGCCACATTCCACGTGGAGCACCACAACTCCTGCAAACAGGGCTGGCTTTTAGGACGTTTTAGACGTTTTAAAGTTTATCTCTGGAAAACGTTTGCCAAAAATATTCCTTCTCGTTTTCCTTTTATGCTGTACTTTCTGAAATCTAATTTAAATTAAGTCGCATTATTTTCTTCTCTACCAAATTGTAATTGCTGAATAAAACCAAAAGCGGGGTCAGTGCTGGTAGGTGTCAGGTTTAATTTTTATCTACTGTCTGTCCACACCTAATAGACACATACTGCTCCAAATATCAAACACTAGTATACAGCAGAGTTACCCAACAGGTAAATTTATTTTTAACATATACATAATAATGCACATGTCGTCCATATGCATTATCTGCCAACATGTATGGATTTAAGTTAACATGAAATAGATATACTTGTATGAAACCCATTGCTGCATGATAAGTGCAACAATAAGTGCCTTTTCTTCTCACCTATATTAAATCCGACTAATTGTTACATAGTTTGGATCAGTTAGAATTTCCAAAATAATTTTTATTTAGCAAAAAAATGAGAAAGAATTTCGAGAATTTTTAAATTACTTTATTCAAATTCAGAGGTTTACATACCCTGAGATTACATACCTTTAACCAATTTAGAAAATGCCAGATGATGATGATGTCATAGCTTTATAAGCTTCCGATAGGTAATTTTACAACATATTTAGAGGCTCAGCTGGAGAGGTCCTTTTCAAGCAACACATCAAACATATAAAAATCTAAAAGAAATCAGGCAAGATATCAGGAGGAGAACTGTAGACCTCCTCCGATGCAAGTAGAAAAAACTTTTGAAATGTCCTGCAATCACAGTCCATGACGGAGATGGGTTATGTGTATCGTGTTTTGGTGGAAAATGTGCAAAAATAACTACAAAATAAAAGCCGAAAACCTTTTTTTTAATTCTCTATAAAGTTCTCAGGCTTATTATTTGTGATTTTAGCAAAGATAAATAATTCTGACCTAATACAGGATAAACTTAGTCTAAATTTCTGTGAGAAAAAAAATGATTTTCTATTCAGTTTATGGGGACTTCTAATTTCAGCTGTATACAGTTTACGCTTTCAGACAAAACGAGCGCAAAGTGTCACAGAATGCATTATTGGATCCAAATGCGGCTGCGCGCTGACAGCCGCCTCTAAGGTATTAGAGCGTCGTTACCATGACAACCCGAATTTGTTAGTCTTCGAAGAGAAACTGGTGAGAGCGACGCAATACAGACGCTGTTCGTAAAGAGTTTGTAAAACCGCTGGAGAAACCGTGAGAAATTCATGATGGACGAGGGAAAAACTGCCGGTGCGCCAACAGTCACCGAAGAGTCCAAACGTGACGAAGAGCTGAAAGCCTCCGACGAGGCTGTCGCTTTTATGGCCTCCATTGGTGAGATGACCGTAATGTCTTCCACAGCGAAGGTTGAACACCGCGTGTCCAGATAGAAAAACGTTTTGGTTTATTTTATTAATAACAGGAAAAACAGACCTTGCAAGTGTTTGGTGGTGTCAGCTGTGGCTTGTGTGTTCTGCCAGAGCCAGAGGAGCTGCAGAGGTGTGTGTTTCCAGAGTCTCTGGTGGCGATGTCTGATGGTGGCAGAGTCCTGGGAGAGTTCAGCGTGTCTGTGGAGTTTAACCGCAGAGTCCTGCAGCCCTGCCTGCTGCTGCATGCCCAGAGCCACGGAGCTATCGACGGCTCCCCCTGTGGAACAACAGTGACAGGTGAGATCAATGAAGATGATCACTGATGGTTCCAGGTGTGCTTCGGTGCTTATCGCCTCTTCTGCTACTTTGACTATAAGCCTACCTAACTGCTGACTTGGAGGTCCTGGAGGAAGACTACCATGAGTATGTCAAGGTGAGCCCTTTAAACATCACCTCGTTTTAACTGATGTCTGATCAGCATTTTAAAGTGACAAATAATCCAACTGTTGATTTGATTGTTAAATATTTTAATGGTTTGTTCTTTTTCTCGAAACACGTCTCCAGCTTCACAATCACAGTGTTGAAAAGAGATGTCACATGGTGCAGCACGACAGGCAGATGATGATCAACAAATGCACCACTGTGGGAGAGGTGAAAATGCACAATATCGCTTGCTACATTTTTAGTGCCTTCCAAAGTTATTCATACGGCTAAACCTTTTCACATGAGGTCATGTTACAACCACAACATTCAATGTACTGTACGGAATCCGTTTACTTGACAGCTATCATTCGTGGACTCCACAAACTCAGCCTTTATGGGGACCTGGCAATAAGAAAGCTATTGGTGATAGATCATAAGAAGTCTAGTTTGCAGTTTACTACAACCCATATAGAGGACACAGAAGCAGTGTTGCCAGATCCCACAAGAGAAACAAGCAACCAGCTCTATGAAAACAACCCACCACACAGTGTAAAACAGAGGCCGCTTGTAAACAGTATAAATGTATACATTTATTATGGCATTATACATAAGCAACAGTAAAATTATGCTAAAGACTTTTACCATACATATTATGAATAACTTACATTCTTTGAATAACTTGTACTTTTAAACTCTGATCAAAAGAAAAGTGCATTTTGCATATGTAATCGGCAGAATGCCTTCCAGACATCTCCTATCTGACGTCGGATCCAGTCTTTCAATGCACTCTTTCTCCCACTCTTTATTATATTTTTTCCCACATTTTCTCCACATACTCCTTTTCAAGGTGTCGCGTCACTCGTTTCCCTGTCACTCTGGGCTCTGGGGTTAGTGTGTTTGGGGTGTGCCAAGTCCACTTGGGCAGTCACGGTAAACCAGGAAACGGGGGCGTGCAACGGACAAACTACCTACCACTCGTGTTTTGCTTTGTTGTGGGAGCTCGGAGATAATCAAGGGGTTTCACTAGAAAAGAAGCCAAGGCCAAAAAAAAGGAACTTAAGGTTAAAAAAAAAACAGCAACCCACAACTTTAGAGAAAAACAAGCCCAAAATCGCTTATAATAAGCGGACATGGTAACACCGCACAGAAACACCTGTAAGAGGTTGCTCTGGTCAAATGGGACCAAAATAAAACTTTTTGGCCAATACCGAAAATGCTATTTGTGGAGGAAAACTAACATAGCACATGTCCCTGAACGCACCATCCCTTCACTAAACCATGGTGATGGCAGCATCATGCTGTGGAGATTCTTTTGGGGGGTTTTTCAGGAGGCATTGCGAAGCTTCTTAGAACTAATAGGAATACTCTAAATGCAGATCCATCATCTCAGAGAGACTGCAAAAGATTTTTGACTGGGGTTCAACTTCCAGTAGAAAACACGCAGAGATACAGTGGGATGGTTTAGATGAAAGCATGTTTGTGTTAGAATGGCTCAGTCAAAGTCAAGACCTAAATCCACTGGAGAACCTGTGGCAAGTAGGGATTTGCTGTATTCAGATTCTCCTTCCAATCTGACTGAGCTTCAGCTATTTTATAAAGAAAAATGTGGAGAAAAAATGTCTAGATGTGTAGATCTGGTACAGACATGTCGTAGGACTTTGAGATGGCCACTCCTGCAGCTGTCGGTGCAGCGAAGGATGATTCTGCAAAGTATTGTCTGAGGAGCTAAATACAAATGCACATCCTGCATTTGAAATGAAAACCATGTGTCATTTTCCTTCTGCTTTACAATCCTGCACTACTGAGTTGCGAATAATAGTTTGTGGGTTTAGCGTATGAAAATGTGAAAAAGGCCAAGTGTTATGAATACTTCTGAAAGCCTTTTAAAAGGTGTTAAAAAGGTCTACTTTTAGACGTGCAGTTAATTTTTACATCAGAAAGATAACATACCTCCTGTTGTGCTGTTACCTTTGGCTGTATGGTTTTTCTGTGTGACTGAATGTGTGTAAAGGAAATGACCAAGGAGTGTGTATCCTATCCCATGTCTGCCCTGAGAGGCCTGGTCACTGAGGGATCCAGCCTGCTGTTGATGCGCCTGATGGCTCTGAGGAAGAAGGTCCCAGAGAACATGGTCTTTATCATCTTGGACCAATGTTTACATATAAATCAGACCACTTTTGTAAGTAATTGCAATGGTGAGAATGTTCCAGGACAACACTGGCATATTTGCGTAAGCTGGGATGTTTTTTTTGTGTTTTGGTGCACAATGAGAGTGAGCTTGGCGTGAAGCGGATAGAGGTTTGTGGTGAGGTCATGGAGGTATTTGGGGTGCAAAGGATGGTTTGTTCTGTGAAGACCAGCTCCTCCACCTGGCAGTGCTACTTCCTTGATGATGGGTAAGCTCATGACTGTGGCTTTTTTCACTGCTTGTTGCCTCATTTTAGTAAATACAACCATCTGCTGCCCTCTAAACCCTGAGTGACATAGACAAAATAAAATGCATATGCATATGGCTGTTTCTGATCAGGGAGTCCATGTCTTTTTTTAGGCCATTTGATCAACCCTAATGACATGTTAACCGCATTTAGACATCTACTGATGTCTTCTATCTTTTTAGCTTCTCCTCTTCATGTTGATTACATGGAAGTCAATGTTGGGTTTTCTACATCAGGACAACCTGAGGGTACATATTGGTCCCATAGTTTTACAACCCCTTAGGACTACAAATGTTGTCATCGAGTCTGGTTGTTATTGGATCGATATTGCTCCGGGTAAAAGTTTAACACTTATTTAGTTTTTACATTATTAGATACAATTTCTTTCTTTTTGAATTTCCTACCTAAGAAATTTAAAAAATGTAAACTAAAGAGAATAAAATAAAGGATTATATGAGAAATTTCACCCCACTTTTGAACACAAAATGTATTATTTAAATATTGGATGAATCTGGATTTAACTATGAGCTCTGATTTGATGGGTATTGTTAAATGAGGAATCGGTTGCCTTCAAATAAGGGGAATTCCTGAACCTGGAAAAACAATTGTCCCAAACAGTCCAAATAATATAAATGCTGCAGAAGTCAGAGATGCATGTTTTAGGGGATTGAATGTTTAGGTTTGAATTTTCTCACTGTCATCAATGCCAGCCACTTCTTTCTCTGTGGAACTTTCATGTTGTCAGTTTCACAAGCCTGAGGTGTGTAAACTAGGATATTTGGGCCAGGATTTTTGACCTGAATTTAAATAAAACATAAGTGAAATGGAAGATTTCGTTTCATCTGATTATGAAAAAGTTTATAAATAAGAAATTAAGTTTCTTATGAGTGGAGGTCCTACAAAATAATTTTGACCTCTCCTGTTTGATGTTAGATGTGTTTCCTGTTTGCATGAATCACATACATTCATCTTTATGAAGACTGTCATATGCTGGCCTGGTTCCACAGAGATAAGTAATGCTAGGGTCAGGATGGGTTGTGCATGTAAAAACTAATCTTAAAAATCCACCTGTGAAACTGTATACTTGAGGTTTTAGTTGATCTGAAATGTTTTCTTTTATGAGTCACCTGGCCAGCAGAAAACAGGTGGGGTCTCCAGTCACAATGAAGCTTCTGCAGCAGCCTCCAAAGACAGACAAAGGTAAATAATCCAAGTGCTGGTCATTCTGTTCTGCTGTAGTTTTGCTGATTTTGTACACAGCTTTTTCCCTCACATGAATGAGCTGTCCTCCACAGGTTTTTTTTTTTTGCCTGCTTTGTCAGATAATAATATAAATAACTTTCCATGATGTGCTCAGGCTTCTGTAAGGACATGTGATAATGTCTCTCTGAAAGTAATGATCTCTCAGCAAGAGGCCTATCAGAGTTATTTTGCTTTGTCATAATGTCTAATATTTATCTGAATTTAGTTGTTCAATGGAAATGAGCTGTAATATAGAGTTCTTAGAAATAATACACAGCTAAATTTTATTCAGATTTGAGCATATTCATGAATATTTATCTAATAATTCATGACTAACAAGAGAAATATCGTGCTGTAAATGAATTGCCCCTTACAGATTTCTTCTAGTTTTGTTTTTTTCAGTACATGGGTACTGTAAAAAAAAATACAATGGGTACAAAATGTTTGCTTACAGGTATAAATTTGAAGTAGGAAAGGACAAAAAGTATGGGTATGAAATATGGGTACGACTTGGCTAAGGTGCAAATTTACCCAGACCCTAAATTAGCCCAAAAAGAGGAGAAATAATAACAGAGGAATCAAAGGTTTTTGTTTTTATATCTGTGTTAGGTCCTGAGAAGGTCCCCCTAGTGTGGGAAGAAGACATGCAGTTGCACTCGCAGTACCTGGAAAGAAAGGTGACCAGTAATGTTGTTAAAAAAAAACAAGCTTATTTTTGGATTTCTACTTATTCATAGCCAGTTAAGCTAAATACCAAAATTCTTCCCAAAAATGTAAACATCAGAGCATTAATTGTGTGCCTGTATCTCATTGTGGCAGGACAAACTGAAGGCAGAACACGCTTCATACCTAACGGATCACCCAGAGATCCGAGCCCTCCTCTCCGAATTTATGCAGGACTTGCTAATTATGAAACCGGAAAACATCTACCAGTTTGCTCGAGAATACTTCCTTTCTTTTTCCTCCAACCGTTGCTCAGACTCTAAGCTGAAAACCCACTCAACCTGAAACACTTCAGCAGGCATCGCCCATATCTAAAAACATGGTCTTGTAACTTGATGCTCATTCAACACTTTAATGTTCTTCATTGTCATTTTTTGAGTTTACCTTATTTATAAAGATCATATGATATATGATATATAAGAGAATTTAGGGTATTAAGGGAAACGTTAGAATTGCAGTCTTGGTCATCTTTCCAGAAATGTAAGGGTTTGGAATTAACTAGTTTCTTTAAAACACTATTGAAGGTTGGTTGGGCCTGAGCTGTTCATGTCTGGGCAAAGCACACAGAACTAGAATAGACTCCTGCACTGGCTTCTTAAAGTTGTATAAACAGTAGTCAGCCATTTTGTGAGTGGCACTTCTTCTGAATAAAAGAGGAACTCAAAATGTCCATTCACCTTATCTGGATAAATTTGTTATAGACAAAATAATCCTTATTTTAGTATGAGAGCGATGACAACCAATGACAAAAACTGAAAAATACCTACAAATCAAAATAAGGGTCTTCAACCCATATAACACATTTTATACTTAAAAACAATTTAAATATAGTTTTTAGTTATTATTACACTGTATAGATGGGAGAATGTGGTATAAATAGATTTTCTAAACTATTGTTTTATATTTATATTTATATATGTATATGTGTATACAGGGGTTGGACAATGAAACTGAAACACCTGTCATTTTAGTGTGGGAGGTTTCATGGCTAAATTGGACCAGCCTGGTAGCCAGTCTTCATTGATTGCACATTGCACCAGTAAGACCAGAGTGTGAAGGTTCAATTAGCAGGGTAAGAGCACAGTTTTGCTCAAAATATTGAAATGCACACAACATTATGGGTGACATACCAGAGTTCAAAAGAAGACAAATTGTTGGTGCACGTCTTACTGGCGCATTTGTGACCAAGACAGCAAGTCTTTGTGATGTATCAAGAGCCACGGTATCCAGGGTAATGTCAGCATACCACCAAGAAGGACGAACCACATCCAACAGGATTAACTGTGGACGCAAGAGGAAGCTGTCTGAAAGGGATGTTCGGGTGCTAACCCGGATTTTATCCAAAAAATATAAAACCACGGCTGCCAAAATCACGGCAGAATTAAATGTGCACCTCAACTCTCCTGTTTCCACCAGAACTGTCCGTCGGGAGCTCCACAGGGTCAATATACACGGCCGGGCTGCTATAGCCAAACCTTTGGTCACTCATGTCAATGCCAAACATCGGTTTCAATGGTGCAAGGAGCGCAAATCTTGGGCTGTAGACAATGTGAAACATGTATTGTTCTCTGATGAGTCCACCTTTACTGTTTTCCCCACATCTGGGAGAGTTAGGGTGTGGAGAAGCCCCAAAGAAGCGTACTTGGCCACTATCCTGCAAGAAGAATGGCTTAAAATCCCTCTGACCACTGTGCAGGACTTGTATATGTCATTCCCAAGACGAATTGACGCTGTATTGGCCGCAAAAGGAGGCCCTACACCATACTAATAAATTATTGTGGTCTAAAACCAGGTGTTTCAGTTTCATTGTCGTACCCCTGTATATATACACATATATGTGTATACAAGTACTCCAGTCAAATTTAGATGTACAATTATTTTCAGTCAGTCAAGAAGTTGTGTATGACACCAGCATCTCTCAAAAGATGAAACAGTGTGGTATTATTTTTTTTTGTTTGTTTTTATTTACATTTTAACAAAATAAAATTGCAAATCATTATGTTTACCCTTCTCAATAATCAGTGGAAAAGCCTTTATTGGCATAACAGCAATCAAACCCCCCCTTTAACTGCTGACCAACTTTTTGCATGTTTCCACTGGAATTTTGACAATTTGTCTAAGATGATGAGCTCCAAGCCTTTGACATTGGAAGGCCTTTTTGCTATCACTCTAATTTTTAGCTCTCTCTACAGATTCTTAGTGAGATTCAAGTTGGTACTCTGGCTGGACCACTCCAAAACATTTTTGCTTCCAGTCAGAAGAAACATGTTGGTAAAGTTTGAAGGCGACAGAAAGTCTTTTAGATATTTTGTGTTGGATGGCTTTGTTAGGTAATATACCTACTAACATATTTGCATTTAAAACCTATTTTATTTTTCTTATTTGGTTTTTATTTCAGGTATAGGTACAGAAAATATTTTAACCCTTAAAAAAGCTTGTGCATAAGACTATGAACCACTAAATATGATCCACTGATTTCTTGATGGCATGCTACTGTGGAACGTCTTGTTAGATAACGTTGGAGCTGTTTCCACCTTGACAAGCTCAATGAAACCATCTTGGCTACATAAAGGCTTTATTATGAATTAGATTCAACCCACACTGCTTGAACTAAAACCCTTATACAGGTTTTTAGCTCCCCACCAAATGCCACTCACAATATGGCGGCGATCTTGCCGCATTATCTGGACGTTCGCTCAGATGTTTTCGCTATGCAGACCAGAAGTTCAGAGAGTACCATCAGAATTGAAAAAGCGGGCAGTTTAAGCAAATATTATGAAAGTCTGCATCTTAACTTTAACAGACAGGTTTAGAAAAGCGTTGCATAGTTTTAAAAGCGTAGCAGCAGTCACTCGGAGGTAAATAAAAATGACGCTCTCCCTATTCCGTCACCGTCCTGCGAAGACATGCGCTCATTTCCTCTGAAAGTGAAACAAACAAACATTTCAAAGCGCGATAAGCCGGTTCAAGACCAACACCCTGTTTGTGAATTTGTTTTTGGCTTAAAGAAGAAACTCCAGACCAAGTTACGTGAACCGCTGGGACATTTTTTTCCCCATTACGACGCTTTTCTCTGGCACCGTCAGTCGTCGGCTTCAGTGAGTATATTAAACCTTAATAGCTCAGAAACTTCGCGGCCGCAGATAGCCTACCGTTTTATTAGATATTAACCAAATGTTCCACCTTAACGCCATATTGGTTATTAATAAATTAGGCCATGTCACGCAGTCGCACTCAGTCTAAAGTACACAAATTTTCAGTCATTAAAATATTTCTTGTTGGTAAGAACAAACAATTTGAAGTGTATGTTTAGTGACGCCATTACGACGTATTTGCGTGGCATTTCAAACAGGAAGTAAAATCTCACCAAATAGGCGACTTATAAGTATAACTGTTACCGTATATTTGCTGTTCAACGTATGAAATAAATTTAGATTTCATTTATATTTTAGGAAAACGTTTTAAGGGATACTAAAGGTACCAATTAATCCTAAATATTAAGGTTTGCACTCGGAGAAGTGTTTGGAAAATATAATTGCTATTCTTTGCTCTCAAAACTCCATGACAAAATAAGCTATAACGTCATTGGAGGCAGTTTTTAAAGAAATTTATAGTTTTAAATACTCATTGGACAATATTTTGAAGCTCATTTGAATTTGAAGTTTTGGTGAGGGCTAAAACTGTATATAATACTTTTGTTTTCAGCATTAAATCTGACCAAAACCGGAGAAATATAGTGTAGAGTTCGATTAATTTAAAAAAGTATATATTTTTTTATGTAGGATATGAGGAACTCAAGCTGAGGAGTGTAACACTTTAGTGAGACGATAAGATTTAAAGAACTGTAGTTAAGGAGAGGAGTGAGCATAGTTTCTGTAAGTGCAACCTTTGTCACAGTATGGCTAAACCTGCTTTACTAGGGTTTTTTTAATATCAGAAAATGTTTTAAAGATTTAATATAGGAAATTACTGTTTAATCAGTCATGAACTACATTTTTCATAGTCCTTTATTCAGGCTACTAATGATAAAAATAAATAAAACAAAAACCCAGCCTATAGGCCCAGGACAGATATAACACGTTCTAGGTTACTTTAATATAAAATTACTTAAAAATATATACTACTATATGAAAATCCAATTATTTCAAGCCCCCAATCCTAGGATCCTAACAATGCATCAGCTGATACAAAAAAGCAACAATGGGCTGTTTGAGGATCTGAAGGCAGGTTTTTTTTATTGGAGATGCACCAGTTATTTGGAGAGATCAGATTCAAAAATCTATTTTTATCTACTATTCCTTACTTACAACACAACTAAGAACTGTCATTTTCAGTCTATGAAGTCATCAACAAACGTGCTATGATGCACTTTTTGAGTTCAGTGAGAACCAGATAAAGGTTACAGACATGCTTTAATGCATAAATTGGAATAATTTGGTCATTTTAATCTGGATTCAGAATAACTCATTTATGCCCAGTGTGAGCATCTTCTGCCTTTAGACTCTGTCCAACTTTCTAAATATTACACTAACATGTAAAAAGCTAGTTCATAACACCTGGAATACTATAGCTAATAATTACTGCACTCCAAGCAGTCCTTTGCAACATGAATATTGCACACATTGATATATTTGTGACATTTTGTGCAGTCCTACTCTATCAAATAACCTAAAGCACATTTTCTCTATGTATTATAGTCCTTAGAAACAAAAATCCTAATTGGTCAAAACTGGAGCCGCCAGTAAATACTTCAGAGAACACTGAAGTATTGCTACTGCCTGGGAAAAGGAAATCAGTACATCTCTGTTTATTATGGTAGTAACTGGGTTTGTTATAAGGAATACCCATGGATTTGTTCCAGCTTACTGTCATTAAATTCAATTGAAAAATACTTTATTCATCCCAAAGGGAAATTAAATAGCATGCTGTATTTCTAATTATTTCTCTAAGCACATCCCAAAGTTTCCTGTTGTGAAATTATGCTCACAGTTTATCGATGGTTGTCCCTGTTTTTTTTTTTGTTTCTTTCTTGTCATGTTTATCCCCAGGAGCTCTAAGCAGAGCACCAACAGGCCTGGGGCAGGTCGGAGGAGATGGACAGGCCGCTACTGTCCCGGATTGACGAGGAGCTGGACTCTGCTGAGGTGGCGGAGCTGTGCTTCCTGTGTAGCGATGTTATCAACAGAAAGCGCCTCGAGGGGGTGAGTACCACATGTTTAGTTTTCTTTTGTGTCTCTGAAGTTTCTCTCCTCTGCATCCATTTAGCATCTGTGTTTTTTTGTCATCTTACAGATCAAGGATGCAAAGGACCTGTTCATCAGACTGGAAGAGAAAGGTTTGCTAGAGAACAGTTCCTTCCTCTCTCTGCTGCTCCACACTATCAATCGAGCAGATCTTCTCAACCTGCTGGAGAGTGACAGCAGACAAGTGGAGGAAACGGACGCCATTCCTTCCCTGTCTGAATACAGGTAACATAGGCAGGAATCTGGCCAGGAACTCCATACATACAGGCAGTAATGATGCAGAAGTGTTGCCTAAATGATACTTACTTTGTTACTTGGAATCTGACGTTCCAGGTCCGGCACATTGTTATATACAAATTCCGAACTTTTCTAGACTCAACTTTTCACAGTTCTCGGGGTTTTACATTAATTTAAAAATATAAAATACTGAAGTTCACCATGAATCCAGATATTTATACTGTGGACAGGAATATTGAAATACAAGAATCTGGAAGCAAGGACACAAAGAAGGTGGGAAGGAAAGGACACTAGTAAGGGTAGAAGGAAAGAATGAAGGAGCAAACATTTGGACAGTGGAGTATCGAATAATGTCTGGAAATATCAATAATTTTCTGAACTCCTTTTTACAAAAATGCTGAAAACTAATTGCAGACTTTTCCAGACTGCAGAAGAGCCCCGAAAGTTGTTAAGGTTGCTTAGGTTGTATTCACACTTGCCACTTTTGGTCCGCTTTAAACAGAGCAGAGTTCGTTTCCCCCCTTGGTCCGGACCTTTTGTGCAGGTGTGAATACACTCAAGCGAACCCTGGTCCGGACCAAACAACCGGACCGAGACCCACTTTTTGAGGTGGTCTCGGTCCGCTTCCAAACGGACTCTGGTGCGGTTCGCTTATGGTCTGAATACAAACCGGCCCCAATCCGAACCAACTACAAAAAGCGTACGTCTCTTTGGACATAAAAAGCCACCGTAGCCAGTAGCAAAGGTGTGTGTTGTAAGGTAATCATACCTGATAAGCTGTGTGTTGCTTAGCAACACTACTGGCTTGTTGTGGGACAAGGCACGTAGAGAACGTCGGCGTTCAGCACGCATTCTCCGATGGGGTTCCAAAATTATAAATGGAACGTCTCAACGTCTGTGTTGAATGAGTTGCTCTTCAGCCTCACAATAATATTGCAACTGTAATAACGGCAAAAATATGCAGAACAGAGGTGCTGCACGTCTACAGCTGTTTTCCTAAATTTCCGGGTCTGTGCTCTGTCCCGCCCCCGTCATTTCTGTCCAATGGGAGCAATGATCGTCACCCGCCTGGGTTTGTTTACAAGTAATAGTTGACTTGCAAAAAGTACAATGTGAAAACAAACAGCACCAAATGAAAAAAATAAAGTTCGCTTTTGGTCCGGACCAAACAAGTGGACCAAAGGACTTTCCTGGTTTGAATACACCCTTAGATTGTTCGTTTCACCTCCACATGTGATCAGTTTCCTTAACACTGTGAATGCAAACCCTCCTTTGGGCCACACTGTAGGCCAGCCTCCTCACCTGATGCAACCTCAAGCAATCAGTGGACTGCCCACTGAAACGTTTTCTTAGTCTTCTGGTTTCTGGACAAAATACATTTTATTCAAACTTTGCACACCATGTCTGAAGCTGTGTTGCTCTGACAAAAACAAAACAGTTCTCCTCTTTCATCTTCAGGTTTGGAGAGATGGTGAACAAATGAGCTCTGAGTACAGCTGTAGTGCTCCAGATATGCTCCGTCAGTCCTGGTCCAGAGCTGTACATGTTTCTACTTCTAAAAACTAGTCGGATTAATATATTTTTAGTTTGTTTTATTTGGTCAGAAGTTTTAATACTTTCTTTTTAAGTAATAACCCAAAGTAAACTTATTAATTATTCCTTGATTCTGTGACATTTTACAGCGATAAAAATGATGCACAATAGATTTTTACCTTAGCAAAAAAAAAAAACATATCAGTTTTAAATTAACTAATTTCAATGAGAAGTTGATTTAAATGTTATGTCAGCTTGTTACAGCAGAATAATTAGTAATGTACAATTAATTTGTATTTTTTCACTGTAAGGTTGATGCTGTACAGAATCCATGAAGATTTGACTGAAGAGAATCTGGACAAGATGAAGTTTCTACTCAAAGATAAAATGGCCAAACGACACCTGGAGATGAGCAGTGTAAGAAAACACACCCACAAACTTTGAGCATCAACTTGCCACTCTTGTCATGCAGCATAGCAAATGATGATATCATAGCACCACTTTTCACTTCAGTAAAACATTTTATACATTAGCAGCCATCTTGTGAATGAACACAGCAATCTAGCGGACCCATGTGATTGAAAATGTAGGGATTACTCTAACTAGGGGAAAACTTCCTATTAAAATAACATAGTATATACATATGAAATATACTCAGTGTAAATAGCTGCAGCGCCTTCAGGGTTGAGGTCAATACAAACTCCTTAAGAACAGAGAGGTTCATTATAGTACTTTGGGGAGAGACGTTCTTTCTGGGCAGGACATTGCTAACTTTGCAAGAACTCAAGAGCAGAACTCTTCAGAAGTCCTCATAGATCCTTCCCACTGCTGTATTTCAGTGCTGTAACCACGTCCATTTCAAAATTCCTGACCAATTACAAACTATTCTTTGGACACCACACAAAAAAAAATTTCTGCCCAAAACATGCAGCAAGAAAAGCTGAAAGAACTTCAAAACCAAGGTTTGTATCCGTTGGAGAGAGAACTAATTTCTCTGTTCTGTGGGAGTGGGTTTTGGTTATTTTTTTCCTGCACTTTTCCTGACTGATGCCTTTGTACAGAAAGATTATTTTGATAATAAGAGATGAAAATGAGCAAATGTCAGGAAAATCCTAGCAGGGCAGCAGAAGTTTGTTTCCAGTTTAGCAGCTTCACTACAACTGACTTATGCAAGCCATTTTTACATTTTTCTTTCTTCCATCTATCAGATTTGTTTTTCAGTTAAAATGTGCGAGATATATGTCTCATTAAAGGAGAAAAAGATTTTGAAATGATTTATCATGGTCTTAGTATTTTTGGTCTTAAAAGCCAGGAATTTTAACAGGGGTGTGAATACTTTTAAGAGCTGTTGTGTACTTACTGCCCCCTCCTGTCTTGTTTCTGTCTTGCTCTGACATCAATAGGAGTTTGTTGTTTTTATAGAATTTAAGAAATCAGTAAAAATATTCCTCTCTCTGACAATTACAGACAGCTTTGAATGTGTTTGCTGAAATGGAGAAGGCATGTCTGATCTCTAGCAAAAACGTTGATATGATCCACACGCTCCTGCTTGGGCTTGACCAACAGCTGGCGATGACTGTGCAAAACTACATGATCAATCTAAGACTCACTACCACAGGTAAACATCTGTGCTGTGACAGAGGTTTGTGATAAAGTTTGTTAGTTTTGACACGGAGTTGGTAGTCTAATTCCTCTAAGTGGTGGAAGTGCAAATAACATAGTGTTTTCTTTAACTTTTTTAAGCCCGTCCGAATGAACAATTACGACTTCCTAGGGGCAGCAGTGAGCAACAGGTTTGTCTGTGTGTTTGAGCATGCATTCTGCGAAATTATTCCTGTAATTCATCAGCTATCTGACCCTGCAACTGTTTTCCTCCGACAGAAGCCGAATTACAACCATCCCTCTGTACAACCATCTTTGTCCATGAGTGAGACTCAGGCCCAACTCTGTAAGCCTCCCCTTTCCAAAGCTTTGTTCGCTGTAGAAACGTGTTAGCCACTTTCAATGGCTTTAATGTCCCTGTGGTTATTAGAGACATCGAAAAAAGATGCACCTTTTGCCCTTTCCATACAGTTCCTAGTCAACTTTAAAGAAAAATACGAGGAAATTTCTAAAAAAAAAAACCCGGATTATGCCCAGATAGGAACAAATCTGGGCATTGCGCGGATGGTGTAGGATTTTTTTTCTTTTTCTTTTTTCTTTACCGTGTCCTGTCTAGCAGAGCAGCACTCAAAATTGAGTGCCAAGAAAAAGCCCAACAGATTAACTTTCACAAGTGGAACATTACAGCTAACTCTTTAAAGCTCTGCTTGATATTCATAAAAAGAAACTTCTTTGGGATTATTTCAGTTGTTACGGACATGGAGACAGAAATGAAAAGGAAAAAAAAGAAGCACAAAAGAGAAAAGGGGGGGCAAAAATTAGAAGAGGAGAGAAGGAGAATAGAATGGAGGAAAGAAAGAAGGATGAGGAGAATACAAGATAACACCCTGCTTGTTTCTACACTTGCAGAAACGTTTGTATCATCATCTTTTATACCTAAAGGTGCACGTTACTTATGAATGCAAGATGTATTTAGTGGGAAATGTGGTTCAATATAGAACATTTGTGTATCTGTTCACACCTGAATCTAAACACCTGTGGGTCTGAGTGTGAGCGCGCTTGTGTATACCCCATAAAAATATGCAATTGTGAGTGTGAGGAGCCGCAGACCCTGGACCCGGGACAGATACGGAGGAGAACCTACTGTTGAAAAAATGAAAAATAAAGGCCTCTACAGCTGCAAAAAAAGGAACATCAAGGAAATCAAATATACTATGAACCAGTCATCTCAGAAGCACCAAAGAAATGTAAAACCTGCAGCTATATTCTGATTTATTTTGCTGTCAGAAGTAAAAGGAAAGGCGGAAAAAGGTAGGAATAGATGAAGCCTCAGTTTTCAGAACCTCCAAGCAGCTCTCACTGAAAGAGTTTATATCACAGCAAGACAGGAAAGATAGTGTCTTAGTCATTTGGAGCCTCCACAAACACGGCCAATATTTTCATCTCCCTCGGCTCTGGGGAAAATTTTGCACTAACATAGAAGCACTCTACCAGAGTTTACGTTCATGCTATAAGGCAACAGTTTTCTCCTAGCACCAGGGTTTTAGGGTTCCAGAGATTCCTAATTTGGCTCAGAAAGCAACCAAATTGCTGATACTTGGGGAAAAGCAACTTTGTGCCTCTCTAAGGTAGGCTGAGCTCTACTGTGTGGTCTTTGAGAGAGAGAAAAAAGCACCACTGGAATATTGCAGAAACTGTACTCAGAAAAAATGCAAATGTAGTTTACATTGCAGATAAAAAATATTTAACACAACCACATTAAAGTTAGATCAGAAATGTGTTCATTTTAGAAGGAATTACTTTCTCTTGACAGACAAAAGTTTTTAGCTTTTTTTTAAAAAAATTCCTCCCACGAAACTCACTCCCCGAGAGAAAAGCTTACACAAAGTGACTTGATCAACCCCAGTCAAGAACAACTTTTGGGTTTTTAAAACCAGGTACCCAAAAAGTTGCCAATTTAAAAAATTATTTCTGCCATATTTTGGGAAATTCCTTTGGTTTTACAAACAAATAGACAGAACCCTTTTCAGCTGTAAATTTTCAAAATGACCCTTTGTTTATAAAAAAATTTTGGTTTTATAAAGCAAACTTTGGGACAAAGCAGTCAGAAAAACCTTCATTACTTTGACAAATCAGCTTATTATTTTGAGAAAGCCACTAGAATAACTAAACTTTTTTGCTTTTAAAACATTAAAAACCGGGTGGCCAGCTAAATTTTGGGAGGAAAAGCAAATAGTCTTTGTAAATTTAAAAGGAACAAAAATTTTTAAGGAGCGGCTTATGGGTTCATAAATGATTAAAATTTTTTTGAAACCACCCCAAAAAAAGCCATACTGGCCCCTTTTTAAATTTTCAGGGGAAATTTTCATAAAAAATTACTCACGCTTGGAAAAAACTTTCATTCTCTTCGGTTTTTTAAAGCACCAACACTATTTGTTTTCTAGGTTCAGGAGAAAGAATTTCCACTGATGCTACACCACAGAAAAGAACCCCCTTTTTCTGATGACCCCCAATTTTGATTCACCCCAAATTGCAATTTCCCCTCATTTTATTTTGGGGTTTTTCATTTTTTCCCCATCAGGAAATTTTGACTCACCTGGTTCTGTGCTTTGCTCCTGTAGACAGAAATACACAAATCTGGGCCTTTAAACATCCCGAGGGTTGTGTGTTTATCAAACAACCAAAGAGATCTTTCACCAGACCCCCAAAAAAAGTACTTTGGGTCAGAAAAGGATGAAAATAATATTTTTAGTTTTTTCACACACACCCATAATATAAAAGGGACGGTGTAAAAGTTTTAGGCCGTGTGAAAAAAAAGTTTTTAAAACCCCCCAAAAAAATTCTTTCAAATATTTAAAATAGGGTTGTTTTTTTTTTTTACAATTTTCAAAAAGTAAATAAACAAAACCCCCAAAAATAAGCCAAATTTTTAAAAAACTATCTTCAGCGTTAAGGGGAACAAAATTACGTTTAAATGATGGTGGGCCCCCCAGAGCCCTGATCTCAACATCATTTGGGGTGTCCCGGGACTACTAAGAGACAGAAGGGGTGTGAGAAAAGTCTACAAAACCCCCCAGAAAAATCTTTTGGGGAGTTTTTCCAAGATGTTTTTAAACACCTACCAGCAGGAAATTCCTTCACAAAAATGGGTGCAAGAGTAAAAATAAAAAAAAATGATTCGTTTTTAAGCCAAATGTGGTTTCCCCCAAATACTGTTTGAAATTTTTGATTTATTTTTTGTTTATTTACTGTTTTTGTTGATTGATCAAAATAAATGATTTTAAAAATTCCATTTCCCGAAAACCCTTCCCTTTTTCACCCGGGCCCAAAACTTTAGCAGGGTAAAATATTTTATATTATATCTTATATATATATATTAAAATAATATATATATATAACATTTTAATATATATAATATTTATTATATATATATATGTATATTGTGTGTGTAATATATATAAATATATAAATATATATATATATATATATATATATAATATTTTAATATTTATATATTATATATATATATAGTATATAAATGTATAAAATATATATATATATAATAATATATATATAATATATATATATATATATATTATACACCACATATATCAATATATATAAAATTTTATATATATTTATATTTTATAATATTATTGTAATACAATATAATTATTGTATATAGTACACTAGATTGACTTTTCTTCTATGTAACACAGATGCCCTAAGATTACTGTTCGCACGCTTTGGCTTTGACGTAAGGACACAAAATAACCTGACTGCACGAGAGATTATAAAGACACTAAAAGACTTGAGCCAAAGGGATTTTTCTGTGGAAGATGCCTTGGTGAGTTGTTTTACATCCCAAAGTATTTTAGTATTTTACATAATATAAATAACACACACACATTTTCACCAGACACTTTAGTAGGTGCACCTTGCTAGGACCGCCTTTTTTTTTTTTTAGAACTACCCTAATTCTTTGTTCATAGATTCAACAATCATTCCTCAGTAACTTTGGTCCATATTGATTTGATAACATCAGACCGTTGCTGCAGATTTGTTGGCTGGATGCGCCTCTGTTCCACTACATCTCAAAGGTGCTCTGTTGGACTGAGATCTGGTGAAAGTAGAGGCCTGATCTAAATGTCATGCTCAAGAAACCAGTTTGAGATGAGTTTAACTTTGCGACATTGTGCATTATCCTGGTGGAATTAGCCAGCAGAAGATTGGTACACTGTGGTCATAAAGGGATAAAGGGGTGTCATACGCAAAAGTATGCTAGCCTGTGGCGTTAAAACTATGCTCAACTGTTACCATGATGTCAATATGTGCCAAGAAAATATCCCCACACATATATTGTTGTTATATTATCTCACCCCTACCAGCTTTAGCCATTAATACAAGGTTGTATGGATCCAGAATTTTAATGTTGTTTAGTCCAAGTTGTGGATAGAGCATATTCAAAGACAGAAAGGTTTTCTACGGTGGCTGGGAGGTGCAAACCAACATTACACAATCTGAAAAACTCTTACAAAGCCTGAGAAAAATTAGCATTTGAGAAAGTCAAATGCTAATTTATAGTCTGTATACTCAAGTTAACAATTATTTCAATAATTAATTAATGACGATTAATTCATTAAATGATTAATTGTTTCAGCCCTAGTACCTGATAAAGTGGCCGGTCATCTGAGTGTGTTAGTGTGAATATAAATACTTCATGACTTAAATAGTGTAATAAACTGAGATATTTGTTTTCAACATGACATTTTGCATAGAACCTGATGACCCAGCTCATGTGTAATGCACAGCTGCTCTATGAATTCAGTTTCAATTCAATTCAGTTTATTTATATAGCGCCAATTCACAACACATGTCGTCTCAAGGCACTTCACAAAAGTCAGGTACATACATTCCAATTAATCCCAATCATTGAACAGTGCAGTCAGATTCTGTTATTTATTCAAATTGGATAAAAAGTTGTTCTATCTAAGGAAACCCAGCAGATTGCATCCAGTCAGTGACTTGCAGCATTCACTCCTCCCGGATGAACATGTAGAGACAGTGGACAGTCACTGGCGTTGACTTTGCAGCAATCCCTCATACTGAGCATGCATGTAGCAACAGTGGAGAGGAAAAACTCCCTTTTAACAGGAAGAAACCTCTAGCAGAACCAGGCTCAGTGTGAGCGGCCATCTGCCACGACCAACTGGGGGTTAGAGAGAACAGAGCAGAGACACAAAGAGAACAAAGAAGCACTGATCCAGGAGTCATTTCTATGGGAAGGAAAAGTAAATGTTAATGGATGTAGCTCCTTTAGTCGTTTCATCTAGAAAGAAAGAACAGATAAACTCTGAGCCAGTTTTCAAGGTTAGAGTCTGAAAGAGAGCACATAGTTAGTCACAGTAAAAGCTCAGTCAGTAGCTATGTCTAGGAGAGAGAAAGGGTTAAACACTAAAGACAGGGCCATGTGGATCATCGGTAGAGGGTGAGCATTAAGTTGTTGCCAGCAGAAGCTTGGAGGATTCCCCCCTCCAGAAAGGTGTTACAGGTAGACACAGAGTCAGGCCAGGTGTAGCTTCTAGGAAGAGAAAAGAGAGAGAACAAAGTTAAAAGCTGAAATAACAGCAAATAATGGAAAATTGTAGAGTAGTGTGAGAAAGTAGCGAAGAGGGTGAAAGTGGTCATTATGTCCTCCAGCAGCCTAAGCCTATAGCAGCATAACTACAGAGATAGCTCAGGATAACCTAAGCCACTCTAACTATAAGCTTTATCAAAAAGGAAAGTTTTAAGCCTACCCTTAAAAGTAGACAGGGTGTCCGCCTCACGGACTAAAACTGGGAGCTGGTTCCACAGGAGAGGAGCCTGATAACTAAAGGATCTGCCTCCCATTCTACTTCTAGAGACTCCAGGAACCACCAGTAAACCTGCAGTCTGAGAACGAAGTGCTCTGTTAGGAACATATGGAACAATCAGATCTCTGATGTATGATGGAGGTAGATCATTAAGGGCTTTATATGTGAGGAGGAGAATTTAAATTTTATTCTGGATTTAACAGGGAGCCAATGGAGGGAAGCTAAAGTAGGGGAAATATGATCTCTCTTTTTGATTTTCATCAGAACTCTTGCTGCAGCATTTTGAATCAGCTGAAGGCTTTTAACTCCATTTTGTGGACATCCTGATAGTAAAAAATTACAATAGTCCAGCCTTGAAGTAACAAATGCATGGACTAGTTTTTCAGCATCAATCCTATCAGTTTTCTTATCTACTGTTCAAAAATCCACAATAACTATTTTCCTAAGGGCTTATCTTCTTAGTTTACTTGATTAGTTGTAACTGTGTAAGCTGTAGTTATCTAAATACAAGCAAAACTAAGACATGATACACTTTAAAAGATGTTTTTTTTTTGTCCCTCACTCTCATTGTTAGGTGGTATGTGTGCTTACCCACGGAGGAAAGGGCATCGTCTATGGCACTGATGAGGAGGGAGTGAAACTGGAGGAGCTGATTGAGCCTTTCAGGAACATATACGTCCCCTCATTGTTGGGGAAGCCCAAACTCTTCTTCATTCAAGCATGTCAGGGTGAATTTGAGCAGGAACCAGTCTGTCCATGCAACAACTCTGATAAGCAAGAAAGTAGGACACCCGGCTCCTTGGAGGAGGATTGTTCTCCCGAGAAAGCAGTGGCTACAGATGCAGACATTTTGGTAGGCATGGCCACCGTGCCTAACCACAAGTGTTATCGGCACACAGTCCACGGCTCTTTGTACATCCAGGAGCTGTGCAAGCAGCTGCAAAAAGCAGCTGAAAGGTGAGTAATTTGCTGTGGTAGAGTATTTGCTCCTGTTCTCACCAAAGCCCAATACTATATTTGAGTGTTACCCCAATAGTTGCATTTCAAGTGACTTAAGTGCCTCAGCCAAGTTGAATTTGCTAAAGGTTACATAAAATTCTAGATTATTGATGTCTCCAACATGTTTAAATGCAGGTGAATCTGTTTTTCGGAAAATACAAAAAATACCAAACAAATTTTAGCATAGGTGGATACATGTTGGTAGGTATGAATTTAATATTTTCTATTGAGACAGGATTTATCTTTTTAAAACGTCTTGTAACATTCATTCAGCAGGCCCCTGAAGCATCCTGGACACTGCTGTCTTGTTTGTCTGCTTTTTGGTGTTTAGTTACTACATCGTAAAAATCAGGTTGTATAACTTTTTTTTCTTATTCTCATTTCCTTCACAGCCCTGAGAACGATGACATACTGACTGTCCTAACGCGTGTGAACAGAGAGGTCAGCAAAAATGACATGGCACCTAAAAGACAGATGCCACAGCCCAAATACACTCTCACCAAGAGACTCGTCCTCAGATTTGTTTGAGCTGTCTGGAACCCCACAGAGCACGCTACACATTAGATAGGCTAACATGTACTGGATTCAGTCTACAGTGTTTATGGATGCGAGTCTTTTTGTCTCTGAATGGTTCTGGTTGTTGGATGAATTTATGCTTTGCAATTTAGGAAATCAAATTTTGAACAGCTTAAAGTTGTCGTACAATCACATTGTTTGAAGATGTTTTCTAAAATAAAAAATAAGATGATCAAAAGTCTTTCTCTGTTACTTTCAGATTACTAAACATTTACAAAGGGCAAAAATCTATAACCAGTCTATAACCCTTCTAGATACTGCCATATAAAAGGAAAAATGATTTAAAATTAGATTTAAATGACTTTGGTCTTATAGTTGTGAAATAAAAATCAAATACCTAATTCTCTGTACTTTATATAAAGGTATATAGCAGATCCAAGAAAATCTAAGTTATAACGTAATTATACAATGTTAAAAGGCGCCCCCCATGGTTATTGGCAACCCTGGTTATATGTGTAAAAAGCCTTAACCCCAGTGCAGACTACTGTCACAAATTCACCTGAAACCACCACCCAGCCTGTAGGTGCTGTATGTATTACCACTTCTACACCTGCTTTTCCAATCAGTGTCACGGGGGAGCTGGTTCTTATCTGCAGAGCTTTATGGGCGAGAGGCAGGGTACACCCTGGACAGGTCGCCAGTCCATCGCAGGGCAACACAGAGACACACAGAACAAACAGCCGAGCACGCACCCATTCACACCTAAGGGCAATGTAGAGAGACCAGTCAAGCTAACAATCATGTTTTTGGACTGTGGGAGGAAGCCGGAGTACCTGGAAAGGACCCACGCATGCACAGGAGAGCTTGCAAACTCCATGCCGAAACCCAGGACCTCCTTGCAGCAGGGCAACAGTGCTACCAACTGCTCCACCGTGCAGCCCCACTAAGGCTTGTTGATGCATAATTCAGCACACAACATACATCTATCTCATTTGCATACTAAATCCTCTAATTTATATTCTATGTACTATATTTAAACTACTAATCCTTTAAAATTGTAATGCAAAAAACGTTTTTTTTGTATAATTGTAATTACGGTAAGTTCATACAGTAATGGGTGAGATTATTGCAATAGTATAATCTCACACTGAAAATCCTTGTTTTAGTTTTTCTACATTGATTCAGTGGGAAGAAAAACATTAGGATATAGTTAATAAAATCTTTGATGCCACAATTATAGCTCATGACCCCTACTGTTGGTACTAATACAGCTCTTCTTAGCCAGTAGGACATCTCCTATAGTGCTGCGCAATTCAACTTTGACTCACCTTTTACAACTTTGGTCCTCTCTTTTGATTGCTTTAGCTCATTTTGTAGGTTTTCTACAGGAGTTATGTCTGGGGACCGAGGTAGCAGTGGATCAAAATTGATTTACTTCTGGTAAACCGTTTGTTTTAATTTGGCCATATGTGTTGGACCATTATCCTGCTGAAAATCCCAAAAAGTGACCCATGTTCAGTTTACTGACAGAGGTAGCCAAATATTTACCTCAAATTTCAAGAGATCGTGATGCAATGCACTTTATCAAGCACATATTCTCCACCATACCTAGAGTGGGCATGAGGAGCTTTTCCACACATTCTTATTTTACTTCACACCAAACGTGTGGCGTGCTTGTTGCCCAAAAAAGTAAATCTTTATCTCATCTGACCAAGCACACGGACCAGATAAAGTCCATGGAGAGTTTAGTGAACTCTGTATGTTCACATTTGTTATATTCGGATAGAAATTTTTTTGTTATATTCATATCCTGCTTCCCAAACAACATGTTGGTAGAGGATGTATAATGGTTGTTATGGAGACTTAGTGACTCCAAGATGCCGTTCATCACTACAGTTCTCTTAATGGTGAGCTTTAGAGAGGATTTTTCTTCCATTACAGTGTTCAATAGTCCTGACTAGCCTTCTTTGCCAAAGATCCTGGGATTTTAAACATTTAACGTTTTGAGCTGACTTTGCATCTGGGTACGTTTCGATGCGTGGCTGTTTTTTGGAGCCATTTCTCATCTTACAGAGATCAAAATCATACACACTGTTGTCAGAGCAAAAACTCTGCCCCTTGTTTTGTTTTCATTTTAAACCAATTTAAACTCCTCTGAGATGTCTTAAATCTATATATGCCAAACAAAATTACTGCAAACATATCTAAATTCATTTTGTTCTAATTACTTTCTCAATTTCTTTTTTTTTCACCTTACTGCGGAATGTTTTTGATCATAATCCCACGTTTGTTTTTTTTTACCTGTTCGTTTGTACCCCGACAAAATACTGTATTGTACTTGATTTGTTAAATAAAGTAAAAAACAAACAAACACCTCCCTTAATTGAATTGCATTTTCTCTTCTCTTTCTCATTTTGAAGAGTGGCTGGAGGAAATGGACCTCTGTGTAATTTCGTATTAATGACCCAGAGAGTCTTGGGTTTTTGTGTGATATTATGCAACTGCGATAAAAAATAAATTTATATTAAGGCTGTTTACATATCTTTACCAGGGATGCCAAAAATTGGAATATCAACCTCAATTTCTACAACACAGAAAAAACAACTAATGAACTGCTCAAATACATTGATTTCTTTTCACATTAATTGTATTTAGAAGGTAGACATAGCGACCATGATGCCACCGTTGAGTTTATCTACAGGCCTTTAAGTATTTGTGTTTTTAATCACCCTGTGATCAGTGTAAGGTGATGCATTCAAAGTTTGTTTTTAAATACTGTTTTATTATGATTGTCCTAATTGAAATGATCTAAAAGCCAACAGACCCAGTCCAAGTATTTTGCATTTTAAGCTACTGGTGATTGAAAGAAAAGTAGTTGAGGTTTTGTAAAGAAAAAAAACAACCAAACCAGATACTGATTACAGCATCTTTACCCTCCAGGCTTTTACAATGTTTAGACGGTAGCAAAACAGAGGGCCGCCCACTTCTCATTGATGGACGGGACATGTCTTACCAAACCTGTCTGGGGAGCGCTTGTGCCGCCCCCTAGTGGAGTTAAACCCTGGGCGGTGAGTCATATCACCGATATCCAAATTCCTCTAGATGTACAATAGGGAATTAGAGTCAGGAGAAGTATGCAACTCCAGAATATTATAAGTGCTGTTTGTCAGTGAAGGAATAAACCTCGGCGTGGTGTTCTGGAACAACTCTGCTAATGCTCATGTAGTTGAAACGCCGTTTTACTGAGTAAACTGAGTTGAGCTTGTTGCTCCCTCTGTGGGTGTGTTGAACTCATTCCTCCGGACTCCACCCTGCAGCCTTCTTCTCTCCACAGTTCCTGGAAGAGCGCTTCACTCCTGTCGGTCACACATCGGTCTGAGGAGAGTATAAAAGCTAACAGCCTTTTCAGAGGACCGGAAGTGACCGACAGCTCGAGGGGAAGAATATTTAGAAGCAGCTGGACGCCTCAAAAATTGGTAAGTTTAAGCTAACTTGAACGTTATCATAGTTTCCATGGCAGCTGAACCGCAGGTTCATGGTGGGGTTGGTTTGATGGTGTCGGTGTGTTTTCTGTGAAACTGGGCGCTAACAGGGATTCACCTGAAAGGCTCCTCTGTTTCTTCAGGGTGGAGGGAGGTGCCCTGCGCCTTCACACTCCAACTTTCTCCACCATGTTTGTAACCGGCAGAGTTTCAGGCAAAAATAAAGTCACTGAAGACCCCATCTCATCTGCTGCGGCTGATGAACCGTTTTCCCGTTTATACTTCTAATTTGAAACCCTTGTCTGTGAATGAGATGGGGAACCATTAGCTTGATTTTGCTTCTTGTGTGAACTGTTTTTTACATTTACCCCTGATCCAGGAAGTGTCTTTATTTTTTATTTTTTAGACAGACATAGACGTTTGTTTTTGTGTGTGAAAACAACAGCGCTGGTTTACAGTCAGCCATGACATCATGACTCTGAACCCGTCTCCTGATCTCAGTCTCACACTAGAAACGCCTTAACGGGACCTTTCCATGAGACTATTTTTCAAACAACTTTGATCAGACAGTGATAACCTGAGTAAAATACAACATGCCGTTTTCAAATGATTTCATTTATTAAAGGGGGAGAAAGATGTCCAAACCAACCTCGCTCTATGTAAAATAAGCATCCGCCATGTTAAATCATGAATTAAATGTGATTTGCAGCAGTTTTTTGAAAGATGCACCCAATCCTAAATATGACCTGACCTGTAAAATGAAGGTCAATGATCCAAATCAGGGGGTGTCAAACTCAAGTCCTCGAGGACGGGGATTCTACAACGTTATGATGAGTCCCTAAGTCCAACACACCTGAATCAAAGGACTGGAACACCTCCTCATGGTTCCACAGAGTCCCGCTAATGGCCTAATTATGTGATTCTGGTATGTTGATAGAGACACGGCTAAAAGTGGCAGGACTGGAGTCTGACACCTGTGACCCAAATCGTACCAGTAAATCCACCTCTGAATGGCTTGAAAACCAAGGTTTTGGAAGGGCCTAGTTAGTTTGTTCATTAAACATAAAATCTGCAGTATGACACATTTAAATGATTCCACATGTTTCAATAAAACCTACCTGAGCTTAATGCAGGATCTGTCAGGGAGAAATTAATATTACTTGGAGTCCTTAACCTATCCATATAAAACTGTACATGGGAACCTGGAATATAGCATAATAAGGGGGTGCACCGACATTAACCAACCGTTGGATGGACTGCTCCACCTTGGCATCTTAAGCAGCAGTTTCTACATGCTGCTTTCTCTGGAGCTCCTCCACAAGTGGGCAGTGTGCATGGGGGTACAATATGCTTTAATGAGTGCAATCTTCACTGGAAGCTGCACAGATACCAAATATGCGTATCTATATTAGCTAGTGCATACATTAAGCACTGTTGGTTAGAGGATGTCCATGTTATCAAATGTAACTTCCTAAACATTTACCCACATTGCACACGTCAAGAACAGTACCAGACAGAGGAAAGTCAAGAAATACTACCTTCTAATCCTCCCTACTTCTGACGCTCCAGCCTTTATGAGAACATCTGCTATACATACTGTTGTAATTATGCTTGTTATGCAAATCCAAAACTGTCCTTCAAGGCAAAAATGCATGTGGCTGCACTGTATGTCTTTTGGTTTCCTTTTGGTACCTCAGTCTTCATCATTAAGACGTCAGACTGAGTAAAATATACCAGAAGATGCTCCTCAGTCGAGTTGGACCAATTCGGTTTTCACCCCAAACATGTCAGTAGCCTCAGACAACACGGTGGCTAAATTGCCCAGATTTACTAATAAAGATAAAGGCACCTGGTGAATAATGGCAAACTCCTCAGCTGTGCCGATACAGTTATCCAACCTTATTGTTCTGTGCCAGCCCTGAAAGGAACCCGACCATTATCAGAGCAACATTCCTACCTCTCCTAAATGAAAACAATCCTGCAAAGAAGAGTGAGCCAAAGCCCTCCGCAGCAATGCAGCAGACTATCTGCCAGTTATTGCAAACACATTTTGGCCACTGCTGCCAAGGTCGGCACAACCAGTTATGAGGTTTAGGGGTGAGTAGATTTTCACACGGGTCTAGATTGGTTTAAATAGCTTTTTCCCTCATTAAATTAAACCATCGTTTAAAAACTTTTCTATTTACTCAACCTATCTTTGTCTGATGTAAAAATGTATTCGAACAGAAGTATCTAAATCACAAAACGCATAATTGGTCAGTCTGAGATTATTAAAGATCAAGCACCGCTGTCTTTAATTAAAAAAAACTAAAATAAAAAATAAATGGTAAGTGGACTGAACTTGTATAGTGCTTTTCCAGTCATACGGACCGCTCAAAGCGCTTTACTCTAGAGCCACATTCACCCAATCGCACTCACTAACGCTCACACATTCATACACCGCCTTGCCCAGGGGCACATCGACATATGGCAGCAGGAAGCTGGAATCGAACCCACAACCTTCTGATTGCAAGATGACTACTCTTCCTACTGAGCCACATTCACCAAGATAAAGATGCATCATAAAGATATCTTTTTAATTTAAATTTGAATTATAAATAACACTTGTGGTCTCTGCCTTTAAATGTTTAATCGCTCTGAGCTCAGTAAAAAAACTAACTTCAACCCTTCTCAGTCATAGAAAGCATGCAGGCTCTCTGCTAACAATCAGTGCTAATAGAAAAAACGATGGAAGGAAACAAACACAGTTTAGAGGATGCATTGTTTATGAAATTAGTGGTCAGTATGTAGGTATTCTATTTGGATGGGATTTTATGATTCCTTATTGGTTGTCTTTTGTAGGCTCTGCATTGTATTCCAGTAGCCTTAGAAATGACTTAAATCCACATACCAGGGATTATCATTTGCTTTGAATAGATAATATGAATAATATCCAGAGATTTACCTGTTTTTAACATGTAGTCAGGTTGAATAAATGGATTTAGCTGCAACATGTTAAGTATGAGAAGGTTTTTCTTCTTCAAAGGTTGCGTGTTGGCGTGTTTTTGCGATTGCACACGTCAGAACACTGACTCAGAACCACAGGATGACTTGGGCTTACCATGGCGCTTATGAAAAGAAAAAAAGCAGATATGGTTAGCAACAAGTTTTAAGGATTGAAGCTGCCGTGTTGCCCTGACTGCTCCGCCTGGTTGCTCAAACGCATCTAAAAGTGAAACCTGAAGCTCTTCTCTGGCTGGTTTCAATAGGAGGGATCAGCTGTGCTGCTTGTTCTGTGACCACACTTTTCCAGCGACTGTTTTCGGTCCTGTTGCTTGGAGCTCTGGGTCTGATGTCATGGCAGCGAGAGGTGGAGCCATCTCTTATGGTATTCCTTCACTGTGTTTATTCCCCTAAAAGCCCATTAAACACGGCGCTGTGCTGCATTTAGACACTTCCGGCAGAACGTAAACAGGAACTTGCCAAAAAAAAAAATGCAGATGTGTCGTTTTAATATGGTGGCTTCGCTTCCTAAGTTTTCAAAAGTAGTTTAAATGATTCACCTTGTCTTTCTTTTTTCTGCATCTTTCATTCTTGGCTACATCCTTTTTTGTGCATTTTATTAGAGATTTCATGAAGAGTAGTTTTTCATGAACCACATTCCCGTTCGTGTTGGCCTGATTCAGCTCTAAATGCATCCATTATGATGTCACTCCAGCAGCCCCTTGCAATGTGTCTTAAGTGTTAAATAAATCTGTACACACACACACACACACACACACACACACACGCAGCTGGGCTTGGGCTAGACTCTTTTATCACAGAAGAAAGGATAAATTGTTTATGCATCTTTAAGTATTTGTGTTTACATGATTCATTTGGCCAGTAGGGAAGAAAAGCAGCGCCATACTGGAGTGTATTTAGAGAGTTCCTCATTAATGTAGTAGGATCTGATGGGGAAATCCTCCACTGGGAAAGGCAGATCCAGTTAACGACCCTCTATTCTGAAAGAAAAGGGGCCCAGGACAGGAGACCCAAGTGTCAGAACAGAACATCTTTATATATAAAAGTCCTGAAGATTAGAGCTGCGCAGTATATTAAATTGTATACCGATGCGTTCATTATGACAATCCCAAAGGAGTGCTTGGATGCAATATTTTGTACGCTTTTTCATTTACCATGTATGTAAACTCCCACACAGATCTTAAAAACAGATCTTAGAGTCCATACCTCAGGGAGAGTGATGGGGACGCTGTGATCTGGCAAAGGAAGAGGGTAAATATGGGTTCATCACAACCAGAATTATCCTTGCAATGTCATATTTTCCTGATATCATGCTGGCCTACTTAAAGATATAAATCTGGGGCCTCCAATCCTTTTAGGATTGATGGAGTATTTTTAACTTGAATTATAAATCGGATTGAAAGCCTCAAGCAAAGGTATAAAATAAATGGATAATAAATTTTGTAGCAGAATAATATACAGTTTTGTTATTCTGATCTTTTCGAAGTAACAAGCTGAATATAGCTAGCTAGCTAATTAGTCAGGCCGTCTGCTCAGGCAGACTCTGCAGTCGGCTGTTTGTGCCTTCCCAACGGCAATGTTTTAACAGCGTTACCTTAACCGCTCAGCAGTGCACAGCAGCAGGCAGGGCAAGAGAAAGCCCTTATTTTCATGACCATGAATATTGTAGCTTCACACTGAAGGCATCAAAACTATGAATTAACACGTGGAGTTATATACTGAACAAAAAAGAGTGAAACAACTGAAAATATGTCTTATATTCTAGGTTCTTCAAAGTAGCCACCTTTTGCTTTGATTACTGCCAAGACTCACCTGCTGCGGACGATAAGTTCATTTCGATATATTTGATTCTAAAAATGTACGAATTATTCAAAAAAAAAATCATTTGCGTCAATATCGGTACAAGCTGACCCATTTGCATTTTCCCAAATTGTCTGTTCTTCTGGCTGCAGCCCTGCAATATTAAGACACTCAGCCTCTCCCCTCCCTGCAGCATCACCTGACTAAAACAATGAAATGCTGGAAGTTTTAAACTCTGCTAACATGCTGAGAACATCCAGAAAATAAAAAAACATATGTGACCCTCTTTAAAGGCAGAACACGAAAGTGTTATTCAGAGGTACTCTACCTATGAGGCAGATGGACAGGAAACCAACCAAATGGTGAAGGATGCCACATGCTAACTGTGCTAATGCAAATTAAGAATGTAAATGCATGCAGACGTTGATGGGTCCATGAGAACAGTGGAAACCTAAGAAAATGTCTTGTTCCTTTTTCCCTCGTTATGTTGGAGACGTTTTACCACCAGAGCCTCTTTGTTGGTGTGAACTTGGAAACTGGATTGCTGGACCTTTTCAAAGCAAAGTCACATCAACATGACCAACCAGTAGCAACAGTATATGTGATGATTTTAGCAACAACACAAACGAGAAGAAATTGGATCATGCTCCTCTGCTTTCCCTACAGGCATCATGTCCAGGTCAGACTACCCTCCAGGGTATGAGGACTTCCGTGGTCCTATGTACCCACCTCAAGGCGGGGGCTACCCACCTCCACCTTCATATGGCTTCCCGTCTTATGGTGGTTCGCAGCCAGGCCAGCCCTTTGCTCCCTATCCAAGCAGTCCAAATGCCCCTCTCTTCCCGGGTCAGCCAGCAGGGTATCCTCCCGCGCCATACCCAGGACAGCCTCACCCTGCTGGACCTCCAGGAGCTGGCTACCCGTCCCCACCACCCATGCCTCCAGTCATCCCGCCCACCATACCGTCAGGGGTTCTGAGCTCAGGTAAGGGGCTGTTCTAGTGTTACGGACTTGGCCGTCCTTAAAATTGAATATGCTTTAATCTAAACCATTCTCCTGGATCGTACTGTGGCTCCATCCATCTTCGCATCAAATCTGACCAGCTTCCATGTCCCTGCTAGAGAAGAGCATCTTTGGAATGCTTGTAGTTTTGCATTTGGGTCAAATGTTTTATTTTGGTGTGCTCTAATAAGAGCACCTTTCACAAACTATGCGACAGAGATAAAAGGTTCTTGGGGCACTTTTAATGGCACTGTAAATGAAGATGGGTATTAAAAAGATAATTCAATGCATGACATTCATCTATGATTTCAGTCATCATAGATGAGAAGTGTCCTCATTTCTTCTGATTTCTGACCACATGTTTTTCACTGACAACATAGATGAGGAGTTTGCTGCTAGCGGCAGCAACTGGGACGACCTGAGCATTCGGCATACCTTCATCAGAAAGGTAAATTACACCGTGCGTTTTAAAGCGGGTTTTCCTGCAATACATCGTCTTGCATTTAAAAAAAAAAAAAAAAAAAAAAAAGAAGCAGCTTTGGTAAAAAACTTAAAGCACTGATAGAGGTTGCTGTGGTTTATTGCACCAGGACGATGAGAAAGTACTTACATGCAGGGATGTTTCTCTGATAAGCTGCAGTGTTCTGCTGTCTGTTTCGTGTAAAGATGATGGTTTGTAGACGCAGCTTTTTAAGCACAGCGCGCCTCTCCATCTCTAAACTAAAGAATATTACATGGCTTGGCTTCATATCAGTCTTATGTAAATCCATATTTATCAGACACTTGTTTTGAATAGGATATTTGTTTATCAGGCTTTTTTCCATTTAAACTCCCTTTAAGTTACACCAACATGACTGGAGTCCAGTTAGTTTTCTTTAACAATTAGTTTTCATTTTAACTATTTTGTAAACTGTTATTTTTTTACCATGTGTCAACAACATAACATAAAAAGATTTTGGAGGTATTAACATTTTTTTTTCTCAGTGAATGTATCCCATTTAGCGAGTACTGACTCTTCATAACGTCCGCAGCTCTCTCTGGCATGCTGATGGTGACTAGATGTTGTTTTGTTAGTTTCCAGTTGATCCCAGTTTGTTTCCACCTGCTTCAGTGGTGTTAAAACTTCCATCATGCTTGAAACTACAAAGATCGTCACACACTTGTTTCTGGATTGTTTCAACATGTCGCTCTTTGTTCATGACAATGTTCTGGGGCAGAAACCCATAACATAATATAGGATAGGCTCTGGGGCTCACCTTTTTTTATTTTATCCAGACATATTATATTTCATATGTCTAAAAATTGTCCTAAGAAGGATTTATTAGATGAACCAACCTGGCAGCAATCTTCTGCTGTCCATCCTTCACAATTTCAGTCCTTGATGTTTTCCTTGGATCTGAAGTGGCTTCTTTTCTGCCCTTCTCTTTAAAAGTTGGCTAAAAATCACACTATGAAGATAGACTGACATCCACCTCCAGCCAATGTTGATCAAGCTCTGCACTGGTGGCAACATGACTGATGATGTGAGAACTGCTCTTTCAGTTAGATTTATTATTTCTAGAGCTGCTGTTCCTCTACTCTAGCAGAGAGTCTGCTTGATTGATTTAAACTTCACTGTTTGATAATGACTCTAGAAGTTCCTCTTCATATATACAGTGAGAGTTGGTTTTTTGTTATAAAAGGATCACGTTTTTACAACTTAAGATTTTCAACTTGCTTACGTTGCATTCATTTTCATATCCAAAATTAAAAATCTTGGTAATAGTTTAAAAAGCAACCAAGAACTCAGACTATACTATTTACTATGTGTAAATAATTAGATTTTAACGACTACATTCAAACTTATATAATATTTTAAACTGATTGATAATTCTCCAAGCTAGATAAGCCATATTTACATGTTTTAGACTATTTAGATAGACGTAACCTAGAAATCAACCAAGTATATTGGAAATATTTTATAGGGAAGCTTTTTTTTTTTTTTCCAAAAATAAAAATCTGCAAAAATGTACCTCCACCCCAGAGGAGGGATCTAGGTCAACCAAAGAAATGGAGAGGTCAACCTACAGATATACAGATAACAAAATATAAAACTAAACAAAATCTAAAATGAAAATAATTTTAGGTATGAATCTGCCCTGGATAGGATTTATTTTGGGCTCAACTGTGCACACACAGACAACCAGCCGCAAACACATTGTCATATTTGCATCCAAGAAAGTCGGGACATTTCCTCCAGCCTGGGGGGGCGTCCCCATGTGTCACCAGGTTCCAGGGCTGGAGAACATCAGGCAACCAAACCCGTCTGAATCGCACCGAATTATAGCAGCACTGAGTGGACATTTGGACCTTATCAATAGGAAATGATTTCATACAAAGTTTTAAGCACAATCATTGGGAAAGTAACTAAAACACTTGTTTTATTCATCATGTATGACATGAATATTTATCATCACAACCTAACCATTGGGTCCGAGCTCTAGTATGAAGCACTAAGTGCTGTAAATGCACAACCATTAACAAACATGGTAATTATTATATTATTCATATTTGTTAATGGATGATGAAATGCAGTGTTTTAGAGGTTTTCAGATAAACATGTACATTAGGTGGGCATTTTTTACCTAAAGTGCAACTTCTGAGTCATTTTTTTGTTTTTAATTTCAGCCCTAAACATATCCGTGCTGGTCGGGCTGCTTTACCAGCTTCTAGCTACCAGGTGTATAACTGCTTCTCCCTGTATGTTTTCAGGTTTATATAATTTTGGCCTCCCAGCTCCTCGTCACAACGGCCATTGTTGCCATATTCACCTTTGTGTGAGTACCCAGAGTAGCTGCTTTAAATTTCTGTGGGTGTCAGAGTGTTATCTAACGGTAACTCTTCTCTGTTTGCTGCAGTGAACCCGTCCGGTATTTCGTACAGAGAAACCAGGCTGTGTACTGGGCATCATAGTAAGCCTTCCTCTTTAGCCTTTTAAAGCAATATGCTGGAATAAAAGTGAACATTAATGATTGTTTTGTTGTTGTTGTTTTAAGTGCTGTATATTTCATCACCCACCTTGTGCTGGTTTGCTGTAAGGGCCCACGGTGAGTTTTATATAAAAGTGGTAAAGATTTTATAAATGAAACTTGACATACCAGAAAAAATCTATTAATACTAAAGCAACTTTGTTTAATCCCTTGTTTATGCAGGAGGAAGTTCCCATGGAACATTATTCTGCTGCTGGTCTTTGTGAGTTCAACTCCTTGCAGTTTGTCATCAGAAACAAGAAGCTAATAAACAGTTTCCTGGACTGGGATCAAGTTTATTCTTGGACTCAAATGTTGAAGCATTCACACCACTCGTTTCTATTTACTTAGAGCAGTGTAGCCTTCGTGCTCGAGACTTTAATGCTAAGGTTTAGCATTAAATGAGACAGCAGCCCCCTCACTGCTTACAGTTTGCATAGTATCTTTGACATGTTACTTATCTGTTTTATCTGCTCAAACAGCAAAATGATGCAGCTTTTTCACTCAGTGTTGCCACACCAGAGGGGGCCTTTTTATAATCCACATAAATTAATGGATTATATAGAATGATATACAGAATGCATTAACTTTTTCACAAATTCTCACTTTACAACCATAAGCTTTGTTTTGTTGTTTATAGTATTCTGTGTGAAAGTGATTCATGGCCTGTAAGGAAGCTCTGGTCAGATGAACCCAAAATGTAACTTTTTTGGCCTAAATGCAGAATGCTGTGTGTGACAGGAGACTAACACATGCACGACTACCTGAACATATCATCCCCATGGGGAAACACGGTGGTGGCAGCATCATGCTGTGGGGATGCTTTTCTTCAGCAGGGCCAGGAAGGCTGGTCAGAGTTTATGGGAGCATGCATGGGGCTAAATGCAGGAAAACCTGGAAGAAAAACCTGTTTGAGGCTGCAAAAGACCTGAGACCAGGGTGAAGGTTCACCTTCCAGTGGGACAGCGACTCTAAACGTGCTGCCAAAACCATAAGGGAAAGATCAAAGCATAGTCATGTGTTTTAGAATGGTCCAGTCAAAGTTCAGACCTAAATCCAGATGAGAATCCAAGAACGGACATGCCTATTTCAGCAGAGGGTGTCTCTACAACGCATTAACTCAGGGTCCTGAATACAACATACAACAGATTTTTATTTGAAAAAAATGTTAAACAGTATAGCTTCCACTTTACAATTATGTTGCTCTGTTAGGAAATGTTGTAACGTGAAAAAATGTGACCAAATTCATCCCTGTATGTTTTCTGTTGCAAGGCACTGGATATTTATAAGAAATCTAAAATGTATTTTACTTAGTTGATGCAACGTTTTCTAATTTGATAAAAACTTTATTGTACAGCAATAATTATGCTTTGTTTTTTTTCTGTCCCAGACTCTGGCTTTGTCTTACATGACCGGGACCATCTCAAGGTAAGAAAGAAATCCAGAGAAGCATTGAAAAGCCGGTTTCATCCCGAATAATAATCCAGTTTCTTTTTGGTTTTAGTTACTATGACACAAAAGCTGTGTTTCTGGCTCTCGGGATCACTGCTGTTGTGTGCATCGCTGTCACGGTCTTCTGCTTCCAGACAAAGGTGTGTGTGTGTGTGCGTCACTGTGTGTGTATCAGCCTCAGAAAGCTGAACTTTTGTTGTTCAGGAACACATTTTTATATGCTGGTTTCACAGGTCGACTTTACAAAGTGCCAGGGCCTTTTCTGTGTCCTCGGGATTGTTATGTTTGTGACTGGTATCATCGCAGCCATCGTGCTTTCCTTCAAATATGTGAGTTGCAGCTCATGTGAAGATAAAGAGGCCAGTTCAATAGTCGGAGCTTGTCAGGCTTCATTTTCTCCTAACCACTGTGTGTTGTTGCAGATTCTGTGGCTCCACATGCTGTACGCAGCTATAGGAGCTATAGTGTTCACTCTGGTGAGTGTTTTATTTCTCAGCTGGACAATGATTTCCGCCCTCACTTTATATTGTCCTAATTGTCTTGCTTCTGTGTGTTTTGTAGTTCCTGGCGTACCACACACAGCTCCTGATTGGAAACAGGAAGCACTCCATTAGCCCAGAGGAGTACGTCTTTGCCGCGCTCTCCATCTACGTCGATATCGTCCAGATCTTCCTGTTCCTGCTGCAGATTATTGGAGCTTCCACCAAATGATGTTGCTAAAGTCCACGCTATATCAGATGGGTGCTGGAAAGCAATATGCTCCAACAACTCTTCTATATATATTTTTTCTTTATTCCAACTTTTACTTTTTGGGTAAAAATTATCATAGCATTTTTTAAGGATATTTAAACAATCCAGGGAAAGAGTCAAATGGTTGAATCTGATTTTTTTTTTTTACAGTGTAGGGATACATATAAAAAAAATACTTTTATACTTGTAATATATGTATTTATAGTACAATATATCTTTTGATCTGAAATAATCTACACCGCTGTTTAACTTTCTAGTTCTTATGAAGAGTATTATGGATCCTTTCAAAACTTTTCCTACCTTTTTTATATTATGACATATACTGAGTACAATTTAACTGAAAAACAACCAAATCTGTTGGAACGAATACAAGAGGTGCAGTTACTAGACCTTTGAAATAAATGCTCTCTTGGAGGACGTTTTGGTTTACCTTCAGCTTTTAGTCATCTTTGTAGAGCTCTGTCAGAATCCCTCATGTCAATTTCTGAAACAATTCTCCAAATCTATCAGTTGTTGACGTCGTCTTTTTGTCCACAGCCATCATCAGGTGACGGAGAAAGACAAAATCCCTTTTCATCTTCAGCCTTCTAGCTGACATCTGAGGGCTTACGGCCAAAACTGGCTGATACTTTGAATTATTCATAATTCCACCTTAACAAAAACCTCAGTTCCATCTGCAGGAAAGCAACCCCAGACCATGATGCTGCCGCTGCCGTGTTTCATTCTGGGTGTGGTGTTCTTTCAGCGATCAATGGTGTTGTTTATGTTCCTGTTTGGGAATGGTGGTAAAAGGTTTGACTTGTTTCATCAGATTAGAAAACATTGAATCTTTTTTCGGAAGAACGGAATGCTGTCTTTCCCCCGTCCCACCCGGTATTCCAGACATATGGAGAATACGTGGCATCGCGGTCAGTTGTGGATCACAACCAGTACTCAGAAATTCCTGCAACTCCTGCAGGGTTATTGTCAGGGTAAACGTGCAGTTTCTGGACAGCTGAACTTCAGGTTCATCAGACTGCAGCGTTTTCATTTTTCACCTTTGGCCTCTGAGAGGATTTGTTTTTCGGTTGAATTGAACAGGATTACGTGCGTGTTAGGTACAAGGTGGGGAAAAAAGATTTGAAATGATTCCTAATTTTTGGGTCACAAAACCTGGCTTTTTAACAGGGACATGAACACTTGAGATCCTCTGTACATTTCTGTGCTTTTTCTTTGCTACAATTCTAAACCTGAGTCACTCTATAATCATAGCACCTTGGCAATAACGCCTGAAGCCTTGTATCCTTGGCAATTTTTCTAAAAAGAAATGTTTGACATAAAATGTTGTACTACTGTTACTAATGTGCCTGTTTGTTTTCCTGCTCAGTCAGATTAGAATCAGTCTGAACCGGCTGGGTGGGGTTTTCCCAAACACACCCAGTAAAATGTTGCATTCAGAAATGTTTCAGCTCAAGTAGGACCATCCAAAAGCTCCTGATTTAAGCAACCCCACCCAGCCGGTCCTCCCAGGTTTAAACATGCCAGGCCAGAGTTACATGTCCTCCTTTATTAAAGCAACATTGTCAAATATTCAGCATGTAAAGCCCATGTAGTTGGTGTAGATAACAGGTTGTAAATATACATCATTCCTGAACACAATCTGTTTGCATTTTCATATCAAATAAATAGTTTCCTTTCTGAGGCGTCTTGTGATTCTTCTAACAAAGCTTTTTAATTGTAGAAATATCTCAGATTTAATGGGGCTTTATAAGCAGTAGTCCAAGTGTTCCTCGGGATGTGATACAGATTAATGCGTCACTGGTCCAGTTTTGTGTGTTGGCGATATCGACTCCCCTCATATTCGCCTTCATTGGATCGTTTCATCCTCTGCCTGACCTTCAGCTGCTTCAGGCGGTTTTTGTCCACTTGTCTCTTGGCCAGAATGAAGCCGATTATTCCCGCGGGGAGTCCGATCATCCTGGAGGGAGGGAAACATTTTGGTCAGGGAGATGCATGGTGCACCCATGTTCAGATCCCTAAAGACAGGCTCTGAGTTAAATAACAAAAACGACTGTCTTCAAATCTTCTCAAATGCACCATGTTTGCAAAATATTCTAAACTACCATTTCTGTACAAGGCAAACGTATGCAGCAGACCGACCCTGAAAAACATTAGTAGCAACAATATAGAGGGTAAGGACTACTAGTAGTGGTACTATTACATCATGTTACCATTTCCTTTATAAAGCTACAAGCTGGATCAAACTTTTAGATATACCTTGTCACCTATAGAACCACCTGACATTGGCAGGTTTTCTGTTTTGTAAAATGTTAAGATAAAAACCTTTCTTAAAATGTACGTTTTCACACTGATGATTCTGGTGACAGAAGGCAACTGATCCTTTCTTGAGTTCCTCTTTTTCTTCTAAATTTACGCGTTTTAAATCAAGTTCCTTCTTCAAAGATGTTAACTTGAAATCCATACGCCTGCAGCAAAATGTTTCAGCTTGTGAGAACGCTGCTTTTCATGGTCTGTTTTTATGTGGGGTTTTTATGTGTTTTTATGGTCACTGTACATCTGTTAGCAGTATAAAACACACTGGATAGCATCTTTAACCCACTTCTGACCCAATTAGCTCTGGTTCATCTAACTGGTTCCTGTACTGTGAGCAGATAAAGTATATGTGGGGAATCACGCAGTTCCATTTTCTGTTTTATATCTGTTCAGGAAATAAACCTGGGTTTTTACGCCTCTAGTTAAATAAAAACACCTGTCCTTGCAGATGACTAATCACAGTTATGAATCACAAGCTGCACATTTTTCAACAAGAGCAACAGACAAAATTATTTCTTATGGCCACTCAGAAATGTAAACTGTTTATTCTGTTAATGATGGTCATCAATGTACAGCTGCGTATTTTATCAAATTCACTTAAAATGGTTATTTTAAATGTTCGTATTAAAGAACCGATGCAAACTGATCAGAAGCCTTTTCAGCCTTGAGCCAATTCACTTTTTTTCACTGGCTTTAAAAGTTTGTTGGATTTGAGTGCGTTTATTCCAAAAGCCGGATTTAAGCAGAGATAATTTTCATTGCCTCTTCAGTCTTTTAAAACCTGACCCAGATGAAGGTAAGTTTTCAGTCTCAACTTCCAGTTCAGAATTAAACCTCATCTTAAGTTACTGTCCTGCAGCACAGATCTGCTGCTTGTAGTGTCTGTAGGCTAAAATGGATTTGAAAAATGTGTATCCTGATTACATACAACAGCGATTACAGTTGCTGAATCTTAATTCAGATGGACAGTGATGGTAGATTTTGGTGAGCATGACTCGGAAATACACTCGTATGCAAATATTTCCTCACTTTTTAATGACACCATAACAACTGCAATATCTAATTCAAAGGCTAAAGAGATCATTTAAAAAAACATTTTATCTTCATGACGACCATTTGAATGTGTAGTTTGATGCATACCAATGTTTTTTGTGACAGATGGTTTCAGTTCTCAACATGAAAATAAAAGGTAAAAATACCTGGGCAGGGTTTTTATTTTTATTTTGTTACACAAACAAAACCAGGAAAGCGTTTGAAACGTGTAGCTGATTGTGTTACCCTTAGTATATTCAGATCATATTTATCTTGCTTGCACACTAGTCATCAGTATACCACAATTATGTTTTGAGATTAGTAAATAAGGTCTGTTTTTTTGGACCAACTATGTACTACATAGCTATCCTTCTTAGTATACTGGCAACACGTTACAGAAAATCTAACTGTTGATGGATCAGCTGCTGGAAATATCCAGCCATTACATGTCAGCTGAGGGGTAAACAGGAAGCGCTCGCTCACCAAGCATAGCCGATCTTCATCATAGGGTTCTTGGCCTTCCTCCTGGGGATATACTCGGGACCGTCCGGCTCCTCCTGCCCGGGTCTTCCTGCACCTGTGTCGGCCGCTTCGGAGCTTTGTGTAGGTTCGGTCCTGGAGCTGTACAGCCCGGCGGTGGGGGAGACATGAAGCCGCAAACGGTGGCGCACTGTCGGCGTCAGACCACCCTGCGTAATGAACCACCGAGAAGAACCACCGTGCAAACCTGGAGGACAAATCCACCTTTTAGCTTTGCCCTAAAACTATTATCACGGTCTCTTCTCAGCAAATACTCATGTTTACAGCAGGAGCGGGATTGAAATCACTTGAAAACAACAAAAAAGCTCTAAAACTTATACAAAACAAATTATAAGTTACACTCAGTCCTAATACTAAAGATGGTAATTTTAAGAATCCTTAAAGTGTGCCCGTTTAGGATAAACATGTCTTACCTGTCAGAGATGCCCTCAGTGCTGTCAGACAGGAGGCAGACATATTTGTGGAATAACAGTAGACACGCATGCGCGTTTTTCTAGGCAAATTGAGATTTACCCCACCTGCCGGACAACTTTGATATTGCATTTTAAGAAATGCGGGCACATCTAAATACATAACATTATTGACGTTTCATTAATTTCATTAATTCTATTCAAAAGTGAGAGGAATTAATTGTATGGATTCATTTCACAAAGTGATATATTTAAATGGTTATTTCTATTAGTTTAAAAAACAAATGAGGGGAGGGCAAACCACTAAAGGTCATTGCTATAGAAGCTGGCATTTTGCGCAGACATGTACGTAACGCAAGCATTAAAGTTTGGCTGGAGTGAAAAAGTGAGCCAAAATATTTTGCACAAAAGTGGACAGTGACTGTGTTGAGACTGTGAAGAAACGCCTATTTGAGAGTTTTTAAGAGATTTAAATTTTGTGGACTTGTGAGCCAGAGCCTCAAGAACCATCACACTTAGACATATCCAGGACAGCAGCAACTGGCCTAACACATTCGTTGTGTTAGGCCACTCCTGAACCAAAGATGTCAAAAGCATCTTACCTGACCTAAGTGGAAAACAGGGATTGGATTGTTGCTCAGTCGTCTAATTTTGTATTACATTTAGAAATCAAGCTTCTAGGGTCATGATTTTACTGGGCTGAGTTTATTTTCCAGTAGGCTTTAGCACATGTCAACACTGCTACAAGTACCTGCTTTAATAGATAAAATAAAATCACTCCACTCGACTGCCAGTAAACTGAACTGACCTCAACCCATTAGAGAATCTATGGAGGAAGAGGAGACACCAGAACCAACAATGTGGATGATCTCCATGCGATGCTGCACTGATGCAGTAATTTACAAAGGATCCCCAGCCAAGTACTTACTGCACATACTGTACAGTACATGGACAAACCTCTCAGTAGGTTATTTGTTATGAAAAAAAAAGGTTTTAAATTAGTCTTAATGTTTTATTCTAATTGTATGAGAACGTAAGGGTTTCCTTACCTGTAACATAGACATACTGATCAAATTTAAATAAAGGCTTAACCTATGAGTTAGCATAGTTAAAGCCTAACAACGTTTCAGGGATAATTGAGATGCACCTGTACCAAGGCAGATAGATCTGTGTTTAACAAAACAGTTTTATTACTTCAACCAACATTCCCCTATTCTCTTCACGTTACAATCTTACAATAATACAGCTCGAAAACTAGTTTAAGCATTGGTGTTTGTCTATTATACAGTTCTGCAACGAAATGAGCAGTTTACACAGTTCAGAAAAGTTTAACTGACGAAACCAGCAGCAGCATATTTACATCTTACTGTCACGAGTCAAAATTTCGTCTTTGTACATCAGAGATCAACTCAAACAGTCTAACATCATCTGGAACACTTCTGGGACACGTGTGGCACATGTGAGCATCAGTAAAACACGTTAATCGTGTTTGCTTGAAGAGGTTGCTCAGTCCTCCAGGATGTAGTTGGGGTTGACGACCAGAACGACGTCTCCCTCTGAGCTCTCAGACTCTGAACCCTTCAGCCCTGACTGAGACAGCTCGATCAGGATGTGGTCCTGAGGAAACCAGAATTCCATGTTAAAACTCATTTCAAAAAAAATATACATATTGTAGCAAAAAGTTAACTCACATAGTGGACCAGCCTGTGGACGACTTTCTCTATCAGTCCCTTCCTGTTGATGAGCTCTTCCTCAGAATCTATCTCTGACTCGATCTCCTTGAGATACCAGTTAACCACTGCTGTTTTCTTCAGCTCCTCCTCTTCTTCAGCTACAAAATGAATTAAAAAAAGGACAGAAAGATAGGGATGAGCTACATGTATGGACTGTAATGAAACAAATACAAAAGAACATTTCTCACCATCCTCTGCTCTGCGCAGATGCAGCACCAGCAGGTTGGAGATGCGCTTGTACTCGGCGAAGGACAGACGGAGAGATGGCTTGGGCTGGCCGCCGTTGTCCGGGTGACCGTTCACACTATCAACATGGCCGTTGATACCATTCACATGGCCGTTCACTCCATTTGGGACATTGTTGCCTACAGAGCAAAACCTGTTAATATACGAAATCTTTTTCCACCACACTTTTTTCTTCCACTATACTTTCCAATACTGCGCATGTATGTGCAATTCAGAATTCTGAACAGCCAGCTTATTTGGGAAAGACCTTTTGGCAGCTTCCTGCATCGCTAGCCATTTATAAATTAAAAATCCCCGTTTTATTAGCTTTAAAAGTCATGAAAATGGGCAAAAATATAATTTTACCACATACTAAATCCGGTAGTTAAATCAGCCTGCAGATTCAAGGTTTAGAGCAACATGCATTTGGAGGCACATTTAATTTAATTGACCATACCATCCTCCTGCTGCTGCTGCTCCTCCTCCAGTTCTTCCTCCTGCTCCAGGTTGATGTCAGGAGTCTCCACCCTGATGATGGATTTGTTCAGAAGACGGAAAGCTTCCTTCACATGTTTAGGCTGCACCTGGTTACATGAAGAGAAAAAGAGTTTTAAGGTTTTTCTAACTAATAAAAAGATATAAAGTTATTGATTTTTCTCTGTTGAGTTGGGTTCGTTTTCAGGAAGACTTTAAGGGCAGAAACCCAAAGGAATCAACACGAGTGAAGCCCTTCATACACATCTCATGCTGACGGTTGCGTCTACCTCATCACAGCAGTGCATGCGTGCCATGGCCTCTGAAAGGCGGATCATGCTCTCCAGCTGTCGCACCGTAATCCTCCAGGCAGATTTGGACACGCTCCCAGAGCCGTCGCGCTGACGGAGACGCTTGTACTGCTCCACGATGAACTCCTCTGATTCACTGGAGATCTGCGATGGTGCACAGCACACAAAGACACAATGAACATCTTCAGCAGTGTATTTCACAAGACGGATCAACAAAAGGGTATGTTTTGGAAAGGAAAACAATATATGGTTTCATTTTTTTTTTTAAATAAAACCCTAGGCAGTGTGGCGTCCATTCAGCCGCACTGAGTCATTACCTGGTGGAACCGCCTTCCACTGCAGCTGCGAGTCTGTTGGGGTGCGTCTCTGCTAGCTTTGTACAGCTAGAGACGGACATTATTAAAAACAGCTGAAGCTTAAATCAGACTGGATGGGATGTGAAAACAAACCCCATCTGGACTTTGACTGGACCATTCTAACAGTTAAGCGGTGTCCGGTAATAAACGGCTCGGCGGGACACACTGCTCCGAGCAGTGCCCTTTATTCTGCCCTTTATGCTTTGATCTAAACCATTCCACTGTAGCTCTGGCTGTATGATTAGTGTTGATGTCCTGCTGAAAGGTGAACCTCTGACCAAGCCTCAAGTCTTCTTCACCCTCCAACAGGTCATCATCTATAATTGTCCTGTATTTAGCTTCAGCCACCTTAACTCTGACCAGCTTCCATGCCCCTGCTAAAGAAAAGGATCCGAGCAGCATAATGCTGCCACTGCCACGTTGGGGTGATATGCTGGGATTGGTTTCCACCACAGCATTTAGCATGTAGACAGAAACCTTAAATTTTGGTCCAATCCGATCAGATCATCTTCTACATATACAGCTTGAGGAAAACCAAACAGGACCTCTTGGGCCTGACTTTACGACGACTTTTTTTCCATTCTTGAAAACACATGTTTATGTTTGCAACATTCCAGGCTTTTCCAGACCTCGATTCCTAGATTTTTTCAGCATTTTTATAGAATACTGAACATTTTGGTAGAAATTATGAAGCTTTGAACCATGCTTGAATAGTCAAGTTTTATTAGTTAGTCTAATTACCTTTAGGTTCCCCAAATAATTAAACACAATTCTGAAATTGGCTTTAAATTTTCAGAGCGTAGAACCAACTCTTTCTCCCAATTATATACACCGACGTGTGTGGTTGGAAATAAAAAGCGTTAGGGGTTTGAATACTTTTGGCTAGACGCTGCTATACCAGAGACTAAAAGACTCGGACCAAACGCCAGATTATGTGGAGTGAAATATTTGTACGAATCATTTTTGCTCCCTTTGTTTTTATATTATAGTGTCTCTATAAGTGGACAACAAGTAAAAGATAACGGAAGAAAGTAAAAACAACAACTGAGAGGCCAGGGTCCACCCACCTTAGGTTTAAACTGCCGGGCGAAGAGAAGGTATCTGCGGATCTCATCCAGAGAGTACAGTCTGTCCACAGACTCCTCCACACGGGAGTGCAGGTCCACAATGCGTCTGGCGATGGCATAATCCGTGACCTGAGATACAAACACTGATTAGATCAGACGTTTTTCCACAGCAATAACAGGAAGCGAGAAAGACAGGACAAGCTTGATGGTCTTAAAAACAAACAGGAGTTAGACATGAACAATAATATTTAAACCAGGCAGACTGCGCCATGCGCGCACACACACACACACACATACATACAAACCTCGTTGCATTCGTCCACCAGGATGAAGAAGAGGTCGAAGCGGCTCATGATGGGGGCGGTCAGGTTGATGTTTTGTTTCAGACTCTTGCTGCGGTCGTAGCGCCCGCTGACGGGGTTGGCAGCAGCCAGGATGGAGGTGCGTGCGTTCAGGGTGGCCTGCAGCAGGAAGAGGAGGAGGCTGAAGGACCTTCCAGCTATTTACCTAATTATGATTCATCCTCCATGATGTCATGTGATGTGTACTTCTTCTCACTTCTTGGTTGTCTGTTGCTGCTCTAAATACATTTTGTAGGAGATTACGGAGCCTTCTGAATGTATTCATACCCTTTAAACACCTCAACCACAAATGTCAATATATTTTAGATGATAAACTAACACAGCAGTACATACTTGGAAATGGAGGGAAAATGCATAGTTGGTTTTTTTTATATATATATAAATCTGAATCTTTCCATCCCCTTTGCACACAGAGATTTCCTTTTATAATTCTTTTCCACAAAATTGTTTCAACTCAGGTCAAATTGATAATAAAATATGTTTCTCACTGATTCACAATTGGATTGAGTTCTGGACTTTAACTAGGCCATTCCATCAGATGAAGTGTATTATTCTAAGCCAGCTATGTCTGTCTGTTCAGGGGTGCTGTCCCACAGAAAGGTGCACCTCCATCTCAGTCTCAAATCTTCTGCAGCCTTCAAAAGGTTCCTTCAATTATTCTCGTAAATTTAGCTCCAGCCATCTTCCCCTTAAACCATGTCCAGGCTTTCTTGTGCCTGCTAAAATAAAGCCCACAGCATGACGCTGCCACTGCCTTTTTTGACAGTGGAGATGGTGCCATCAATGGAATGTGCAGTGTTAAATGTGCAGCCACGTAGGGAATGGCATGTTGGCCAAAAAGTGTAGATTTTGGTTTCATCCGACCTTCCACAATGTTCTACCACACTGGGTTGGCTTGTTGCATAAAACCCATCGCCATTTGTGGTTGTAATGAGACAAAAGGTGCAAACATTTCAGGGGTGTGAATAGTTTTGTAATGCACTGCATGTTGGAATGATGGGCGTTACCTTGACTCCAGCCTTGGTGATGCTGATGGTCTGCTGCTCCATGGCTTCATGGATGGCCACCTGATCCTTGAGGTCCATCTTGTCAAACTCATCGATGCAGCACACGCCCTGAAAGCAAATATGATCCGTTTCAGTACAATATGTGCCCCTGAAGGTCAATGAGGGGCCTTGTTGAGCTTCAAACCCTCACGTTGTCTGCCAGCATCAGGGCTCCAGCCTCGATGACGAACTCATGGGACTCCTCGTCGCGGACCACAGCTGCTGTCAGACCTGCGGCGCTGCTGGCCTTGCCGCTGGTGTACACTGCTCTGGGACAGAACTCCTCCACGTGCCTGAACACACACAGTCGAACATAAAAAGACTGACCAGGTCTGAATAAAAGCGAGGATCTATTTTCCAGCTGGAGGCATGCTCCGTACTTGAGGAACTGGCTCTTCGCGGTACTTGGGTCTCCAATGATGCAGACGTTGACGTCTCCCCTCAGAGAGGTTCCCTCCATGGTCGTCTTAGGAACACCTCCGAACAGCATGAGTAGGATGCCGCGCTTCACCTCGTCGTTACCTTAAAGATCAAATCATCCTCATCACTTAACGGAAGGGTCACAGGTTCTTATACGCTTGGAGAAAAGGCTGCAGAGGATGAAGGTCTGACCGTGGATGGTGGGGAAAAGGCTGGTACAGAGGTTATGGTACAGGTTCTTGTCCTGGCTCATCTCAAACACTTTCTCCCACTCCTTCTCCGTCATCTGGCTCTTGATGCTTTCAGCCGTTTGCTCCTCGTCGCGCAGCTCTTTCCCTCCGAACTGCAACGGGAAGAGACAAAGTTATGTTTCGTACCAGACTCCAAGAGGTTGTTTGGGGGGTTTTAGCTGCAGTGTGTGTTTCTTACACGTGGGTTAGTCGGGGCCACGTTACATGCCAAGAAGGCCAGTCTGTATGACAGCTCTCTCACACCCAAAGCTTTCAGTCCTCTCAGACCTTCAGACTCAAAGCCCTGAGGACCTCCAGGAACACGAGTGCTGGTCTCTGCTCGCAAGCCTGGGGAGATTAAACACATATAAATGGTCATGAAAGTCCAAACTTGTTTAATTGAAATGCTTAACTGCTTGGGATTAAAATCATACCAGGAGTGCTGAGCTGGGAGACGTCTGGCACGACGATGAGGGTTCCTGTGAAGTCACAGCGGTCTCCGGCCTGAGCCGTCTCCACGGCTTCCGCCCTCAGGATGATCTCTAGCGAACGTGGGATTGATCCTCGAGGCAGCTCTGCCTGAGTCTCCTGGATCCGCACCTGAATGCACAAGAATCAAAATGTATCAGGAAACCTTCAGCACGCGATTGCGTATAAGCGACGTTCTTCTGCGTTACCTTCTGGAAATCCACGAACTTGGATTTGTGCGTGTCGAGGTGGAAGCGGGAGCGGTTGTAGCAGACAGGGTTCCTGCAGATGGTTGGTGAGGAGTATTTGAACTGCTGAGGGACATCTTTGATCACCGCCTGGCAGTCCATGCACAGGAAGGTGCCGCTTACCTGGCAGCACACAGCAAACAGTGTGCTGTTTTACATTTTGTCATTCACCGTTTGCTGCCACATCACAACTATGCACTACTTTGTGTGGGTCTATCACATCAAATCCCTCAAAAAAATACATTAAAATATGTGGGTATAACCTGGCAACACGTCAAAGGGTCATAGGGGAATGAATGCTTCTGCAAGGCACTGGGTATGCTATGGTCTCATGATGGTACAAGTTATCTTACCAGCTCAGGGTGGACTGGGTGTGTCCTCACCACCTGACCACTGATCTTCACCAGGGTGCCAATACGCATGGAGGACAACTCACGGATCCTATATTACAGACAATAAATTCATCTTTGCACATGTGATTTACATCAAACCACCTGACTGAAACTGAACAGTGTCTCACTTGTGTCTGGTGGGAAGATCTTCAATAGCAACGTAGAACTCCTTGTTGAGAGGGACCTTCCCATGATCCCGAGCAACGTTGCAAACAGCCCGGCAAAGGTAGGGATACACTCTGGAAACGAGAGACCCCCACATTTACATTTTTCTGCTGATCAGCCTGAGGTTGTGAGGCGGCATGATGGGGGATCATGCGGTTGGCTCACCTGTAGTACTCCTCCTGGATGGTGGTCGCCAGCTCCTGGTTGAAGCCGTCCAGGTCTATGAAGCTCACCAGAAGAGTGTTTCTCTCGGGCCTGATCAGCTCCTCGGCCTCCCGGACATACTTGACCTCCCCGTCCACGGTCTGAAACCTGCTCAGGAGATAAACTCTTATCAGATACAGCTATCCAGACCAGCACCAACTGTTCAGCACCGCGATGTATCCTCGCAAATACTAAAACCAAGTGGTATTAAGACATCAGCTTTCAAAGAGTCGGAGAGTCTGGGTCGAGCACAATGCTGCATCCCCTCACTTACTCCTCTAAGAAGGCCTGGAATAACTTCTGGCATTTTTCAGCCAGCTCGTCCTTCACGGTCGCCCCGGCATTCTCGGTTGCTGTGGCCACATCCATGATGCTACACCGTCAAACTGCAGTCAAAAGAGTTGGGAGAAAAACACAAACTGGGAAAGTGTCTGCTCGTCTGTTCCCCGGTTCGCTCAGCACGCTCCTCTCCCGACAACAGAGGACACTTTCGCGCGAAAAGCAAGGCCACGTGACGTTTGGCGCGCCGCTCTCGGCCAGTCAGAGCCACCATGCAAATATTTTCCGGTTTGAGGAGAAAACGTCACATGACAGGATGTATCTCTGCTTGTTACCGCGGCGTGTTTGCTGCTAATGTTCATCTAGCTGTAACTGACTGTTAAACGTTCAATGACATATAACTCAGTTAGCTTCCAAGGCATTTGTAGTACATTATTTTAAAAACAATACATGCAAATTAAAACATTTCATAAAGTGCAGTCTTACATTAAAAAGTACATGTCAGGACTAACTGTAAATGATCAAAAGTAACGCCACTATTATGCTTTTTACAGGGGATCACTGCATGTTTCAAGCAGAAAACGTTTTTTCTTGAACTTTTTTTCTAGTGTATGATTAGTCCGAAATTTAAAGTAGGCTTGGCTACTACACTGGCTCTCTGCTGTGGAAGGGCCTTAGGCAGGGCTGGTACAAAGTTGTATGGGACAGATTTTGATTTAGCGCCCTACTTCCAATTAAGAACATCACAACCTCTAGCAGCGATCCAAAGTAGATTTGTTGGAATCTGGGACCGACGGGCAGGTTTAAGTGACTGAGCTTTAAAGCAATCATGAGTGACTGATTGTCATTTGCTGAGATGTATTTATGAACGAGCCCAGCTCGAACACAAACTAAAGATTAAACTCATTCCATTAGATTGTAACTATATTAGCACAATTAAACAATGAAGATTATTCTTTGCACTTTTACAAAAAAATTGCCCTTTTTTAAAATCGTAAATTTAAAGACTAAACAAACTCGCAAATCAAACATAATAGTATTCCCATTCTCAACAAACAAATATAGACATTTTAAATCCATGGTCTGTTTTAAAATTCAAGCATTTATAGAAGCCCAATGAATGTTAGTGAGCTACCACTCGCTTTTGCCTTGGCCCAGCTATCGCCCAATGAGGACTTTCCTGTTCTGTGCAGCAATTTATTATTAATGTGTAAAAGAGTTTTAAGAATATACTCAAAAATGTGGTGACATTCAAGCTGTGCACAATCATGCAATAAAAAGCCTAGGATTAAAAAGAAATAATTTTGGTAAATATTCTTACTATATTGTTACTATATTCTGTAATACAAAAACAAAAACCAAAGAGCAAAGTGTACCGGAGTCAAATTCCTTGTTTGTATGTACAAACTTGGCAATAAAGCTGATTCTGATTCTTGAGAATGACTATAAAAATATGGTGTTGTTGCAGTTCCCACTAGTGGCCGCTTGGTGGCGGCGATCAGTCATTTTACGATTTACAAACTAATTCCCGACTGTTGTATTAATATTAAGGCAACCACTACGAGAGCAAATAAATACCCTCTGGAAACCCTGTAGAGTACTTCTTGTTTTGATGTATTGCATTGCTTGGGAATTTGGGTTGTTTAAAGCCAATCTACTTTATGCATACTGTACTGTACTACTACTAGTGCTACTAATATTATTAATAATAACAATATTATTGATACATTTTGATGTGAAGGGAGAAAATATCAAGCAAAAATGTAGAAAAAAATGCAATATATAAAAATAAAAAGTTGATTTCCGTGCCATTGAGTAAAATGAGTAATATACTGTATATCCTCTACCAACAAAGTAGAAGTTTTAGGTGTAGTAGGTTTTCACACACTGGTTATATGCCTGTGTTACACACAGTTAAATCAGTTGATTAAAGATACTCTTGACCTAAACTTGTTTTACTGTAAAAACATTCGCTGCAGAATACTTCAAAAACTATGACAACAACGTGACATGAAACATAACTGAGTAGTTTTAAATGACCAGAACTTTGAATAAAATGGATACAAAAACTGAAGTCAGTTTCATTACAAAATATTAGTAAATGTTATTAATAACAGAAAACTGTGTTGGATTTAGTAAAAACATGTGAAATTCTTGCTAAAATATAAGTTTTACAAGAAATGTGATTTATGACTTACAAAGTATATTTCTGCCAAATTAATTCAGATTTTTAACCTGAAAGAAATATTGGTTGAATTCTACTAAATGGTTAAAATAAACAGATTTAATAACTTTCAGTAACTTTCATTCAGTATTTTTGGAGCGATTTCTCCACATGAGTAAGGATGCAGAGTCAGTGGAAGGTGCTTTGTCTGACAATCACATCAGGTCCTTCACATAATTGGGGAAAAGTGCTCGTTTTACATATATTTACTTTTTGTATTACATTTAATAGAAATTAAATATATAGTTTCTGGGTTTAAAAGATAACACTGAGAGCCTCATGTGGAGGAGGAACGATCAGACCAGATTGTTCCTCTTCTTGTTCATATTTAAATGGTGAATTTCTTGGTATGTTTCAATTACCCAGCTATGAGTTGACTGTTTAATCTGTCCAGGGTGCCCACTGCCTCGCATCTAGTTACCACTTGGAGATAGGCACCAGCCCCTATGGAAGAATAGGTGGGTGTACATAATGGATGGCTGGATGAAAAATAATCCCCTGTGTATTTCCTTTAAAGATTCCTAGTTACTAGTGCCTTGCTCAATAATAATTGTGGGCATTCCAGTAGAAACATAAAAACATAGTCAGAGGAACCAGAAAAAACCCATTTATCTTAAAATGTCTGTTGTCAACCTCTGCAGCTTTCTGTCCCAACACCATACAAGTTATTATCTAAATCTCTATTCTCTCTATTTCAGAGCTCACATGATTCTCACGCCTACACCTGCTATGGTCAATACAAACACCCCTGGCAGGCTATTGGTTCCACCTGTCACATTGTATAGACCTGCCAGGAACAAGGCAGGAAGTTATTGTGGACCATTTGGATGCAGCCTAGTCTCTCTCCCCTTTTTGACTTCTCCTTTTGTCTTGACCTCTGGTGTTCCCACAATTGTTCAGCAGCAGGAAGCTCAGTTCGTATGAATATGAGGGAATCTGACCATCTGTAAGGCAAAAACACAAAAGCCCACCAACACTCACACAACAGGACTGCCATCATCGCTCCTGCAATCTTTAAGCAGCAATAAGCAGCCAAAAATGCATTTATCATTAATCTCCTGGTCAGTTTTTTCTCTTCTAGTAACATTACTGTGCATTCACTCTCACATGCAGGATATGGGCACAGATCAAACAGTTCATGTCCACATACAGACAGGGAACCTGATCTTGCAGACAAATAAAATTTTTGATGCCGTCAGGTCAGAGCTAGCAGGTGAAATGCTAAACAATGGGAAGAAACTGTTGCACGAGAGGCAGGATATGAACAAGAAGAGGAAAAAATGTTTAAAGGAGACGGTTTCCTGGTGTGTTTAGACTCAGGCTTTGAGACATTGTCTTTGTTTTGGTGACGTGCTTATGTGCACTAAATTTTAAACCAAACTGAGTCAAGTTAAAGGTTTTTACATTCAAGCCACAAAATTGAACAGTCTTTCTTGTCCTCCATTTTATGTCAAGTCTGCAACTGAGAATTATTCAGGAAGAGATTTAAGTCCAAGTTTTTCTGTATTGGGTGCGAAAGAAACTACCTATATTTTCCGCCATTTAGTATTCTTCTTTTTGTAGTTGCAAATTTTAATTTTTGTTATTTTTATCTAGACTTACTTTTCTAAATTCAGGTGTAACTTTGAATTTTTGTTGCAACCAAAAGAGTAGGTTGCTAACAACAACGCTCACATTCTATTTTTATCTTTCTATATTAATACGCAAAAGTTACATTCCCTATCTTATGTTGGTAATTTTTTGAAGTTATTCCAAATTGTCAGTCTGTAAATGGACACAAAATGAAAGTGCATGTGCTAGCTTTCTCATATTGTGTCTTTTTTATAAATATTTAATACAATATCAAATTATTTCCTCTCCAAACGTATATAAAATGAGAGTGCTGTCATGGTTTTTGTAGTACACACGAACACATTAGATCTGACCTTTCACATTCATTTAATTACTTTCACCAAGGTCTTAAAAATGTTCCATGCTCAACTCTTTGCCACGACTTTAAATCTTGTCAAAATGGTATCTTATTCCATACAAATTTCTTCTTAGACTTTTGAAGATATGGATGTTTTTAGGACTTTGCAATGCTGCCATGTTCAAAAGCTATTTGTTTAAATGTCTTTAAATACATGTCAGTGTCCATTATATGAATGATCTTATTTATATAATTTAGAAAGTGAGAAATCCATAATTCACTTATCCATAATAAATGTAGAGTTAGTTCTACGTTTCAGTAGTGATTAATGTGTTAAACTGTGAAATGAAAATATTTTCTTTATCAATGATGGCTTGTTGGAAACCTTAAAATAGAGCGGCTACTTCAACCAGGGAGGTCGTTTTATCAACAAGGACTTGTCTCTGATTGGCTTAGCAGTCCTAGTGATGTCTCCTGTCCAGGAAACTCCAGCTGGTTGAGGGCATCTGAGTTCTGAGACTCAGGATCAAACAAGAAAGAATCAGAGAAAATAAGAAGCCTTGCCAAAATCGGACACACTTTGATAGATTTGTAATAGTTGAGAATAGTTTTGTGTAACTTATCAGTGCTACATTATGCCTAATCTTTAAAATCTGTATTATGTTAGCTTGACATGTCAGCAAGTTTACTTTTGCTGAATAAGATGAAAGAACAGGATGCCAACACAATGCTAATAATTGTACAAACTTCCTTACATTCATTTTTGTTTCACTCTAAATATGAAACAATATGTCAAATTCCCTACTTCTTTTTGTTGACTTTTCTGAGCTTTTTTTTCTATTTCAGCCAGTGAACAAAATAACAGTGCAGGCATGTTTATCCCTTGTGTTTGCTATCATTTGCATACTGTTAGCTTAGCATAGCATGGTAGCATGTTTACTTTCCTTGAAAAGGACAGCCATGAGGACTTTTCTGAAATCACCTGGACCTGGTAGCATCGTTTCTTGTTTAATTTTATTTTTAACATGTTTGAAAAGTTGGTCAAATATGGTACAGTAAGATAAAGAAAGAAAAAAAAGCAAGGGAGATAAATGGGAAATCTTTCAGGGAGAAACTGAATCATGCCATTTGACCTCCTTTTGACCTGCTAATTAAAGAAAACAATTTTTACTTCCAAGTGATATCTGCAAAGTAATATGGATATTTATTAAGTAATATGCAGTTAAATAAAATAATCCAATATACTAACATTTGCTCTTCGCCCAGAACTCATTAAAAACTGTTTGTTTTAGTTACAGCAGTTTTGCTTATGTGGAGAAAAAAATATTCTTAAAACGAATCCCACAGTGTGCACATAAAACCACAATGCTACGGAGAAACACGTGGTTTGCTGCTAGATTACATTTTAGGGGATCATCAAATGACTTATTTTCCTTAAATCATGTTTATCTGTACAAAAATTATTTGCATTTGCTATGTGATGGTAGTTTGGATTGTACTGATAGATCTGCCCACAGTGCCTGTGGGCCATCTAGAAAGTATTCACATCACTTCACTTTTCACATTTGATGTTGCAACCCTATTACATAATTAATTGTATGCATTTTAGAACTCTATTCAAAATTACTAAATAAAACAAGAAATTAGATTTTTTCACATCTGTTAAAAAAATCCTGTGTGCATGAAATAAGTATTAACAGCCTTTATAAAAAGCACAAAAGTAGGAAGAAAAAAAATCGGCCTCACAGAATGCCCTGAAAAGCACTCTGCTCTCATTATTGGAAATGAAAGTTGTTCAGAAGCATCAAGACCCTCCTCATATCTGACTGCCGGACTAAACTAGGTAATTAGCAAAGAAGGGTCTTGGTCAGAGAGGTTGTCCAAGAGCCCAATGGTCACAAAGTCATGGTTCCAGTTCTCCCTTGTGGAGATCAGAGAACCCTTCAGAACATCAGCCATTGCTAATACACTCCACTAATCAGGCCATCATGGTAGAGTTGCGCAGACAGACATGGCAGCTCATTTAAACACACCATAGAGATTGTAAGACCAAATTAAACAAATTTACTGGTCCTAATGGCTTGAACTTCAAGTTTTATACCTGGAGAAAAACAGACACTGTCTATCACCTGGCTAACACCATCCCTACAGTGAGTGAAGCATGGTGGTGGCAGGATCATGGTGGTGGACCAGACCACATACAAGGTAAGATGACCATGGCCAAATGAAGAATCTCAAAGAAACCCTGCTCCAGAGTGCTCTAGTCCTCAGACTAAAGTGATGATTCGTCTTCTAACAACAGAATGACCCAAAGCACACAGCTACAGGTTTGGCTTCATGCGGTAGAATGTGAACACCCATTGAATGGCCCAGTCAGAGCCTGAACCTAAATCCCATTGTACTTCTGTAGAAATACCTAAAAATGGCTGCCTACTTATTCAACCAGTCAATCTGACTGAGCTTCAGATAATCTGCAGGGAAGAATAGTAGAAAATACCCCACACTGGTGTGCCAAGCTTGTAAAGAACAAAGCTAAAAAGCATTCTGACTGCTAAAGGTGCTTCAACAGAGTTCTGAGTAAAGACTGCGAATACTTCTGTTCATATGAATCTTTTAAAGTAAACTGCTTTAAATGTTTTAATAATGTTCACTTTGTTATGATGGAGTATTATGTGAACAATGTTTAGGGAAAAGGGAATTTAATCCATTTTGGAATAAGGTTGTAAAATTAAAAAATGTAGAAAAAGCCAAGAACTATGGATACTTTCCAGATGGATAGGTGACCAAAGCTAATAGTTGATAGGAAAACAGTCTGAGTAATAATTTAGCTTTGTCTAACCAGGTTGTTTATTTGTTTTTCTATTTTTATTGAATATTTTTCTTTTAACAGGATGACTTAGAGGTCCAGGGTGAGTTAAATCACACTATTTAGTGTAAAAACTCCACCTCATTAAAACTAACAACTTTCTACTGTTATATTGACTGCATTTGTGAAGCTCTCTCAGACCCTTCAGAGTAACTGGTGTTTTGCATAGCAACTCTGCGTTGGTGAGAGCAGAGCTGCTCAGGCGTTTAATTGTTTTAACTGCTTGTTTTTCCTAAAATGAGCAGCAGGAAGTCTTTCCTGTTTTGAATACACTATGAATAGAAGTGAATTGTGTGTGTTTTTGCTCCTGCCCATGTATTTGTGAATGTGTCAATGAAGGATGGGGGTGGGAAGGATAGCAAACCAAACAGGCACCAGGTAAGTGTGTTTTCCACATACTGTTCTATACGTATATGATCCACTTCATACTGGGATGTAGATAATGATTCATAGCTTGACTGCCGCAGTAGACTCTTCAGCATCTCTATTCGCTGTAGCCTATTTTTCTTTCCTCTCTCAAACAAATCTCTTCATCATCTGCTCCTCCTCTCATCGGGAAACAGGAACTTCCAGCTTCTGTTTCTGTCACTTCCAAGTGGAAGTAAGAATGTGGGAAGCTCTCCTGTCAAAGAGTGAGCATAGGGGTATTGGAAAAAGCTGACCTATTTGACCAGTTTGTTTTTCTTCCTCTCTCACTTGGAAGAAACAAACTGTTTATATCATCAAAACAAATCAAGCCTCCATCCCTCCCAAAACACAAAGACACACACATGCGCAAACAGAGCCTCAGTTTCACACGCTGTGATTGAAACACACCTGGTTATCACACACCCCCTTTCAGGAACGGTTTCATTTTTCAGACCTTGTTTTTGTCCTGCATCAGTAATTCCAGATGCCAGACAGTTCAGTGTCAACCGGGTAACATAGGAAAAAAAAAAAAATCTGATGTTTAGTAAGATGAAACATCACTGCGACGCATTTTTATCCAATTTAACATGTTCAGCTGTGACTCACCAGCTCTGCCTTAAAGCACAGGAAAAGTACAACAGTTTTTCCAAAGAGCAATTAAGGATTTTAAGCTTTGAGATAAGAGCAGCTATCGATTGGAGATCAGCACAAAAAACCTTCAGTTTGGGCTTGTTCATTTTATTCCAGCTTTCCTGTTACTTCTTGGTATTTTTTAAAAAACTGCCAGGATTTGTTTCTTCACCTCTGAAGCGGTCTCCGGAAAGACCGTTTGTGTGTATGGGTATTATTCATTAGCTGAGAGAGACTAAAGGAGAAGCAGGAATTTAAACAGTTCCAATCAGGAAGCAAAAAAACACCCTTTCATCAGTTGGTTTGGTATATTTTATTAAAAACATGCACAGCGGTATATGAACATAGGTATATTAACAATATTTACAAGTGAAACTCTACAGAGAAGGAGAAGTCATGGACCAGCAGACTGCACCTTATTTTCCACATTACTTCTTTAAACTCTTACATATGTCACATAATATGTACAGAACAGCTCGGAGAGACCCTAGCTGGAATGTAAACTGGATGATTCGGACTCTGTGGTCGTTGAAGTCCCAGGGCGTCTACGGGGTAAAATCTTCAAACTGGAGGCCCGGCTCAGAGTTAGGGCCCTGCGGGCCGAACTCTTGAACCCAGCCCCCAGAAACGCGTAAAGCAGAGGGTTCAGGCAGCAGTGTGCGAAAGCCATGGGCTCTGCCACAGACAGCCACACGCCTAAAGCCGCCTCTAGCCTGCAGCTTCGGGGCAGGACCTCAAGACGCAGTAGTGCATCCACAGAGATGCCAGCTCCATAAGGGAACCAGCACACAAAGAAGCAGAGAACCAAGGCGATGGTGGTCCTGACCGCCCGCCGCTTCTGCCTCTGGCCACCCAACGGGCCCCGGGTCAGCCTGGACACGATGACACAGTAGCACACCAGAAGAACCAGACCAGGGATCACTAGGCCCACCAGGACCAGCTGAAGGTGAAAGACAGCAACCCAGACAGGAGCGCTTTCTTCTGGGTAAAAGCGCTGGCACACGGTGGCTCCCTCGCCACCTTCCTGAGTCCGGGCAAATATCATATCTGGGACGGCCAGCAGGGTAGCCGGCAACCATGCACCTGTAGAGCACAGGATGACAAAAAGAGGTTTGAAAATCCTGTTTGGGTATCTGCTTTTGATCAACACAGAATCAGAGCGTCATGCTCAGCAGTGTTTGGCATTAACCAGAAACCTTTGACTTTTTAAACTGCCAGTGTGAAACTGTTTCATCTAACATGTGAAATACCAGAGAATCTTTTTAAAACGTTTGCTGTTCTGTCCTGTTTTTTGTTGTTTTCAAAAATGCCATCAGAACTCTCTTCTGGTTTGGGTAGGGTGAAAAAAGATGATGATTAACAAACTGCAGGAGTGAGGTAAAGGAGAATGCGGTTTCTTGGTACTCACCTACATACACCGCCTTGTGCGCCAGCAGCTGCCTCAGCCCACCGGTGTTTGTGTCTGTTGCTCGGACCACTGCCAGGTAGCGATCCAGACTAATGAACGCCAGGATGAGCACGCTGCCGTACAGGTTGACGGTATAGATCACGTGCACGCCGATGCACGTGGCTGCTCCAAAACGCCAATCGGCCAAGGCCGCATCCACTGCCCAGAAAGGGAGCGCCAAAACAAAGAGGAGATCAGCAGCAGAGAGATGGAGGCGATACCAGTCTGTCAGGCTGCACTTTGACCTGTAGGCAGAGAGAGAATCTGGTCAATGCATTAATTGAATCTCTCAAGACGAGGATCCCACCGTCGGTCCTGCTGCTATCCTCTCACCTGCGCTGACAGCCCAACACTACAACAACCAGACCATTTCCGGTGATGCCCAGGATGAAGATGAGGGCGTAGACCACAGGCAAGAAGACCTTATGAAGCTCAGCTGTCATCAGATGCTCAACATTACAAGGCTCCTCCAGGTCCACTCCCTCCTCCCCGGAGCCAGAACCAGAGCCGGTGTCATTGGGGTAGTAGTCAAAGACGATATGCTGGGGGCACACGATAAAAGATGAAGAAAGATTTATTCTCTGATTCCTGAACTTCTCTTAATGTTCTAATGTGCGGCTGAGCCAAGCTTACCTCATAGTACGACATGATGGGGACTGTCTCCCTTCCCAGCAGAGTGAGGTTAAGACTTCATTCTGAGGTCTTTTATAGCAGTTCTAGCTCCTCCTCCAAACACTCCAGTACATCTGTCTGCTGGCTGAAACGTTTTTTTTTTCCTGTTTTCGAGGTGTCAGATGTTTATACTGGATATCACAGGATACCGTATGCGTGTCTGAATTGTTTTAGCCCCTGAGACCTCTGGCTTGCAGTCCGCAGGGTCAATTGGCAATAGGAAAGACCGCCGCTGAGAATCAGACAGTGTGTGTGTGTGTGTGTTTGTATTTTTAAGCTTGGTTACATCAGGACAAGCCGGCACAGTGAACACAAGTGCGTCACTGTCTTACATGATGCATGAAAGCATGTACAAATGAACATGCATGTGAGGGCGAGAGAGATTCACGATGAAAAAATTAGTGTTACATCCTGTGAGATGAATATCAGACTTCCTCTGGTCAGTTCTGGTAAACACCAGGCTGCAGGACTCCCTCTGATCTTTGCCAGTGAAGCATCACAAGTGTATCTGTGGTATCAGATCGTCACCTCTCCAAGAGAAAAGTAAAGGACTGCTCTGATTTTAAGCTCTAACTTCATGGAGATGGACTAAGTAACCTTCAGTTTATGTGGTAACTTAAATATTAAGTGGGAACAGTTCAATCAAAGGGAGTTTAATCTAATCTGACATTTGTAACAAACATGGCCTTTTTCAAAGTATGAAAACAAGACTTCCCTATGAAATTATGTTATATATTTCTACAGTAGACAGTGTTCAAATACGGAACCAGCCCCAGGATGGATGGATGCAATAATTAGACCGTGGGACAGGGAATGAAATCTGGAAATAAAAAATAGTTTTCCATACTTACCCCAACCTGGAAAATATTTAATTACATTGCAGACTCTTCTAGACTGTGCAGGAGCCCCGAATACATTTCAACTAAACCAATAAAAAATTCATAGGTATTTTAAATGACATCCTTTAAAATGTTTCCAAAGGCACAAAATATCTTTAAACTGCTTATTTGAGACTACATCCATGTCTCCCATCTGCATGCGATGTAGACTCAAGTGTCTCTGCAGACACATTTCCTGACTCTGCTTTGACTGGAAATCTGCATCCTCTAACAATTCTCTTATCCCATAAGTAAACAGTGTGCCTATTCCAAAAACAAACTTTAGAAAAACTGTCACAAGTGTTCCCCCCTGGCCTCTTATCTGCTTCTCACTTTCCCCCCACCCTTCCTCAATGTTCTCCGTTATCAGCACAAAAAATCTTCAAATATAGCACCGCTGGCCAGTTTGGGGAAAACATGCAGCTTGATGTAAAACATATATTTTTGGTGCTACATTTTTCAGATAGATGTTGGGTATATCTCTTTGATTCGTAAAAATTTGTTATATATATATATATATATATATATATATATATATATATATATATATATATATATATATATAGGAGAGTAAAATATACAACTTACAACAAAGAATAGTATGTTTTAAAATGGAGATGTGGACAAAATGCACAGATCGGAGCGCTGATAACATTCTTTACTTTAGCATCGAGGGTGGGAATAAACCCAGATATTTCAAAATTAATTTCAGTTTTATTTCTACGCTAAACATTAGTTACTGGCATGTTAGTGGTTACCAGTCAGTATTTAGGAGACGGTGCCACCTAGTGGGCCGTTATGGTTGGAAGCAAGAATAAGAGCAAAGACTGTAGTTGAGACAACAATGAAAAATAATCAGTAAGTAAAAAAGAAACGTTGCATTTCCAGCAATAATACTCTTATACTTATTATTCTCTTCACTATATATATGCTATACTACACTGCTCAAAAAATAAATGGAACACTTAAACAACACAATATAACTCCCAGTAAATCAAACTTCTGTGAAATCAAACTGTCCACTTAGGAAGCAACACTGATTGACAATCAGTTTCACATGCTGTTGTTCAAATGGAAAAGACAACAGGGGGAAATCTTTGGCGATTAGCAAAGACACACTCAATAAAAGAGTGGTCTGCAGGTGGGGACCACAGACCACTTCTCAGTACCTATGCTTTCTGGCTGATGTTTTGGTCACTTTTGAATGTTGGTGATGTTTTCACACTCGTGGTAGCATGAGACGGACTCTACAACCCACACAAGTGGCTCAGGTAGTGCAGCTCATCCAGGATGGCAAAATCAATGCGAGCTGTGCTAGCAAGGGTTTGCTGTGTCTGTCAGCGTAGTGTCCAGAGCCTGGAGGCGCTACCAGGAGACAGACCAGTACACCAGGAGACGTGGAGGAGGCCCCTTTGGAGGGCAACAACCCAGCAGCCCGCCGACCGCTACCTCCGCCTTTGTGCAAGGAGGAAAAGGAGGAGCACTGCCAGATTCCTGCAAAATGACCTCCAGCAGGCCACAAATGTGCATGTGTCTGCCCCAAACCGGTTAGAAACCGACTCCATGGGATGGTAGGGCGGCCCCCACGTCCACAAATGCGGTTGTGCTCACAGCCCCAAAAACCGTGCAGGATGCTTGGCATTTGCCAGAGAACACCAGGATTGGCAAATTCACCACTGGCGCCCTGTGCTCTTCACAGATGAAAGCAGGTTCACACTGAGCACATGTGACATGGAGACCCTATGGAGAGCGATCTGCTGCCTGCAACATCCTTCAGCATGACCGGTTTGGCAGTGGGTCAGTAATGGTGTGGGGTGGCATTTCTTTGGAGGGCCGCATGGCCCTCCATGTGCTCGCCAGAGGTAGCCTGACTGCCATTAGGTACCGAGATGAGATCCTCAGACCCCTTGTGGAAAACCATATGCTGGGGGGGTTGGCCCTTGGGTCCTCCTAATGCAGGACAATGCTAGACCTCATGTGGCTGGAGTGTGTCAGCAGTTCCAGCAAGATGAAGACATTGAAGCTATGGACTGGCCCCCCGTTCCCCGGACCTAAATCCGATTGGAAACATCTGGGACATCATTTCTCGCTCCATTCCAACCAACGTCACGTGGCCCCCCAGACTGTCCAGGAGTCGGATGCTTTAAAATCCAGGTCTGGGAGGAGATCCCTCAGGAGACCATCCCCCCTCTCATCAGGAGCATGCCCCAGGCGTTTTTGGGGAGGTCATACAGACACGTGGAGGCCACACCCAATACTTGGGGGAGCCTCATTTTTGACTTGTTTTTTAAGGAAAAATTACATCAAAGTTGGATCACCCTATAGTGTGTTTTTTCCACTTTTAAAATTTTGTGGTGTGACTTCAAATCCAGGCCTCTATTGGTTAAAAAATTAGATTTCCATTGATGATTTTTTTGGTGTTTTTGTTGTCAGCACATTCAAGTTTGTACCAAAACAAAGTATTCAATGAGAATATTTCATTCATTCAGATCTAGGATGTTTTTATTTGAGTGTTCCCCTTATTTTTTTTTAACAGTGTATATTTTCCAGGTCAGGCAGCATGGGAAAAAATTTTCACTGTTACGCTGATGATACCCCTCAGTTTTAAACTTATCCATAAATCCCCTGATGAACCCAAAAACCAGTTAGATAGGACTACAAGCAATGTCTTGAAGACATAAAAACTTGGATTTTTTTTGACTTTTAAATTTTTTGCTTTTCTAAATTCAGACAAGACAGAATTTGTCGTCTTTGGACCGGAGTCTTTGAAAAAGAAACTGGCTTAGTCAATCACTTAACCCCCGGATGGCATTAAATTGACCTCCCCGATAATAAAAAAAACCTTGGTGTTTTTTGACCAGGACATTGTCATTTAAATCCCATATTAAAAACAGTTTTCTAGGATTTCCTTCTTTTCACCTCCGGAACATTGCCAAAATTAGAAATATCCAGAAGTGATGCTGAAAAACTAGTCCATGCATTTGTTACTTCAAGGCTGGACTATTGTAATTCTTTACTATCAGGATGTCCACAAAATGCAGTTAAAACCCCTTTTCCAACTGACCAAAATACTGCAGCAAGAGTTCTGATGAAAAATCAAAAAGAGAGATCATATTTTCTCCTTTTTTAGCTTCCCTTCATTGGCTCCCTGTTTAAATCCAGAATAAATTTTTAAAATTTCCCTCCTCCCACAAAAAAGCCTTAATGATTTAGCCCCATCATACATCAGAGATCTGATTTGCCTTTCCCTTTCTAACAGAGTACTTCGTTCTCAGACTGGCGGTTTTTAAAGGGTTGGTTCCTAGAGTCTCTAGAAGTAGAATGGGAGGCAGATCCTTTAGTTTTTCAGGCTCCTTCCCCGTGGAAACGAGCTCCCAGTTTTTAGTCCGTGAGGCGGACACCCTGTCTACTTTTAGGCTAGGCTTAAAAAATTTTTCCTTTTTGATAAAAGTTATAGTTAGAGTGGCTTAGGTTTTTCCTGAGCTATCTCTGTAGTTATGCTGCTATAGGGTTTAGGCTACTGGAGGACATAATGACCACTTTCACCCTCTTCGCTACTTTCTCACGCTACTTTTCAATTTTTGATTTTTTGCTGTTTTTCAGCTTTTAACTGTGTTCTCTCTATTTCCTCTTCCCTAGAAGCTACACCTGGCCTGACTCTGTGTCTACCTGTGACACCTTTTCGGGAGGGGGGCATCGTCCAAGCTTTTTTTGGCAAACAACTTAATGCTCACCCTCCCCGATGATCCCCATGGCCCTGTCTTTCAGTGTTTAACCCTTTCCTCTCCTAGACATAGCTACTGACTGAGCTTCTACTGTGAAAACTCTATGTGCCTCTCTTCAGACTCTAACATTGAAAACTGGCTCAGAGTTTATCTGTTCTTTCTTTCTAGGTGAAAGCACTAAAGGAGCTACATCCATTAACATTTCTTTTCCTTCCCATAGAAAGGGATCCTGGATCAGTGCTTTTTTGTTCTTTTGTGTCTCTGCTCTGTTCTCTCTAACCCCCGTCGGTCGTGGCAGATGGTCGCACACACTGAGCCTGGTTCTGCTGGAGGTTTCTTCCTGTTAAAAGGGAGTTTTTCCTCTCCACTGTCGCTACATGCATGCTCAGTATGAGGGATTGCTGCAAAGTCAACGCCAGTGACTGTCCACTGTCTCTACATGCTCATCCGGGAGGAGTGACTGCTACAAGTCACTGACTGGATGCAATCTGCTGGGTTTCCTTCGATAGAAAAACTTAACCAATTTGAGTAACTGAATCTGACAGCACTGTTCGATAGTTAGGATTAATTGGACTGTATGTATCTGACTTAAAATCAATATGATTTGGTTAAATTGACTTTGTAAAGTGCCTTGAGACGACGTGTTGTGAATTGGTGCTATATAAATAAAACTGCATTGAATTGAAAAGAATGGGAATGCTATATGCTGAATAGATGATCTGATCTACTTATGAAGCTGAAGCAGAAACACTACATAAGATGCACAAACTAACAGAAGTATTAGAAGAATATATAATAATTGTGATCAAGTCATATTTTCATGTCACAATGGACAACATGCGGTGTTTGAGTACGCACAATGAACATTTTATTATATGACTGCTATTTCTGTGGTGCGTTTTGTTATGTGGAAAACTTGGCATGCACAAAAAAACACTGTTGACAGTTTTCAGTGTACCTAGGAGGTCACACCTTGTAAAGATGTGTGGAAAGTCTTAAAATAAACCCTTTATTGCATCAGCAGGTAATCTCACACTTGATAATTCAGAGAAATTTAAATTTTTGTATTATGCAGTGGAGAAATACATCACGTTAATATATAAGCTTTTTTAAATCATCTGTTGGCCCCAATAATATTCCCTTTAGAAAATAAATCTAACTGAAGGATTTCTTTTTTAAATTCTGGTTGTTTTGGAGCTTGATTGGCTTCCTGTTTCTCTGGGGTAGAAATATGATGCAACACAGGCCCATTTTTCTGAGTCAGTCTTTACATGACAGAGACCAGAGAGCATTTAGTTCCAGTAAGGCAGATGTGCTTCAATCTTCAGTGATCAAGAAATGGATAAAAGAAAGCAGCTTCTAAACCTTGTTCACCGGCAGAGACAAAAATCTATATATAAAAAAAAAAAAACAAAATGAAAGTGTGACAAACAAGGTTGGACAGGATAAGTCAAAGATCCTTCTCTGTGTATGTTCAAACATGTGTTAATGTTAGAGAGAGAGAGAGAGAGACTGATGCAAATGATAAACTGTTAAAGGGATGTGAAGAAGTCCATGTTTAAATGAATTTATTCACAGTTAAGTTGCATGGAAATTCCAATCCAATAAATATTTAGCAAAAACAAAAAACAAGAAGACCGACATGAAAGTGCATGGAACGGCAACAATACTTTAAAGAATACAAACCCAACAGAACTGCAGTCTGGGTAACCAGTAGCAAACGCCACCAAAACCTTAAGAATAAATCTTGATTAATCAGGAGCTCTCTGGTCAGATAAAGATGAACACCTCAATGCTTCTGGTAGTGTGCTTCTCTGGTGATCATGCTGCTGGTTCCCCGCAGCTGAGCGAGAAGATCTCTGAACTCAGACGTCTTCTTTGGTGCCCTCTCCTGGGCTTGGACCTCTGCTGATGTGGCGGATTTCGGGGCTACCGGTGAGGGAATGAGTTGAACAGTCACATCTTTTGCAGCCCGACTCTCCACTTCTGGACTGCTACAATCTTGGAGGTAGCTGCAGCTGCTAAAACAGCTGTTGACCGAACCTTTTGTATTTGTATGTTGGCGGTGTTGGTTGTTTTGGAGACGCTGCTGCTTAGCCGCACGGAAATTCTGGGACTTACCCCTCCTCCTTTTCTTTTTGTTCATTTCCGCCAGACGTTTGGCCCGTCTGAGGTTCCTGGCATGAAAAATGCTTCACATATAAAGCCATTCGATATGAAAACTGCAAAACTGAGAAAATCAAATACACTCTTCACCTCTGGAGGAAAGTATGCGCCCTCAAACAGGGTGATGATTGGTCCTCTCGCCACATGGAGACTCCACTATCCAGCCGAAGATGGCTTAAAAGCTTCCTGTCAGAACACAGGACCAATAAATATGGATCTGAACAGCATTAATAAACACACTTCAACTGGTCTTACTGTCTGGCATCAGGTAGTCTTTTGGGCTTCCATTTTTTCATCAGCACCCACTGGTCACAGGTCAGAGACTGGGGATCTGAATAAGAAACCAGACCATAATAGTCCATGTGAAACAGAGCATTATGTATTGGGTATCTTAGGGACTCTTATCTGTGGGGGAAACATGCTTTTTATGCATGAATGGTCAATGAAAAGGCGGAGGTACAACGTGGAAGTTCTAACAGAGTCACTGTGTCACACAGCGTCTCATAGCCATTTAAATAAATGACAGTTTACACTTAATTAGGCATAACATTATGACCAATAGCACATGAATACCTTATCTTTTCGTCCTGAAAATGCATTAAAAGTAGAAAAAAAATGGACAAACGTAAGGATGTGAGTGAATTGAACAAGAGTCATATTGAAATGACTGATATCTGGATCAGAACATCTCGGAAAACGCAGCTTTTGTTGGGTGTTACTGGGCTGCACTGGTCAGTATCTAAATGCTCCAAGAAGGGAACAGCAGTGATGCCACAAAAGGATAATGAACAGCCAAGGTTTACTGATACGTATTTGAATGGAGCTATTGCTGTTTTATGTGTTCTGATCCAACAGACAAAATATTATAGCTCAACTGGCTGAAAATGGTCATGCTGGTGAGAAAGGTGCATCACAGTCTATTGTGTATGACCCTGGACATCTGCAGACCAGTCAGACTGCCCATGAGGACACCTTTCCACCACTAACACCACCACCAAAGGCCCCATGAGTAGCAGAGATGGCCCACGGAGACATGGAAGAAGGTGACCTGGTCTCATAAATTATGGTTTTTTTTACATCAAATGGATGGTCGGGTGTGTAGGCGTTGTTTACTTGGGAAAAGCATGGCACTATGATGCATTATGGGAAGAAGGCGGGCAGACAAGAGGCAGTGTGATGCTTTTGGCAATGCTCTGCTTGGAAGCTCATCCAAGGAATTGTTTCAGACCATGTACACTATGTCACTGAAAGGGTTTCCCCACCCAACAACTTACAGGCTTAACGGTCTAGTGGAGTCTGCTCTACACAGGGGGTCATAATGTTACGGCCGATGGGTGGATGTGTAAATCATGTCAAATCACAGGCAGCAATCGCAACAGACATATAACCTGCTATAAGGATGCAGGTTAACAAGTGTGCTATAATGTGGAGCAGGTCTAGCACTGTGTTCCCGATTTAATCGTGATTATTTGACAGTAATTAAACGATGCATTAATATACCTGACCCACCTACACCAAAATAATTCAGAAACAGACCAGCTGAGGTACTGTACACTAAATGTCAAGCTAAGCTGAACAAGCCAAAAAATAAAACCTCATGTACATCCTGGTTTTGTGGATGTCTTGTCAAGTTCTATCATGGTGGATTTTTCTATCCTGTTAAAGGAAACTGAGACATCTAATTGTCTACATGCTGACATTTTTCAGCTTTTTTATTATCCCTAACTAGTGTCAACAAAAATATTAAACAGATTAGTATTATTAAAAATATTACCTTAATAAAATGTCCTAATGCTGATAGAAAATATTTGTGGTGATGTATTTTTACATGTATTAAACAATGTAGTACTATTACTATGATTATAATATTTCTATCACAAGGTTCAGATTTCTAGTAAAAGTAGTGCAGATGCCCCTACATTTTTAACCATAAATGCATTTCTTTTTTCTTTCCCAGAGCTTTTTGCACCATGTATGTCTTTTTGATTTCTCTTAGCATAAGAACACCATGAATGAACTAACCATTATCTAGAAGTTTGCTTAAGATTGGTGTTTTCAAACTTTTTGCATTCTTGTAGAGCTCCTGGCACGCTGAGCAAAGATTGTGGTAAAGCTCCTCTTTGTTGTCCTGACATAGAGTGGAGGGACCAGACACTATGCTGCTGCCGCTGCTTTCAGAGTCATCTTCATCATTTGACTGATCCAGTCCAAAATCGAGTATGCCAACAGCCTCCCCTAGCTTGGCAGTATGGTCTAAATCACGATTCCTGTTGATGAGGTCGACGATGTCACAGGCGTTGCCCTCAATTGCATCAGCTTCCTTCCACCGTGACCTTCCTCGCAGGCTTCTGCGGCGAGGCTGTTCAACGTCTTCGTCTAACACAGGAGTTTTCAGGATGGACTTTAGTCTGGAGGAGCGTCGGAAAGACATGGGTGTCCACCTCAGACTAAACTCAAATGACCTGTGCGAGAGCAACAGTGGTATTAATTATGATAAGGTACAGCTTCATGCTGTTCTGTGAGCACAGGTAATCAAAGACTTTTGTGAGTTTCTTTCAACATCTTATCAACCTACCTATAATATTCGACTTTTATGGACAATAAATGAGATGAATCAATGCCATGTGTATCATGCCTGCATCATGTGGAGAAAGATAAAGTAATATTGACAGATATCAAAATGATACAAACGCATCTTAGAATAAGCAACGTGATGTTCCTTTTTCCCTGATTAAGTTCAAAAAGTCAAGCTGTGAGAAGTACTTTTCAGAGTAGAACACTCAACATTAACTCTTTATATTAAACAACTGAATGAAGTACAACGAGAACACATTTTACTACCTGCAACGTTTAAGTTGCATCTGACTTTAGGATCTCTGCTGAAAGACAACACTGCCGAGTAAACTCATTGTAGTCCAATGAACGACCGATTGGGGGTTCGTGGTTATACAATAACTATGAATTGTAAAACAACACAAAGTTAAATTATATCATAAAACGATTAAATAAAGACCCGAGAATTGATCGAAAAAGTTAATCTGCCCCGGCTAATAAGTGCACTTTGGCTTAGATAAGTTAGCACCGGGGGGACAACCAAGCTAGGCTCAAAACAACCAGGACAATCAGGGCGCTACTCTGTAATGAACCGTGTTCAGAAGTTAAACTCACATCCAATCAGTTTCCTCACAGTTTTCATCCCCTGACATGTTCCTAGCTGCTTCATTCACCATGTAAAACTGGAGAAAAATGACCGCGCTTACACATCGCCTCGCGCTGGGAAGAGCTCGCCTCGCGCACATCTGCTAGGTGCTGGAGGAAAGCTGCGCGAGCGCGGGGCGGTGCATGACGATCTCTCACGAGCCAAACACTGCAGCTCAGAGCTCCACTTCCCTCCAAACTTTCTTTACGGTAGAGCAGCGCCACCAGCTGGCCAAGAACGATAACGGTAAGGTAATCATAGATTTTTATCAAGGATTTAATGATTTTGAACAACTTTCTCTGCTCTAACTGGGTCACTGAGTTGTGTTTTTTAGCTGTCCTATATTTTTCGTCCATATATCGGAAAATCTTTCAAGATTTTATTCCTTGTAATTCTGATGATTATGGCTTTCAGGTAAAAAATGTCTTAGAACATTTGAATTTCACATTAGATTAATCAAAAAAGGATGTCTTAAGCACAAATATCAGATCTCTGATAAGTATACCCATTTCTATGCGCTCAATACTTCATTGGGCCTCCGCTTGCATGAATTACTGCATCAATGAGCCATGGCATAGAGGCAATCAGCCTGTACCACTGTAATGGAAGCCCAGATTGCTTTGATAGCAGCCCTTAGGTCATCTGCCTTGTTGGGTCTGGTGTCTCATCTTCCTCTTGATGACAGCCCATAGATTCTTTATGGCTTTCAGGTCAGGGGAGTTTGCTGGCCACTCAAGAACAGGAACACTATGGCCATTCAACCAGCTGTTGGTTCCTTTGACAGTGTGGGCAGGTGCCAAGACCTGCTGGAAAATAAAATCAGCATCTCCATACAGCTTGTCAACAGAGGGAAGCATGAGGGGCTCTAGAAGTTCCTGGTAGATGGCTGCATTTACAGTGGACTTCAAAAAACACACTGGACCAACACCAGTAAATGACATGGCACCCCAAACCATCACTGACTGTGGAAACCTCACATTCGACTTCTGTGCCTGTCCACTCTTCCTCCAGACTCTGAGAGGAACAGTGGAGAGGAAGAGTTTTCATCTGAAAACAGGACTTTGGACCATTAAGTAACAGTCCAGTTCCTTTTCTCCTTAGTCCAGATAAGACGGTTCTGGCGTTGTCTCTGGTTCAGGAGTGGCTTGACATGAGGAATGCAACATTTGTATCTCATGTCTAGTACTGGTCTGTGTGTGGTGGCTCTTGATGCACTGACTCCGGCCTCAGTCCACTCCTTGTAAAGCTCCCCCAAATTCTTGAATGGATTTCGCTTGACAATCCTCTCAAGGCTGCGGTTCTCCCTGTTGCATCTTTACCTACCACGCTTCTTCCTTCCACTAAATGTTATGTTAATATGCTTGGATTCAGAACTTTGTGAACAACCAGCTTCTTCAGCAATGACCTTTTGTGTCTTACCCTCCTTGTGAAGGGTCTTTTGGACATCTGTCAAGTCAGCAGTCTTTCCTATGAAAGTGTAGCCTATGGCCCAGAGTGGGAGGCCATTTACAGGCTCAGGAAACCTTTGCAGGAGTTACGAGTTAATTAGTTTATTAACTAGCGACACACTATGAGTGTATACAAATTTTCTGAGACACTAAATTTTGGGTTTTTATCTGTGAACCATAATTATCAAAATAACAATAAACACACCTGTAAAATATCATATGCTTAATGAATGAATGAATTATATAGAAATATAATATATGAGTTTCACTTTTTGAGATGACTGGCAAAACATATTGCACTTTTTCACAATATTCAAATTTTTTTAGACGTACCTGTATAATTATATCCTCCAAACATGACCACTGAGAAGAGTGACGCTTAAAACAAAACTGCATGTTCAGTTTAACTTTATTTTATAGACTTATTCTATATAGCACTGTACTGTGAAAACCTACTTATGATGCAAGCTCAGTAAATCTTAATTACCTTGCATGAAGAAGAATTTTTAAAATAATGGGTTTTGATGTAGTGGTCAGGCCAACCAAAAGGACTAAATAAACAAGCTCGAAAAAAGAAATTTTTCTTTAAACAGAGCTAGGCATCTGAAAACTGCTCTATAACAAATACTCTTCTAGTAAGGTACTCAATCAGTTGAACGAAGGTTTTGCAGATCTATGAAAATATTGAGCTGTTACTCACTGACATTCTTGGTGTAAAGGTCAGGTGGTTGATCATTATACCAGACTGAAAATCCACCTGGTATTAATCCTCTCATCTTCTCATCAATTCTCTTGACATTGTTCCAGATTTGATGGTGCCATGTAAAAACAACCAAGAATAAAGAAAATGTTACTATCACTGATACATGACAGAAGCTATTTTTGTACATTCCAAAAAAGTAAGGATCTAACACAGCAGTCAACATAGCAGTCAGTCTACAGGCAGTGATTTTCTATAAGAATAACAGAAGTTTCCAGAAACTGTATTTCTGACTATATTTCCTAAATGACGAAAGAAAATCAATATTTTAAAGACTTTTCAGTTTTTTTTTTTCATTGATTAAAAAAAACCAAATATCCTGCCACTGTTCGGATTTGATATTACACCCAAATTCTAAACAAAATGATAGGAAAACATACAACAAATGATCAGGTATGTCTTGTGTGTTTGTCAACTTGCTGAAATACATGAAGGATTAGTTTGGCACAGTGTCATGTCAGTCTCCTGACTGGGATTACTTTAGTTTGTGCAAACACCCCTGAACACCACTGTTGCCGGCCACTAAACTTTACCTCAGTTCTTTAGCTGAATGGGAGATAGCAGCAGCCTATTACGGAGTTTCTTTTTGAACGGTAGGTGGTAATTTAATTACTTAGTAACTATTGAACCAACGCTCTTCTTGTTTGTGAGGACTTTGAACGCACAAAACTCTAACTCACGGAGTAGCTCCAGCAGCAAGAGCGGAGCAAAGAAAGGTTTTATAGTTCATTTTTGATCATTTTTCTTTTTTCACTGGAGATACATGAAAAAGGAAGAAGAATGGGGAAAGCAGCTGTGTTGGTATTATTCCTCCTGAGCATGGCTTTAGAGAGTAGAGGTGCTGCAGAGAAAGTGCAGGACTCTGCAGAGACTCCCAGGATTGTTAAGACAAAGAACGTTAAAGAAACTGACACCATTCCTACCAAAAACAGCTCTTCTTCAGGATTTTTAGGTAACCTGCTGGTGGTGCCCATGGATGGGAGTCACTGGGTGGGCATAAAAGCCATTGCACAAGAAATGGGTCAACGTGGACACAGGGTCACTGTGGTAATTCCAGAGGTCAACATACGGATGGGTCCAGGAAAATACTATGAGACCATCACCTATCCTGTTCCCTATGGCAAGGATGAAATTGATTTTGTGATGTCTTCACACAAGGAGATCATGGAAAAATCTGCACAGCCTTTCATTCAGAAAATAAAGAAACGATTCGCTCAGATCCAGAAAGTGACAGGTTTTCTTCACGCCACGGCAGCGAGTCTACTGTTCAACACCAGCCTTATTTCTCATCTGGCAAAGCAGGTGAGTGAAAATATTTGTAGATTATACTCTGATTTGTTGCCTGTACTATTCTCTGGAGAAGCAGCGTAGATACGTAGATACATAAAAACGAAAATGTTTGAGCATTTTTTTAGCACCTTGGAATGTTTTTAGATTTATTTTTACTGTGGGTTGAGCCTGAAATATATCTGTTCGTGTTTTGAAACATGAAAATAAGCTGTATAGCAGAATACATGGCTCAAAACCTATTGACTTATATATTGTCTACATTGATTGTGTCTCAAATGCCTAAGCCACACAGACCTCATAGTATATTGTTGGTATTTTATGTGAAAGACCATCACAAAGTAGTGCATAATAAGGTAGCAATATTGAATGTTTTTTTGACAAATCTCAAAAGTATGGTGGACATTTGTATTCAGTCTATAAACAAATAGTCTTCTTTGCAAAATGGCTCAAGCTCAGTCAGATTGGATGGAAAAAAAGCTTTCAACATATATTTTTAAGTTCTGCCACAGATCCTTCATTGACTGGGCAATCCTAACACATAATTATTCTTTGATGCAAACCATTTCATTGTACATCTGGCTGTATGTTTAGCACACCTTGTCCTACTGGAAGGTGAACACTTGCCTCAGTCCCAAGCCTGTTGCTGCTTTTTGCAGACACCCCCCCAAAGAATTGCACTAGATATTATCTGCACTCTTAATTTTCTCCTCTCATCGGTCTCATTCACTTCATAGAAATTTGATGCAGTCCTGACAGACCCAATGGTCCCAACGGGGTCATTGGTTGCTCGGAAATTAGGTAAGAGACCCTTCCTTTGGATTACATCTATCTATCACTGTGTGATTCCTCCTGTGTTTGGGGTTTTGAGTTTGTGTTCTGTTTACTTTCTCTGCTTTGCCAGGTTTCTTCACTTGCTTTATTTCAGTGTATTTAGGCTTATTAGATTAATTCTGGTGTTTAGTCAAGTCAAGGGTATTCATTTAGGGTTTTTTTTACTTCCCTGGATTCCCATGTTAGATATGTTAGTTTGTATTTCCTTATAGATCTGGTTCCTCCTTGTTTAGGTTCTTTGGCAGTCTCATTGTTTACTAATTTCAGTTCATTTAGATGTTTTCTGTTACCTCCCTGCACTCCCTACTCATCAGTATTAATTAGTCACTCTCCCTCAGTTCCCTGCAGTCCCTCTTCCACCAGCTGCTTCTCATTCCCTTCCGATTAGCTCCCTTGGTTCATTATTGGTTCATTCTCCACTTTTCCTTAGCATTTATACTCTCTAGTTGTCATTACTCTCCACTGGCTTCTCCTGGTTACTACCCTGTTTGCTGCCTGGCTCCATGTCCTTTTATCCCACGCTCCTGTTATCCCCCTGCCCATGTCTCACACCTGCCTGTGTTCCTGTACCTGGTCATCCTGTAAGTCTGTTTATTATTAAACCTTTTTTCATCTACTCCACTACGCTCTGCATTGGGTCCTACCTCAACAAACATTTTGACATAAGCAACCAGTCATCTGGACCCTGCAGGGTTTATGTCAGAGGAGACATATGACCACCTCTTGTTCATTGTCAAAAGTTATTGTGCCACAGTAGCCCAGCCAGACAGACCATGGGAGAGTTTGGCAGCAGTGTGCATTTTTCTTCAGCTGCAAGAGTTGGTTCCTTACCTTCCCCATTGGGTTTGAGGAGTTGTTGGAGGAAGTGTACAGACATTATTGTGAGTCATAGGTGGAGATTTTCCAGAGCTCACCTCCATCACAGCCTCTGCCTCAACCACCTCCACCACCGTCGTGCCTGATATCTACAGCTCTGTCCTCATCATGCACACTCTTGGCTCAGTTATCTTCTTCCTTGTTGTCATCTACACCTCTGACTCTGCCATCCTCAGTACTGAAACTTCCCTCTTGTTTCAGTCCACATCATCATTTTCACCATCTATACTTCTGGCCCCACCAGCAACACCATTAATGTCCTCACCATGTCTCCAGAGCACTGCAACACACCTCTACCTACCTCCTCTGTTCGGTGCAGCGCTGTCGGCTGGCTGCATCTGGTCCTACCTTTAAGGGCCTAGCCGACACTGCTGCTTCTTGTCTCGAGAGCGTTTGTGATGGCCCTGTCTCAAATTCCTTTGCACTCCACAGATGGCGTTGTAAGATGGACCTCTCGGTTCAAATCACGGAGGGTCAGCCAGATGACTCTGCTTCATCTTCAGCTCTGTCCACTGAGGGTCAGTTCGACGCTTCAGGTCCTTCCTCTGAGGGTCAGCTCAATGGCTCAGCTTCTCCAGACCAGCCGTCATCATCGCCACTGTCTTTTCCAGACCAGCCGTCATCATCGCCGCTGTCTTTTCCAGACCAGCCGTCATCATCGCCGCTGTCTTTTCCAGACCAGCCGTCATCATCGCCGCTGTTGTTTCCAGACCAGCCATCATCATTGCTGTCTTTTCCAAATCAACCATTATCATCATCGCTGTCTTTTCCAGATCAACTATTATCCTCATCGCTGTCTTCTCCAGATCAACCATTATCATCATCGCTGTCTTCTCCAGTTCAACCATTATCATCATCTCTGTCTTCTCCAGTTCAACCATTATCATCATCGCTGTCTTCTCCAGTTCAACCATTATCATCATCGCTGTCTTCTCCAGATCAACCATTATCATTATAGCTGTCTTCTCCAGATCAACCATTATCATTATAGCTGTCTTCTCCAGATCAACCATTATCATCAACTTCATTGTCATCTATACTCCTGGCCCTTATTGTTTTTACCTGCTAATTATCTCCTCCTGACCAGCATCTCAGTGTTTCTCCTCCTGTTCTAGAGGGGTTTGAGGACGAACCTCCTCAGTCCTCTGGTCTCCATGTTGTGGGCGACCAGGTGGACCCACCTTGTGCCCCTGAACCTCCATGACGACGGCAACGAAGTGGACCTGTCTCATAATCCTGACATCACAGATGTTCCACAACACATCCACCACAGATGATCTGGGCGTTGCTGATGGGCCCATCTCATCTTCCTTTGCACTCCACAGATGGCATTGTAAGATGGACGTCTCTGCTCAAATCACAGAGGGTCAGCCAGACGACTCTGCTTCATCTTCAGCTTCAGGTCCTTCCTATGAGGGTCATCTCAACGGCTCAGCTTCTCCAGACCAACCATAATCATCACTGCTGTCTTTTCCAGACCATCACTGCGGTCTTTTCCAGACCATCACTGCTGTCTTTTCCAGACCATTACTGCTGTCTTTTCCAGACCAACAAAGTAGGCCTGCCTCATGTTTCTGACTCTCCATAACACATCCACCACAGATCACCTGGGCTCTGTAAAGGCTTCCAATGCTGATCTCCAGAGCCTCGCTGAGGGTGTCATCGGTTGCCGCACCACTCTTTAGGGCTTCTCCAAGGATTCTCCCGGTGCTCCCTTGAGCTCCACCGTGGTTCCAAGTTTCCCAAGCTCCACCGTGGTTTCAAGTCAGAGCCTGAACCTGATGGCGACCTCCAGACAGGGTTTCCAGAGGGTCCTCTACGCTTTTCGGGCCGACCTCCAGACTTTATGCATTGCCGACCTCCAAGGCACCGCCTCCTTCTCAGTTGTTGCCAGCCACTGAGGTCTCAACATCAAAGCCGACCTCTAGGTCCTTGTCACTGGTCGCCAAGACCTCAACATCTCTGGCTGCCTGAACTGTTTTTGTGTTTTGATTCTTTTTTTGAGTTATCCATTCTTTGGATTACATCTATCTATGACACAATTTTGAACAAGTACCACCACAGGAAAGACTATCCTCTAAATGAAACTCAATTTAGACTAATATTAAATCACAGAACTTCAAGCAGACAGATTTTAAAGAGGTAGCCTAAACAGCGTCTAACGAGCAACTCAACGTTTTGAATGCAGGTCATGGTTTGATCCCTTACAGGAATTTCATGATTGATTAATTTCATATGTCTGGCTCATAGCTGATATCATTCCTCACCAAATGATTGCTGTATCATGTCGAACCCAGTTCACTGTTGTGCAATTCAATTTGCATGCAGATCCAACAAACAATTTCCTCTGCTCCCAAGTAGTTTTAATTTGGAGTTACAATAGTATTGCACTTGAACCAATCGTTTTGTCTATTCTCTGCTTGTTAACTTGTCATAGGTTGGAAAGTCATTCTGATGTTTACTTATAAATAGTACCTTTTTTTTCAAGGAGCAGTTTTAGAACCACGTGTATCCTCTCATCAGTTGTTGCTAAATCACTTTCAGGTATCCCCACCATTAACTTACTGAGGGGGGTCCCTTGTTCTCTGGATATGAAGGCTGCAGGCTGTCCCTCCCCTCCATCCTTTGTGCCTCGATTTTTCACTGGATACACAGACAGAATGAACTTCAAGGAGCGAGTCATCAACACCTTGGTGAGTACATATAGACAATGTTTTCTTTCTCCCCATCATGTTATACTAACCCATTCTGAAAGGGTGCAAAATCCACCGTTAAAAATCAGGTCTGTAGCTCACAGGGAACTAGTTAACCTTGTTTAAACCTTCACATTGAATGGTTAAGGCCTTGTTTAAGTAAACAGATTTGTTGATTTGCGACTGAAGGTTGAGTCCACAACACAGTACATATGAACTCCATGGGACAAAATCTAGAATCACTGTTTCTGGACAATGTTCACTCAGCTTTTTTTTACAGTACAGGAATAGGGATATGACTCAAAACTATTAACAGCTCTCAGTTTAAGATTACAGCAGCCGCACCGATCCATCTGTCGATCTCCCGCTCCATTCTGGAGAGGGCGAGCCACCCCTTTCCGGTCGAGAACCATTGCCTTGGACTTGGAACCTCCTGAAGCCGAGGTTCGACTATCGACTCTCATCTCCGATACGCTGGCATAGGCCTTCCCAGGGAGCCTGAGGAGTGTGATCCCCCTGTAGTTGGAACACATCCTCTGGTCCCCCTTCTTGTAAAGGGGAACCACCATCCAGGTCTGCCAGTGCAGAGGCACTGTCCCCAATGTTGAAGAGGCGGGTCAGCCATAACAGCCCCAAAACATCCACATGAGGTACTTGAGACTTGAGGTACTCAGGGCGGATCTCATTCACTCCCGAATCCTTCCCACCACGGAGCTTTTTGACCACCTCAGTGACTTCAGCCCAGGTTATTAACTAGTGTTTAGTTGCAGCTTATCTGGATTTTAAAACCGCTTCAGTTCTTTGGGGATTTCACTAAAGAAAATAAAGAGTGTAAAATGTCAGTGTCCACCTAAGCATTTGCGGCTGAGGTAATGACTGCTTCCTTACCTGACATGCAGCCCCATATCATCAATAACTGTGGAAATGAGCTTGTTATTCTAACCAGCGATCTTTTAAATGTTTTATTGGAATGAAATCAAGCACATTTTTCTGGCATCAGCTCCTTAGCCAGTGCAAATTGAACAACCTATATGTTTTGCCACACTCTGTATTGAATTAACTTCTTGACATAGTATAATTATCTTTTCCATTGTTTTAACCCAGAGCGCCCTTGTTGGAGAAAGGGTCTTGTCAGTCAGACAGGTGAAAGAGCTCTTTAGGCCCTGCTAGCAGATCTTTAACAGCAGATCTGGACTTGTGCAGGTATTTGTTTTAGAAATATCAAATACTTTTTCCATCTTCTTGATCTGAAGAAAAGACTTTAAATTATTTACAAAGATGTCTAAATGTTTATCCAATAGTGTAGTGTCAGTTCTGTATGTAAAAAAAACAAAAAAAAAAAACAACAAAATTTAGAATTTATTTTTTTTGATTTTATCAGGGTTTTTTTGCCCAAGGTTTGTTCACCATGTCCATTGTCCTGTTTTGTTTCCGACACACAGGTGGCTTCACTGGAGCCATTACTCTGTCGGCTGATGTACTGGCAATTTGACCAAATGGCCTACGAGTTCCTGGAAGAGAAGGTGGGAGTGGCAGAGATTTTTTCAGAAGCTGATATCTGGCTGCTCAGGTAGGAAGTATAAAGATCAATTCTCTACATTATTTCTTGACATTTTTGTCCCCAAATTAAAAAAACATTGGGATAATGAAGCTTTTACTGCTTTGTTTTTGTTCTCAGAACAACTATAATGTCATTAAGTTGCACATCGTGCATTATTTGCATATTCAGTATTTTTTTATTTTCCATTTATTACGTCTGCCAAGGCGGTAATTTCGTCAGTTGAGTTTGTTTCATTTCTCAAAGCCCTGCTTTGTTGGTGTGGTTCTCTTGCTACAAGAATCAATAATCACTCCTCACAGACTCCTTGTTACACCGTTGAACCTTGACTGCTGCATTCCAACATTGTTCAGATTTTATTGCAGACCTGAAACACCAAAATTCATCATTATATTGTCATGTATACACTCTTAATGAAGAAATGTGTCTTTTGTAGTAATGCAGAGTACAGAGGAAACATCTCCTTCTCTTCTGATTCTATTTCCACAGGATTGACTTTACGCTGGAGTTTCCCCGTCCTCTCATGCCAAACATGGTTCTGGTTGGTGGGATCAATTGCAAAGTGAGGAATCCTCTTCCTGAAGTGAGACATCTTTTTTATATTCCAAATGCAACCCTTGTGTTTATTTTGACATATTTACATAGAAAAACAAATGAGACAAGGAAACTATTCAAAAATACTACAAAGCTTCGATGTGTATGTATGTTTTTCAGGATTTGGCATTGTGGATATCAGGAGAGCATGGGTTTGTAGTGTTTACTCTGGGCTCCATGATTTCAGACCTGCCAGAAGACATCACTGCTACCTTCCTAGATGCCTTCAGGCAGATTCCACAGAAGGTACAGGGACACTAATGGATGTAAATGGCACCATGCAGTTTCAAAAGCATTAATATTCCTTAAACTTCTTCACATTTTGTCACATTGTCATTTTATGCAATAAACCAACACAAAGTAGTGCCTAACTGTGAAGTGGAAGAAAAAGATACATGGTTTCCAACATTTTTTACAAATAAAAAAGTGTGATGTGCATTTGGCTTCAGCCCACTGTACTCCTTACTATGGTCTCTGGTCAGATAAGAACAACAATGAACTTTGTGACCTACATGTTAAACACTATGGGCCTGATCTCAAAAGGTTTGCGGGTACAAATTCCCGTTTAGACTAGGTTGAACATGTACAAATTCACATTCAAACTGGGTTGTGTTGGCAAAGCTAATCTACAAAACAGATGCAAACTGAATTGTGTGTGCAAAATGAGCCAAACAGTGGGCCCAAACTTTTTTGCCTTCATGAAAATGCAAAACATAGGAAAGTGACCCAAACGCGCAAATTTAAGGAGCGGGATATGCAAATATGATCCCTTACCACCTGCAATGCGATTTATCAAACCTGAAACGGATTGTGTGTGCTGTTTTTGTGTCTAGATTTAGCATGTTTGTAAAATTTTAGGAGGCATAGATAGATCATCACTGTCAGTGAGATAATCTGCTGCTGAAATGCGCATAAACCTTATCATGTGTGCGCACCGATGGCCTAAAGGCAGAGGGCACTCTCCACTTTGGACATTTCTGCCCTCCTGCACAACGGCCTGTAATCCATCATTCTCATTAAAGGCGATGCGGGGTGTAGTCTTTGCCTCACTGGGTTCGTCCGGACAACAAACATAAAGCATCTGCTAGTAGAACAACTTTAAACTCAGCCTTCTGCATGTGCAATTATGCCCTCAGAGGTGCCCTGTGCAAATGAACAGAGAGGAAATAATATCATCAGGGCAAAGGCTGCGATGACAGACCTGCTGCTGTGAATAGCAACAACAAAAGTTATGACTGCTGTTTTATCTTTTAACTTTAGCTTTTATTATTTTCATGTTTTACTATTGTTTCGTACCACTTTGAGATAAATGAAATTTGTAATTATTATAATTTTTTATTATTGTTTCTAGTTCCAACTCCATCCCTTCGAACTTAATCTGTCTTTTATGGCTGCTCTGCTCTCCAACACTCTCCACGATGACAGTCAGTAGCAGGTCTGCAATGCTTTAGCACCCCTCATCCATTGCGCACACAATCTTTCTAGATTTTTATTTTTTTTCTTGTACAAGCAATTTTTTTTCAGTCACTCTGTGTAGAAGAAAACAAAATGTGAAAAAGTTCAGTGGGTATGAATCCTTTTGTAAGACACTGCATATAATCTTTAGGCTCCAAGTCATGAACTGAAACTTTATCACTTTTTATAGGTGATATGGAGGTACACTGGGAAACTTCCCGGCAGGATCCCAGACAACGTGAAGATGATGAAATGGGTGCCTCAGAATGACCTGTTAGGTAACTTAAATGCATTTAAAAAGTCAGGAAAGATAACACATCACAGTTTAAACATCTATAATATCCTTCTCCTAAAAAAACATATTGACATCTTTTATTAGCTCATCCTGGAGCTCGAGCTTTCATCACTCACGCCGGCTCACATGGGATTTTTGAGGGTTTGTGTCATGCTGTTCCCATGCTGATGGTACCACTGAATGCAGAGCAGCCTGACAATGCACAGAAGATAGCAAGCAGAGGAGCAGGTCTTGTGCTGGATATAATCTCCATCACCTCAGAAAGCCTTCTGCTGGGCCTGAATGAGCTCATCAATAACACCAGGTAGGAGGTTGGACATCTGATTAGTCTTCACCTCAGCTTTTTGTTTCAGAATGTGAACTGGATCTCCTTCAGGTCAATCTTTTCCATCCCTGTGTATCTCTGTATGTGTTTGTTCAGGTACAAAGAGAACATCAAGAAGCTTTCAGCTCTTCATAACGACCGCCCAATTGACCCTCTGGCTCTTTCAGAGTTCTGGACAGAATTTGTGATGCAACATAAAGGAGCAAAGCACCTCAGACCAGCTCTCCATGACCTTTACTGGTTCCAGTACTACTGCCTGGACGTTATAGCCCTATTAGTTACTGTGTTGCTGGTCTTTGTAACACTAACATTTAAGTGTCTAAAACTATGCCTCCAGAAACTGAGCAGGAAGAGGAAGCAAGACTAGGAGGATCTGTAAATTCTCCAGTTCCATCCTCATCAGTCTGAAAATGGAAGTTTTAAAAACATTCTGATGCTTAAACACCATAAAGAATAAAACAAATCTGAGGTGATCAAAATACATTTAATTAAACTGAAAATACAGAATGTCATAAGATCAAATTACATATGGTGTTGGCTCCAGGGCAGAGAATCAGTGCCCCCCTTTCTTTGGAGGAAACATGGTGTACTCTATCGCCAGAGCAACAGTAAACGCAGCGAAGCCCCACTTAAATCCTCTGAGCAGAACCTCTGACAGAGTCACTGCACGGGCGAAGCCACCTGAATACCTCCATGCCTCGTTGCTGCAGACAGACACAGAGGAGAGAAAACCCAGTGTCAGATATCATGGCTCTAAACACACCCCTGTCCAGATGCCAGATTGTTATGGCATAAAAAGCCAACTTTGATACATTTATCTGAAAGTTTTTGACATATAATGTAACAAAAATCTTGTAAATTCAAAACAAATCTATTTAAGGAAGAACAATTCTAAAGCTGCAATAAGAGAATTGTATAAGTGTGCATTACCTAAAACTAATGTTTTATTGAAGCAACTTTTGATTCAGATTTAACATCCAGTCTTCATCATGATTTGCCAATATTTGCCAACTTGTGAATGTTCACCAACTCTAATCAGACTATTGTCCACAGCCTGCTTCAGGTGAATCAACATATTCTCTGTAGGATTCAGTTCTGAACTTTGGCTAGGACATACCAGAACCTGACACTACAGAACTTTTTCTCTCATTAAGCCATTCTTTGCCAATTTTGACAAATGCTTTGAATCACTGTGATGCTGAAAAATAACATCTCTCTTCATCTTCCTGTTAACACCAGAAGATTCTGCACCAAAACTTGGACCTGTTCATAACCTTATCCACAGCAAATTGTTGACACATTGGAACTTCTCTGCAGCTCCTCCAGTGTTGCTGTTGGCCTCTTGGCTACTTCTTTAACCAGTTTCAGTCTCATTCTCTCATCAGCTTTGGAGAAAGATACAGTTTTTGGGATGTCACTGTGGTCACGTATTTTCTCCAGCTAATCACCTTCAGTGTCCCACAGTGTACATAAGACACTGTGGGATTTTTCTCCTGAATGATAATGTTGTACAGTGGGATTCTTTCTTCTAATCTTCTGCCAACGGGTTAATCTGAAGAATTCAACATTCAATATACTCAAGAGAAGTATAATGAAACAATGAATCTAAATCAAATAAGCAAATGTCGGGTAAATTCTAGCAGAACAGCTGAACTTTATTTCAGTTTCAATCAGATTTACTACAATTGATGGTGTGAACTTAAAAAGACTTAATGCTGAAATCAAAGGTTGCCTTAAATTATGTGTTTAAAGGTGTTTGTACTGGTGCCAGGCTGCCGCAGCTTTTTATCTTTTAGATTTGATCCTTTCATTGCTAAACTTCAATTGATTAAATATTTCGCTCATATGTAAAAACACTGACCGTGCCCACGGGTCTTTGAGGCCCCTGGCTGCCAGTCTCTGCTGTGTGAACTCCAGCGGGGTTCCTTCCACCTTCCACTGTCGCCAGTCCGGCATGGACAGCTTGCTGTGGCCGTGATCACCTCCCATACTAAAAAAAAACATGTATTTAAATGTACTGGCTTATCACTGCCAGTGATAAGCTGTAAATAACATAGATGTCACACCTTTAAATTAGACAATCTGAATAAAGATACAACAGGAACAGTCACTCTATTATTTATCAAAGATTAAACAAATATGCCAGTTTACTGTAAACTTGGTTGTTTACGTTGATGCTTTTTTTCCCCTTTTAACATAAACGTCTCTCGTTAGACTACATAAAAGCTGGACTTGTCACATTACTCAAGGTAGTTGGCGTTTTCTCAGCTAGCCCGCTAGCTAGAGACATTTAGAGGCTACATTCATCCTAAGGCTTGTTTTTGCTCAGATTCGCTTCTGGGTATAAAATGTCAGCACAGTCCGTGACATGGTAGCGGTAATCCGGACAAATATAAGGTTTTACAAAGACAAACGGCCGTACCTGAAAGATGTGTTGTGACCTCTGCTGCTGAAATGAAGGCTGCGACAATCAGCAACACTTGACGGCAAAATTACGGCATAGTGTTTGGGACAAAACACCAATGTTTTCCTTAAACGCGATCATATATAGAATATGTGACGAAGTATACATTTATTTATTGGTGTGGTTTCTGATTGCCAGCAGGTAGTATCTGCTTCTAGACTGTGATGCTTATCAAAAAAAAGTATATCTTTATTAGAGTATATGCCAACGATGATTTATAGATGTGTTTCCAAAGTAGTCCCTTAAAAGTCAGAATCACTTTAAAGGTGTATTACTGTATTGTAACAAAACCTTATTGCTGTTTCGCATTAAAATGAGAAGTGAAACTTTACCATTTCGTTATTTTTTTTACAAATATGAATTTTGTACAATATTGTAACTATAATACACATAATAAAATCCCTACATATTGTCAGCTTGCACAATCATGTGTAAATCTGTCATGTGAATGGTTCTGTTGCCTTTCACAGGGTTCCTATACATTTCAAGCCAAAACTTCATCCCGTTCTCCTTTTAAGCCAAATTATAAAATACAAAAACAGAAATTCACAACTGAATGGATGAACGGAAAAACAAATGGATGGATACAACTTAGAAAATTGAATAAGGAAGTAAATCAGGACATTCAAAAGAAATTTCCAATCTCTATTTTCTTTTCCCGTACTCATACAGACCTTAAAAATCTTGAAATTCCAGATTTTTCTATGTTTTTTTTAGTCTCAGATAAAAGTGCAAACAAACAGACTGCACATATTTTAATGGTTACATTTTAAATCTGTTTCGGTGTTTTGTAGTTTGAAAGCCTTTAAATTTCCATTTGTAAAGCACTTGTGGTTTTGGTTAAAACAAAAATTAGGGTATTATTTTTAAAACAGCTAAAAAGGCTAATAATTCAAATATATTTAAGTACATTTCAAATCTTTGAGTTATGTCTCACTATCCAAACAAAACAAAAACATATTCGTACTAATTATATACATATTTATATACAATTTTCACAATAAATCACACTCTACATATTTAGTGCTGTTTGCCCATGGTGGATATACGGCTGTATCTTTGTGGCATTTGTTGTCCAAACGTTTTTAGTTTTGCATATAACAGGATTTATTAAAGTTTGCTTTGTTGCTTGAGCAGTTCCTTCAGAGCGTCCAGGTTTTCCCCCTGTGGAGCTTCAGGCCATGAGCTGTGGTCTGCACACAAACACAATAATTCAGCTCACTATAAAGTACAGCGAGCTGTCAAACACAACCCTACAAAGTTGAGGATCCAAGTGTAGCTGTGAGATGCACATACCAGGTATCTCCCATAGGGAGTGGTACAGACTCTGTCCTGCATCCACCTTCAGGGTGGCTCCAGAGACGTACGAGGCACCGGGGGACAGCAGGAAGCATACAGCAGAGGAGATCTGAATGGAGAAAAGTGGGTTCTTATGGCTTCAAAGTCCTCTTATAAATTTATATCTCCGCAGATCAAGTTAGCTCTACTGCAGTGTGGGTTGGTTAAGCAGAAAAATGAATCATGACACCAATTTCTAGACTGAAAACCTCAAATAATTAAGTTAGTAGTTTTATTGGGTAATTTGTGCATTCCAACAGAATCTTAGATACATATCTTCACTATAAGCTGTAGTTGTTGACATCACAAAGCTACAGACTACAGAGTGTGTGTGTGTGTGTGTGTACATAGACAAGTACACACCTCTTCTGGCACTCCTAATCTCTTTGCAGGGCTAAATGGTATGGACATCCTAAAGAGATGAGGTCCAAGCTCCTTATAGTTCTCCATTGCCGTTTTGGAAAATATTGTTCCCTTAAACCGAACATGTACCCAAGTTAGTGCAGCATAAAAAACTTTGAACGTGATCAGCTCATAACTTCACATACAGGTGCCACAGCGTTGACTCGGACTCCTGAGGATGCCCACTCGATGGCCAAAGTCTTGGTTAGGTTGTCCACTGCTGCCCTCGCTGCTCCTGTATGGCTGTCAGTGAGAGGAAACAGCGGGATGGAAAAAGAAGTGTGCAGGAAATGTTTAAATTTTTAGTCAGTTTGGTGGAGAAACGCATCTTACGCCATGCCCGGGAAGCCTTTCCACATGTCGGCGATGATGTTGACGATCACTCCTCCATTCTGCTTCATCCAGGCTGTGTAGACTGAGTGCAGGGACAGGTGACAGTCAAGCAGAGAAGCAAGTATTCATACCCCTTCAGAGTTTCAACATTTTGCCACGTTACAGCCACAAAGTAATCTAAAATTCTGAAAAGAGAGGCGTGCTTTTTTATTCTGACCCTTTTAATCCAATACCTATAAGTAAAATCCAGTGCAACCTACTGTCTACATGGTATCACTGGAGGAGCTGTAAAGATACAGCTTGATTGGGGAAATCTAATGACAGGACAGCTGTAAGTGTTGCTCTCCAGAACTCTAGCCGTTATGGAAGTAGAAAGATGTTGAGGACTGAAAGCCATAAAAGGTCATTTTTAAAGATACCATTTAGCGGACACAGAAAACATGTTGCAGCAGGTGCTCTGTTAGATGGACCAAAACCATGGAGAAGGAATACCAGTTGGCCTCGAAGCGATTCTGGCAAACCATCCGGCGCCTCAGGAGGGGGAAGCATGCTTCCCCAACACTGTTTACAGTGGGGGTGGGAGGCTGCTAACCTCGACTGGGGACATTATTGGGCAGTGGAAGGAGTACTTCGAGAATCTCCCCAATCCTGCCATCACGCATTCCCTGGTGGAAACAGAGGCTGGGTACTCGGGGTTAGACTCTTTTATCACCCAGGCTGAAGTCACCGAGGTGGTTAAAAAGCTCCACGGTGGCAAGGCTTCGGGGGTGGATGAGATCCGCCCTGAGTACCTCAAATCTCTGGATGTTGTGGGGCTGTCATGGTTGACACGCCTCTTCAACATTGCATGGCGGTCGGGGACAGTACCTCTGGACTGGCAGACTGGGGTGGTGATCCTCCTTCATAAGAAGGGTGACCGGAGGGTGTGTTCCAACTACAGGGGGATCACACTCCTCAGCCTCCCTGGTAAGGCCTACGCCAGGGTATTGGAGAGGAGAGGCGGCCGATAGTCGAACCTCGGCTTCAGGAGGAGCAGTGTGGTTTTCATCCCGGCCTGAGAACACTGGACCAGCTCTATACCCTCTACAGGGTACTCGAGGATTCATGGGAGTTTGCCCAACCGGTCCACATGTGTTTTGTGGACCTGGAGAAGGCATTCGACTGTGTCGCTTGTGGTGCCCTGTGGGGGGTGGTCCAGGAGTATGGAATCGGGGGCCCTTTATTAGGGGCCATCCGGTCTCTGTACAAGCGGAGCAGGAGTTTGGTCCGCATTGCCGGCACTAAGTCGGACCTGTTCCCGGTGCATGTTGGACTCCGGCAGGGCTGCCCTTTGTCACCGGTCCTGTTCATAACTTTTATGGACAAGATTTCTAGGCGCAGCAAAGGGCCGGAGAGGGTCTGGTTTGGCCCAGTCAAAGTCCAGACCTAAAATCAATTAAGAATCTGTGTCAAGATGGGAATCGCGCGTCCACAGATGCTTCCCACCCAGACTGACTGAGCTTAAACTATGTTGTCCAGAAGAATGGAGAGAAAGGTCACCTTAAAGCAGTGTGACGATATTAAAGACATACTGCAACAGACTAAAGGCAGTGACTTGGAGGAGCTGACTACAAATGCCTGTCATGCTTTTAAGTGTATTTTTAAAAATTATTAGGAAAACGACCCATTCTTCCCACCTCCACTTCACGATTGCACTGACACATATCCCAATAAAATATACTGGTGCCTGACTTACCCTCCTTGCAGCAGTAAAAGGTTCCAGTCAGGTTGGTGTCTATCACAGCTTTCCAGCCTTTGGAGGCTATGTGCTCCACTGGGCTGCTGAACTGACCCCCTCCGTTGTTCACCAGATAGTCTATCCTACCATACTGCTTCAGCACCGATGACACAAGAGCCTTCACCTGTCACAGAAATAGCACAGAGATGCAACAGTTCAATCAAAGCGGTCGATCATGAACTGAGCAGATTAGCATGCTGAGGCTGAAAATGTTCTCTCGCCTCATCCTCATTGCGGATGTTACAGGGTACAGAGGTGACACTTGCAGGGCTGCTGGTGGGGATCTTCTGTCTCATCTCTTGAGCTGCTCCCTCCAGCCGTTCTGCCTTCCTGCTGGAGATCACCACACTGCAGCCTGCAGACAGAGCAACAACACTTGGATCGCAAGAGACAATGAAATGCATCAGATGATCAACAAGTTACTATGTGGCCATGAAAAGTCATGCCATGAAAATATGGCTCTCTATACTGAAAGTATGCAATTTATTAACCAAAGTATGCAATTCTACTGAATCCAACTCCAACACTAAACACTAACACTAAGCTGTAACCGAACGCAGCGCATGCACAGTTAGACTGATAAATGTAACACATTTCAAGGTTGTTAATGATCACCTAGTAAACAAGAATCTGTACTGGAGTTCATTTGGCCGCAGTCGCCAGACAAAAGTTGAACAATCTGTTCAACCTGTTAAAAGTAAGAAAATAAACTTTATTAGAACAGAACTAGTCTCACCCAGCTCCAGCAGCTCCGCAGCGATGGCTTTACCGATCCCGGTCCCTCCGCCGGTCACTATCGCTACTCTGTGGTTGAAAAGCCCCGGTCGGAACACACAGGAGGCAGCCATGCTAGTATTTACCAGGAGTCAGCTGGAGCCGTGAGTAACAGCGCCCCCTTCAAGATACATCACAAACGGGCACAAAACGGGCTGGATGGGTCCAAGCCCCGGCAAAAATAGAGCTCATGGAAAAGGGCCAATAAAAATACCATAATCACCGAGCAAAGCCGCGCTGAGTAGGGAGAAGTTGAAATTTAATAATAATTTCATTTGCACATAATTTTATTTATTTTGATCAGGCACTTGCAAAGAAACAATCTTCAATGCAGGTTTGCCCTTAAGTGAAGCCCTGCTGCCATCTACTGGACGTTGGTCACTCCTACAGCATTCCGTTTACAATTTGCTGAAAATTTATATATATATATATACACACACTCACCGGCCACTTTATTCACTTTATTAGGTACACCTTGGTAGTACCAGGTTGGACCCCCTTTTGCCTTCAGAACTGCCTTAATCCTTCGTGGCATAGATTCAACAAGGTACTGGAAACATTCCTCAGAGAGTTTGGTCCATATTGACATGATAGCATCACACAGATGCTGCAGATTTGTCGGCTGCACATCCATGATGCGAATCTCCCGCTGCACCACATCCCAAAGGTGCTCTATTGGATTGAGATCTGGTGACTGTGGAGGCCATTTGAGTACAGTGAACTCATTGTCATGTTCAAGAAACCAGTCTGAGATGATTCATGCTTTATGACATGGCGCGTTATCCTGCTGGAAGTAACCATCAGAAGATGGTTACACTGTGGTCATAAAGGGATGGACATAGTCAGCAACAATACTCAGGTAGGCTGTGGTGTTGACATGATGATCAGTTGGTACTAAAGGGCCCAAAGTGTGCAAAGAAAATATCCCCCACACCATTACATCAACACCACCAGCCTGAACCGTTGATACAAGGCAGGATGGATCCATGCTTTCATGTTGTTGACGCCAGATTCTGACCCTACCATCCAAATGTTGCAGCAGAAATCGAGACTCATCAGATCAGGCAACGTTTTTCCAATCTTCTATTGTCCAATTTAGGTGAGCCTGTGGGAATTGTAGCCTCAGTTTCCTGTTCTTAGCTGACAGGAGTGGCACCCGGTGTGGTCTTCTGCTGCTGAAGCCCATCCGCCTCAAGGTTCGATGTGTTGTGCGTTCAGAGATGCTCTTCTGCATGCCTTGGTTGCAACGAGTGTTTATTTGAGTTACTGTTGCCTTTCTATCAGCTCGAACCAGTCTGAGACCAGCCTCAGACCAATACTGAGACCAGGCCGTCTGGCACCAACAACCATGCCACGTTCAAAGTCACTTAAATCACCTTTCTTCCCCATTCTGATGCTCGGTTTGAACTGCAGCAGATCGTCTTGACCATGTCTACATGCCTAAATGCATTGAGTTGCTGCCATGTGATTGGCTGATTAGAAATTTGCGTTAACGAGCAGTTGGATAGGTGTACCTAATAAAATGGCCGGTGAGTGTAGATCCATCTATATACACTGCTCAAAAAAATAAAGGGAACACTTAAACAACACAAAATAACTCCAAGTAAATCAAACTTCTGTGAAATCAAACTGCCCACTTAGGAAGCAACACTGATTGACCATCAGTTTCACATGCTGTTGAGCAAATGGAATAGACAACAGGGGGAAATCTTTGGCGATTAGCAAGACACACTCAATAAAGGAGTGGTTCTGCAGGTGGGGACCACAGACCACTTCTCAGTACCTATGCTTTCTGGCTGATGTTTTGGTCACTTTTGAATGTAGGTGGTGCTTTCACACTCGTGGTAGCATGAGACGGACTCTACAACCCACACAAGTGGCTCAGGTAGTGCAGCTCATCCAGGATGGCACATCAATGCGAGCTGTGGCAGAAGGTTTGCTGTGTCTGTCAGCGTAGTGTCCAGAGCCTGGAGGCGCTACCAGGAGACAGGCCAGTACACCAGGAGACGTGGAGGAGGCCGTAGGAGGGCAACAACCCAGCAGCAGGACCGCTACCTCCGCCTTTGTGCAAGGAGGAACAGGAGGAGCACTGCCAGATTCCTGCAAAATGACCTCCAGCAGGCCACAAATGTGCATGTGTCTGCACAAACGGTTAGAAACCGACTCCATGAGGATGGTATGAGGGCCCGACGTCCACAAATGGAGGTTGTAATCACAGCCCAACACCGTGCAGGACGCTTGGCATTTGCCAGAGAACACCAGGATTGGCAAATTCGCCACTGGCGCCCTGAGCTCTTCACAGATGAAAGCAGGTTCACACTGAGCACATATGACAGACGTGACAGAGTCTGTAGACACCGTGGAGAGCGATCTGCTGCCTGCAACATCCTTCAGCATGACCGGTTTGGCAGTGGGTCAGTAATGGTGTGGGGTGGCATTTCTTTGGAGGGCCGCATGGCCTCCATGTGCTCACCAGAGGTAGCCTGACTGCCATTAGGTACCGAGATGAGATCCTCAGACCCCTTGTGAGACCATATGCTGGTGCGGTTGGCCCTGGGTTCCTCCTAATGCAGGACAATGCTAGACCTCATGTGGCTGGAGTGTGTCAGCAGTTCCTGCAAGATGAAGACATTGAAGCTATGGACTGGCCCGCCCGTTACCCAGACCTGAATCCGATTGAGCACATCTGGGACATCATGTCTCGCTCCATCCACCAACGTCACGTTGCACCACAGACTGTCCAGGAGTTGGCGGATGCTTTAGTCCAGGTCTGGGAGGAGATCCCTCAGGAGACCATCTGCCGTCTCATCAGGAGCATGCCCAGGCGTTGTAGGGAGGTCATACAGGCACGTGGAGGCCACACACAATACTGAGCCTCACTTTGACTTGTTTTAAGGACATTACATCAAAGTTGGATCAGCCTATAGTGTGTTTTTCCACTTTAATTTTGTGTGTGACTCCAAATCCAGGCCTCTATTGGTTAATAAATTTGATTTCCATTGATAATTTTTGTGTGATTTTGTTGTCAGCACATTCAACTTTGTACAGAACAAAGTATTCAATGAGAATATTTCATTCATTCAGATCTAGGATGTGTTATTTGAGTGTTCCCTTTAGTTTTTTAGCAGTGTATTCATCCAAGACATAACTTTTTCTACATCAGTAAACCTCTGACTGACCTGATGCTCATTTCAACACAGCCATTGTTTACTTTGCAGAAACCTGAAATAACTTTGCAGCTTATCCTCAGCCTGGCATTCGTGAAACCTATTAGTTCAGGAGGCTCTGACAGGTCTTTGTCAAGCCCAACTGTCTCAGGTTCTGGATTAATTCTACTTTCGTGAGGTAGCTCCAATGCAGTGTATTGTAACTTTCTTTTGGTCAACCTAAAAAAGGTACAATGGGTGATATTTTCTTAACACTAAAAGGTGCATTTCACAAGTATATTTTGGGTCAACTTGAACTTATGTTTAGCCAAACACGTCCTCCCCACAAACACCAAATTAGAGTACTGCTGATCATTCACCTCCATCCCTTCACTAGGAGCCATTAAGCGTTTTTCATTGCCCAGCAAATTACAGCTTCTATTAACCATCTTTTCCATTTTGACAGATTTTAAACTGACCATGATCCTAAAGTAGCCTGTTTGAACAGTCCAATATCTATCCATACCAACATTATTTGATGAAAATGAAAACTCTACACAAAAAACTATGGTTAATGTGTGAATTACTGGTTTGCAACCATCTACTGTTGTAAGGTTTTGTGTTTACATACTGCTTCATGCTAAAACCCAATTACATCCCGAGTGGCAGTGAAGCATCCTCCATGGGGAAGCTCCTTAAAAGAAGACCCACAGGTTTTTAATTTTAACACATATACACAAGGACACAAAGATCTCCGGTCTAGACTTTTATTTTTGGACGTTGAGGCCATGTCCAGTTCGGCTGAAATAATAGAAAACAAAGTCCCAAATCCAGCAGCTGTGCACTGGTTTACTGGTCCTTCAGTTCCTTCAGTCTCCTGATTGCAGACTTGACTGTGACAGCAGATGTTGTGCTGCAAGACCAAAAAGACAAATATCAAAAACACTGAACACCCTGTGCATCCCTGTTATACAAGTTATTCAGTTATCTTCACACAAAATAAAGAAACACTGATGCAGCTCCGTTAGGATGTAGTTTGCATATCCCCCTAGGTACAGAATCAAGTCAAGTAGGCTTGCGTATTTCAGGTTAAACATGTATTGATTAAATCAATTTGTTATGCAATACTTTCCAGTTTAACAATGAATAAAACAGGAATGCCCCCAAATGGGCGAGAGCAGTGAGGACCAATTCCCCTCCTGACCATACAAATCAACTGTTTTGGGGGTTTCATAACCAGCTGTCTACCAAAGGACATTTCGTACCAACCTTGGTTCAATTAATACCTAGTTCTGGGACATTTTAACTCGTTTTGGCAACAGATGATTTAAAATAATAGGTTTTAATATAATTTTTTTTAGAAAATATAAGGGTATAAAACTGGAAAAACAAAATGGAAAAATGGTGAATTTTCCTGGATGTTAAAGATGCCAGACAGTGGAAAAAAGCAAACAAAAAAAAAACAGCAATAACCCATTTGTTAAATTACAATATGACAGACAACACACACACAGGAGACAATCACCCTTTTAAGAATCTTTTTGCCACAAACATGAAAAAATGACCCTCCACCCCCCTTTAGTCATTTACATCATAGTCCATCCAATGAGATCATAGGCTTTGCGTGCTTTCTTGACATGCAGCTGGAATTGCAAAAGCAAAGGGGTGTGGCTTACAATTTGGCACTTTTTACATGAGCAATATGCATAAGAAGTGTGTTTGGGATTATCCCCATATTTTGCTAGCTATGTAATTTTCCTAATACAAGCAGTCCAAATGCATTCAGTTCGTTAAAAGAAATAATAAAAAAAATCAAGCAAAGTTGTCCCATCCTCCATTTGTTTCTGCAACAGATTCTGTTGATCAATTACTTTCTCAGATTAGACAGACACTGGTGGATCATCAGTTGTCTTTGCGGACTTCGTTGCTGCCGCTTTGCTTCGTGTCATATCACTGCGACACACCTGTTCTGCAATCTTATCCTTATAAGTCTTTGTCAGTATATATATCAAATATATATTGGCGACTACCTCCCTAGGTGGATTAGGGTCATGGCTGTTCAGTTACACAAAGCAGAAATTTATTCCACAACTAAACTAAACAGGGCAGCCTGGGGATGCACCATCTAACTCTGATTAACTATGCTATGGACTCCACCAGTGACACTTGGGTCAAACTTAAACAACGGAGGGACTGGTTTGTTGGATCATTTTTATAGCTGCACATAAAAAACAAAAACCAAAATGGGGATATCAGTTGCAATATATGCCTATTCTCTTCTTTGCTCTTTTTCTCTTCTGTGCGACCATCCCTCTGTGATCTTTAGCATTTTGGGCGATGTCATTTGTGTCTGCATCAGCTGCCATGAAACTGTCCAAACGGCTAAATATAACATTAGCATCAAAAATGCTAGTTCATAACACTTATATATTAGCCAACAGTTATTGCACCCCTAACATTCCTTTGCGATATGAATACTGGCCACAATGATACAGCGGAGATTATTTATTCGCAATATATTGTGCAGCCTTAATCACTGTAATGCAATAAACAGCCCCAGTCCTCAAGGCACATGTAGATTTTAGGTGTTTTCCTTGTTTAAAAGACACATTGCTTTAAACTCTCAATGCCAGAGCTAAACCTTCCAGGAGTTACTAGAAAGAGCACCAAAATGTATGACACTTGGGCCACTTTCCAAAAAAAAAGAAATCCAGTTATTTGGCTGGCTGCTGACCCAATGCATATTAATTGTTTTAATGCAACATCGATGACCAAACATGCCTCGTGGAGAAGACAAACTGATGCCAATAAACACGCAAACCATAGACCCTATTTTAATAACCATTTGAAGGATGGACTCCTGCAAATGACACTTAAAGACAGAGAGCAGAGCAACAGAAACACTAAAAAGGTAAAACATACTTGTACGTCCAGGCACCACCAGCCACCGTCTTCCTGCAGGACCCGCAGTGCCAGATGCCAACAGCCCTCCTCTTCATCTTGGTCTGTAAAATAAAGAGATTATATGTAAGCTTTCAACTTCTTCAAGTGTAACATCCTCACTTTGCTTCCCTAAAATTTGGACATAATAATATCATGGAGGCATTCCTACTCCTAAAACAAACAAACAAAAAAAAAATCCCATCTCTAACTGTATACTTTCACCGACTCCCAACACTTACCTTGCCACAGAAAGAGCAAGTGTATTTAGCATGCTGGGAGATTTCAATCTTCTTCACCATCTTCCTCAGCGACGCGCCATAACGCGTGCCGTATTTACCAACAATCCCCACCTTCTTGGTGCGCTTGGCCTGGGGACAGAGAAACAATAGGTTTGTTAAGGAGACATAAAATATTCACTGTGATTAGCAGGGTTCATGCAACTTGGTAGTGTGCTGGAAAGCTTTGCTAGCTAACAAGTGTGTCCATGGCAGTTTTCAGTTATTCTGAGCAAATTCAGGACCCTATAAAATACTATTTATGAGCTTAATATTGGTACCAGTAAGGTCAGACACCTGGAAACGAGACAAAACGGCAAGCAGTAGCTTTTCAGGGTCAGACTGACTAGGCAAACGTAACCCTCTTTTGACTTGGCTAACCTACTCACTTCAACGCAACAATTTTAGAGCCGTTCAAAACGCAACCAATTCCGTAAAGAAACTAAAAATGAGGCGATATTTTAGTTTAATGTAGCACAGCCGAGGAGGTGCGGGGGTTACGTTTTAGCAACTGGCATTAAGCAGTCACTGAATGAAACGTGACTAGCCAGCCCGGCTTGGTTAACAGAGCTAAAGCGGCAGCCATTTCTGTGTCAGTGGTTTCCAAAAACATCGTTTTTACAGTCGATTTAACCACCAAACGAACACAAATAATATTCTGGACGGACAAATATGGTCCCTACAAAGCCTCCGTAGGGGCAAAAATACGATTTATAGCACAGTAAAAGTGAGATTGATTCGGATTATGAACGGAACAGGCTAGGCTCACCATCGTTTCAGTGGAGACGGAGGTCCAAAGAGGGAGAGCCTTAGTGCGCAGGCGCGATTTACTGATTCACTTAAGCGGCATTGTGGGATTTTGAGTTTTCACACAGGACAAATACAAATTATACGCTTTAAGTCGCTTAAACAATGGTTTCTTAAAATAATGATTTCGGTACTACCTAGTGCATGGAGTTAACAAAAGAAGCAAGAACAATTAAAGACAATTTTTTTTTATTACGAGTCGTAACTAAGGACGCGTTGTTAGATAAGCGCATGCGCATTAACGTTGTAGACGCCAGCTTTTCCCTGTTCAGCCGAGTAGAAATGTCTGTACGCAGATGCTGTCATGATGCAGCTTTTGCTGTTTGTTAATGTACATTTAATTGAAAATATTCCAAATTTTTAAGGCGTGTAGATGATAGGCAATGAAGCTAACACGGAAACTTGTTCTTGCTAAGGCTAAGGCCTCCGACTTGGAAAGCGTGAAGAAACTAAACTGCTGGTAAGAGTTTAAATTGATCACATCTCTAATTTACCTGGTTGTTGGTCTACATGTTAAGAGCCGCGTTGGTTAAGAACGACAGGCTCCATATTTTAAGTCTGAGCTGACCTTGAGGTACGTGTTGTTTTACAGGGGTTGCAACCTAACTGACGTGAGTAGTCAAAGTTGTGTGAGTGCATGTTTCTTACTAAATTGTGTTGACCTCTGATGTAGTTTTCAATCATGTACAACCAGTTGTATAAATGTATGTCGTTTCAGATTTCTATCTTCTCTCAGATGCCCAGCATTGAAGTCTTGACTCTCAGGTTGGTCAAGTGAGCTCTTTGTTTTCTTTATCTATCACTGACTTCTTGTTAAAGCTGTGGAAAAAGGCTTTCCTGGAAAATCAACCAAAGTTACTTTAAACATCACGTCACCTATAAGACCACGTTATAGGCAGTTTTTTCCTTTGTTTTTCCACTTCATTGTAAATCTTGGGGCTGCACGGTGGAACAGTTGGTAGCACTGTTGCCTTGCAGCAAGAAGGTCCTGGGTTCGATTCCCGGCCGGGGGTCTTTCTGCATGGAGTTTGCATGTTCTCCCTGTCCATGCGTGGGTTCTCACCGGGTACTCCGGCTTCCTCCCACAGTCCAAAGACATGCCTGTTAGGTTAATTGGTCTCTCTAAATTGCCCTTAAGTGTATGAATAAGTGTGTGCATGGTTGTTTGTGTGTTGCCCTGCGATGGACTGGGGGTGTACCCCGCCTCTCACCCATAGACTGCTGGAGATAGGCACCAGCTCCCCCGCGACCCACTATGGAATAAGCGGTAGAAAATGACTGACTGTAAATCTTTATTTCATGGTAAAATATACCCTTCCACAAACAAGCTTCCATTTGAACGTGCCTCTGGTGACATCACATAAGGTGTAAGGGGACTGATCACAGTTCATATGGAATACATCCATTTACGTTTATTTTGTTTTTTTATTCACATTTTAAATCAAATTCCACTTTAATTTCACTCTGTATGGCTATGGTTTGTAGTCCTGCTTCCACCAATATAATGATTAGGCAGACATACCTTTTAATGAGCCTACTATAGACTCTTAGAAAAATTACTTCTTGCACAAATATGCACACATTTCACCTTTCTGACCAAAACTCTTAAAAAGGCCTTCATTGTGACATTAGATTGCACTGAAATCTTTTATTCCACAGCCTGGATTTCTGACATTAAAAATATGCACTGTTTATGATCAGTGCCAAATAGTCAAATAGTTCTATTTAAAATAAGGATATGATTCTGCTAGTTTAGAACTCAGTAAACCTTTGAAATGAATGCATTTTTATGTTTTTCCTTTCAGAATATCTCTGTTTGTAGATCTTGAGTGAACTGCCTCCAGCCTGAGTGGTGTTCCTATTGATGCTTTGGAGCTGTCTCTTACCCTGAAACATAAAGTTTAGGGTTTCAAAAAGTTGTAGAAAGCATTTTGGTTAATGGCTATCTAATGCGGCGTGACACAACTTCCTAACTTCACCTGGTAGGGTTGATCAGGGGGCAACTTCTGCGTCTTGGCTAATGATAACTCTGATATAGACCTAAACCTAACCCTAACAATGCATACATACTCACACCAATTGACAATTGAGAGAGACTAATTAACCTAACAGTCATGTTTTTGGACTATGGGAGGAAGCCAGAGTATCGTGCTGCAGTGGAGCACAGGCAGAATATAGTATTCCTCATATTATGAGTGATAAACATCCATAGAAACCAACCAGAAGAAAGATTTAATTAGAAATGTACAGATTTGCACCATTCAAAGTTCTGAGTCAATCATCATCCTTACAGTTTGCCATCCACAGCAGTATTACTCATGGCTTGCAGGTCATCTGAGTCAGTCTCTGGCTCATACCTGAAATGCTCCTATATCTGTGTTAAAATGCATCACAGGTTGCTCCTCTGCCCTAGTTTTGTTTTTATTACTGCCAGCTGTGCAGCTCCATTATTGTGCCTCTTGTGATGTCATCGATCCAAATACACACAAAGCAGAATTACTAAGGATTTCTGTTCCTCTGTTTGCTCTTTAAAAACTGTCTTTGGGGAGATCCCGCTGTGAAAATCCATACTTTTTTTTTTAGCGAAACAATACACAATATCTTGGTACCGTCACATCTGCGGAACCATTTTGTGTCGATTTGCTGACAACAATGCTCTTCCTGTTTCTCTGTCTGCAGTGTGAACAACATCTCATCTTTATCTCCCTTGGCCGGCTGTCTGTCTCTAAGTGAGCTCTACCTGAGGAGGAACATGATTCCTACACTGTCAGAGCTGTGCCATCTGCGCCCCCTGACACGTCTCAGAGTGCTCTGGTTAGCTGAGAACCCCTGTTGTGGGACTGACCCGAGCCGGTATCGGCTAACCGTGTTGCGATGCCTGCCTCGACTCCAGAAGCTCGACAATCAAGGTTATTTTTAATCATGGTTTTACGTACAAGCTCTCTAGTAGAGGGCAGTTCTGGCCGAGATGTCCATTCACTTTCAATCCTTTTTCACTATCTAAGATGTAGTTGGGTCATATACAGAGGCTTACAGAAGTGTTCAAAGTCCTTGAACAACTCTTTAAGATTTTTAAGTGATCGTCCTGTTATTGCTCCACCCATCTTCCCATCACCTCAGACCAGCTTCCCTATAAAACAAAAGGCTCCCCCACAGCATGATGCTACCCCTTCCATGTATCAGGGTGGTGAAAGTGTGTTCAGATGATGTAGTTTTAGTTTCCCGATCTTCCTGGGGCTGTTGCTTGTTCTCTGAATAACCTCTGAGGCCTACATAGAACTAGACTTATGCTGGTGGGCACAGTAATTGAGTTCTGAAGGCAACTGGTTTCATTGGATTAGAATACAAATGCATGCAACCCTTTGCAGGTTTTTGTATTTGCACCTGTAACGTGATAAAATGTGCAGATGCCTGTGAATACGTTTGTGAGGCACTGTCCACATCTGACATTTTATGTATTCAGTGGTAACAGAGGATGAGATCGCGCTTGCTCTTGTGGAAGGTGACGAGGTCAGCACACCTACTAGCAGCATCCAAAACCAGCTTCCCAACAACGGCCTTCCAGACACAGAGACAGAGAACGATCCACTTAACTACAACATGGAGGAGACCAAGTAGATTTTCTCACCTTTCATCTATTAAGAAGGTAAACGGTTTCACTTTTTCAGACGAGGACGTTTCTGAAATCCCATTTTTTGTTAGCAAAATCAGGAAAGAGTTGGGAATGAAGCCCCTCTCGAGAGACAAATTCTCCTCTCCATCTTCTCCCTCCACCGTGGAGAAACCAGCAATGAAAAAGGTAACTTCTGCAAGCAGCACCCCCCTGTGAAACGTAGTGTTGAATGAAACTTAAGCCAGTTATTGTTCTCTCTTCAGACCCACATCCTGGATGCGGTTCTGCTTCTGTTGAGGGACCTGGATGAAGAGGAGCTCCAGGTTGTGCACACAGCCACACAGAACAGGCTGCAGACCTACACACTGGATTCAGGAGACGGTCAGAGATCGCCAGCTCAGAAAACCGCAGACATCCAGCACTAACGATATGCACAGCATGAACTCAGAGACCAACATCCCACTCCCAACAGTAATCTCAGGATTCCAAGACCCCCACGTCGTCCCCTGGTACCGTCTGCTTGTGTCTGTGCATGGCGTATGATTTAATTTCACTGCCGCTTCTCATTCTTGTGGCCAAAGTTTCCCCGCACATCGAGATTTGATTGCTTTCATTGTTTAGCTGCATGCCTAAACGCCTTGCAAGAATAAAAGAATGAACGTGTTTAACGTGTAGATCTATTTTGAAATTAAAGATAGTATCCAGCAATAATTTAATTCACTGTTGCTTTCATTGGATCAGACGAAATCTGCAAAGATGTGTACATCAAACTATAATGTGAATGTCACAGTGCAATGGTGCTTTTAGAGCCAACACTTTATTAATGTGATTTTAACTATTAACCTCGTGCCATATACCAGCGTGAGTTTCTTATTGGCCAATGGCTCAACTAAAACCTGCAGGGAAAAATACAGATCATAATTTTAAAGTCTTGTCCTTTCAGTCGTCATCCTCATTCTCTAGGAAGTCCATCAGCGTGCTCGTTTCCACAGCAACGATCAAGTACTCCACTCCATCTGCACCCTGTTGTGAAGTAAAATTAAATAAAATTATATTGAAGGGATACACCGAGGCTTAAACAGAGTTTTGCCAAGAAGTAAGGTCGGTAATCCTAAAGTGAAGCACCTTGCGTGTTCGGATCAGTTTGTGGTCTCTGAACTCTGTCAGCTGAGTCCTCAATGTGAGATCAGAGTTCACCAGGAACGCCTCTCGACAGCGCTGGTAAAAGTCTTGGAATGACAAGCCTGCATGTTGCATAAAAAATGTTGACGTCATCACAACGATGAGGTGAAATGACCCCAAAAGAAAATAACTGTTCTGTAGTTTCAGCTTGTGAAAGTATTCCTACCTGTGTATGAAGGATTGTCTTTGTTTTCCAGCTTGAATTTTACCAACAGTTTGAAGATTCCCCTGAAAAAAGAAGGTGAACAAGTTGTTTTCAGTGGATAAACTCTAAAAAGGTTTGACAAACACATTAATGGTAAAAAAGATATGAACCAGATTTCATTTTAAGAATTTATAGGTCCAGTTCGATCAGTTTATCTCCACTCATCATCAGCATGAATGTCATTTTTTCGTTTTATGAAGCATTTTAATTGTTCTTTATTCAGGGTGAAAGGATTATTCAACAGTCAATGAATTTAAGAGCAAGAACATGCTCCACAACTTTGAGTTTATTGGGGAATTTCTCAAATCGGACAAAATCAAGTGCACATTATACACTTCTGGGCCATTCCTTCCTATTGGCCACACATCTTCGCAGAATTAGTTTCCTGGCACGGAGACCACATTGTGTACATTTTCAAAAAGGTTGAGGTTGGAGCCAAAATGATAGCCTGCTTTATCCGTTGTGTGTCTGGGATCATTTTCCTGTAGGAACATCCAACCACACCAAGTCTCAACCATCTAGTCGTTGATTTGAGGGGAGGTTAATGAATCTAGAGGTAGTCTTCCTTCACCATTTGATCCACTTTCTGCAATGCACCTGAACAGCTGATGCTGCCACCCCCATGCCTTTCTTTCGGTACGATAGTCTTAGGTTTGCAAGCCTCACTTTTTGACTCCTTCAAACATTCTCATCATCATTGTGACCAAAGACCTACATTTTTGTCTCTTCTGACCACAAATCTTCTCCAGAAGGCTTTAGGGGTCCATGTGGACAGAAGCTAATTTCTGTTGAGATTTAAGAACGGGCTTCTTGCTCAGCAACCTCTCCGTCCATGTTGATGTTAGACTACTTCAGTTTCTTATGGGCTTGATCACTGGTAGTTCCTTGGTTGTTCCTGAAGCCAAAGGTTTCATCATATTGACTGAAACTTTAACAGCAAAATGATCCCAAAACTGGTTTTAAGCTCCTGGAATGGACCTGACTTCAAGCCCATTGAAACTTTCTTGAAAATGATTCTTAACCAAATCGGTGACAAGAAACCAACCAATTCAAATAAGCTCTATCATGGCGGAGTCAGATGCATATCGGATGTATAGTTTTCAAATCTTAATAAAACCTGGATTAATGGTTCAAATGTGCCTTTAAGGGTGCAAAATTGACTTGAATCATTCCTGCTGATAATGAGTGGACATAAGCGCCACTGTACTTCTGAGAAAGTAGTCAAATAATTTAATTTCATTTTAAGTCCTTAAGGGGTCAGCACGGATGGTTTACCTTGCATTGGGTGTCAAGCTGCGCAGCACATGTGTGAGAGAGGACAGAGCCAGAGCGCCGGTCTGCTGCACTAGGAGCGAGTTTTCATACGACGTCTCCTCGGTGTAGTGCTGGAACGTTACACACTCCCACCACAGCCAGTTAAACTGGCTCTGCTTAAACTGGTCCCACACTGGAAACATTACAGGAACCACTTAGCCACAAGAAGACCCTTCACCGTGATCAATGCTTTTAACCAAGTTTCTCCAAGCAGCCACCTAATGGAGTGTTGATGTGGTCTATAGAGGCCACCAAGTGCAGGTTAGGCAGGGACGCCAGCTGCCCCAGCGCGCTCTGGGTCTTCTCCCCTCGCAGCATTGGTCCGTCAATGTTGTAGATCAGCAGGTACACGTGGAGATCTGGGCCTGCGGTGACATGGGAGGAAACGTCAGACAAGTCCAACGTAAGAGGAGAACATTTCAACATAAACGCTTACTGTCTTTGAGGGTCTGAGCAATGAAGTGGATCTGATCTGAGGGGGTTCGGAACGTTCCCTGGTGCTCCAGAACCTCACAGGTCAAAGCATTTAATATCTGAAGAAATAATATTGATGGAGAGAAATTAAAGAAGAAGAAATAAAACAGTTAATGGAGGTATAAGGTATTACAAAGAGAAGTTTTTATTCTGTTTTCTTTTCTTTTGAATACAAACCGATTTGAGAGTAATGGAGGGGAAGAATCCGTTAATGACGAGGTGGATCTCTTGAGACAGATGAGACACCCTGAAGTCTTCTAACAAAGCCTTTTTGCTGCCCAAACCATAAACCAGCACACTGAATCCCAACCTGCACACAGACACCCACAGATGTCCAATAACGCCTCGCAGAAGTTTTCTCACCCTTTGGGCTTTTTTATTTTTTGACATGTTACACTCGCAAACGTCTGTCTGTTTTGTTTGGGATTTTAGGTGACAGACCAACACAAAGTAGAGCAGCATTGAGAAATGGGAGGAAAATGATACATGAATGCAAATTATTTTTTCTTTTCTGAGATCATCAGCAAAAACATTAACAATGCTCGTGCATTATTTGCCACGGTCGACAGGCTAACAAACCCTCCTGTAAATGTAGCATCTGAACTCCACTCTACCAGGGCCTGCAATGACTTTGCTAACTTCTTCACTGAAAAAACCCAAAAGATCAGAGGGGCAGTCAGCACATCCATATCAACTCCAGTACCAAAGTTGTCTCCAACTAGAACTGATTTTGACAATTTCCCAATTTCACCAAATAAACGACAAAAACTTAGAAAAAATCGTACATCAACTAAGCTCTTCTTCCTGCTGTCTCAATGTTTTACCCACAGCTTTTCTTAAGAAAGCTTTGCCCATAATAAGATCTGATTTAACACAAATAATAAACATGTCCCTTTTGTCAGGTGTTTTCCCCCAGGCCCTAAAAACAGCAATTATCAAACCTCTATTGAAAAAGAGCAACTTGGACATGCTGCCACTACAGAACTACAGGCCTATATCAAACCTCCCCTTCATCAGCAAGATTATTGAAAAAGCTGTGTTTCAGCAGTTAAACAACTTCCTAACAATGACCAACCACTTCAATGTCTTCCAGTCAGGCTTCCTGCTCACCACAGTACAGAGACTGCTCTTGTCAAGGTGTTCAATGACATCCGTATAAATGCAGACTGTGGAAGAACCACAGTGCTGGTATTATTGGACCTTAGTGCAGCATTCGACACTGTTGATCACTCCGTTTTATTAGAGGGCCTGGAAAACTGGGTCGGCCTTTCTGGTACAGCACTCAATTGGTTTAAATCCTACTTGAAGGACAGGGACTTTTTTGTGTCAGTAGTTAACTTTACATCAGAGACCACAAAAATCACATGTGGCGTTCCCCAAGGGTCCATCTTAGGGCCCATCCTATTCAATATCTACATGCTCCCCCTAACTCAGATTATAATAAACAACAACGTAAGTTATCACTATGCAGACGGCACACAGCTACACTTTATGATGTCACCAGGTGACTATAAACTCATTGAAGTGCTTGGTAAATGCTTTGAAGAAATCAATGCATGGATGTGCCAAAATTTTCTTCAGCTGAATCAAAACAAAACTGAAGTAATAATCCTTGGACCAAAGGAAGATGTGGAATGTCACCTCGCTGGGGGGGAAGGAGCCTGAGCTTGTGTGGGAGGTCGGTAGATATCGACTAGAAAGAGTAGAGCTCACCTCCACGCACAGCGTAGGCTCTGGAACCCATCTCCTTGAGAGGGGCTGGACTCTCTTCTACTCTGGAGTGGCCCACGGGGAGAGGCGGCGGGCTGGTGTGGGTTTGCTTGTTGCCCCCCAGCTCAGCCGTCTCGTGTTGGGGTTTACCCCAGTGGATGAGAGGGTTGCATCCCTGCGCCTTCGGGTTGAGGATAGGTCTCTGACTGTCGTTTCGGCCTACGGGCTGAGCGGTAGTGCGGAGTACCCGGCCTTCTTGGTGTCCCTGTCGGGGGTGCTGGATAGTGCCCCTCCGAGGGACTCCATTATTCTGCTGGGGGACTTCAACGCCCACGTGGGAAACGACAGTGACACCTGGAGAGGCGTGATCGGGAGGAATGGCCTCCCCGATCTTAATCCGAGTGGTGCTTTGTTATTGGACTTCTGTGCTAGTCACGGATTGTCCATAATGAACACCATGTTCAAGCATAAGGATTTCCATCTCTGCACTTGGCACCAGGACACCCTAGGCAGGAGGTCAATGATCGACTTTGTTGTCATATCATCAGACCTTCGGCCGCATGTTTTGGACACTCGGGTGAAGAGAGGGGCTGAGCTGTCCACTGATCACCACCTGGTGGTGAGTTGGATCCGTTGGAGGAGGAGAAAGCCAGACAGACTTGGCAGGCCCAATCGCATAGTGAGGGTCTGCTGGGAACGCCTGGCGGAGCCCTCGGCCAGGGATGCATTCAACACCCACCTCCGGGAGAGCTTTGACCAGATTCCGGGGATGTTGGAGATATAGAGTCCGAGTGGACCATGTTCTCCGCATCTATCGTCGATGCTGCTGCCCATAGCTGCGGCTGTAAGGTCTGCGGTGCCTGTCGCGGCGCCAATCCCAGAACCCGGTTGTGGACACCGGCAGTAATGGATGCTGTCAAGCTGAAGAAGGAGTCCTATCGGCTGTGGTTGGCTTGTGGGACTCCTGAGGCGGCTGACGGGTACCGTGAGGCCAAGCGTGCTGCGGCCCGGGCTGTGGCAGAGCCAAAAACCCGGGCCTGGGAGGAGTTCGGTGAGGCCATGGAGAAGGACTACCAGTTGGCCTCGAAGCGATTCTGGCAAACCGTCCGGCCCCTCAGGAGGGGGAAGCAGTGCTTCGCCAATACTGTTTATAGTGGGGGTGGGAGGCTGCTGACCTCGACTGGGGACATTATCGGGCAGTGGAAAGAGTACTTCGAGGATCTCCTCAATCCTGCCATCACGCATTCCCTGGTGGAAACAGAGGCTGGGGACTCGGGGTTGGACTCTTTCATCACCCAGGCTGAAGTCACAGAGGTGGTTAAAAAGCTCCGCAGTGGCAAGGCTTCGGGGGTGGATGAGATCCGCCCTGAGTACCTCAAGTCTCTGGATGTTGTAGGGCTCTCATGGTTGACACGCCTCTTCAACAGTCGGTCGGGGACAGTACCTCTGGACTGGCAGACTGGGGTGGTGGTCCCCCTTCATAAGAAGGGTGACCGGAGGGTGTGTTCCAACTACAGGGGGATCACACTCCTCAGCCTCCCTGGTAAGGCCTACGCCAGGGTATTGGAGAGGAGAGTCCGGCCAATAGTCGAACCTCGGCTTCAGGAGGAGCAGTGTGGTTTTCGTCCCGGCCGTGGAACACTGGACCAGCTCTATACCCTCTACAGGGTACTCGAGGGTTCATGGGAGTTTGCCCAACCGGTTCACATGTGTTTTGTGGACCTGGAGAAAGCATTCGACTGTGTCCCTAGTGATGCCTTGTGGGTTGTGCTCCAGGAGTATGGAATCGGGGGCCTTTTATTAGGGGCCATCCGGTCCCTGTACGAGCGGAGCAGGAGTTTGGTCCCGCATTGCCGGCACTAAGTCGGACCTGTTCCCAGTGCATGTTGGACTCCGGCACGGCTGCCCTTTGTCACCGGTCCTGTTCATAACTTTTATGGACAGGATTTCTAGACGCAGCCAAGGGCCGGAGGGGGTCTGGTTTGGGGACCAGTGGATTTCATCTCTTCTTTTTGCAGATGACGTGGTCCTACTGGCCCCCTCTAGCCAAGACCTACAGCATGCGCTGGGGCGGTTCCCAGCAGAGTGTGAAGCGGCTGGGATGAAGATCAGCTCCTCCAAATCAGAGGCCATGATACTCGAAAAAAGGGTGGCTTGTCCTCTTCAGGTTGGAGGGGAGTTCCTGCCTCAAGTGGAGGAGTTCAAGTATCTCCGAGTCTTGTTCACGAGTGAGGGAGGAATGGAGCGGGAGATCGACAGACGGATCGGTTCGGCTGCCGCAGTAAAGGGGGGGCTGTGCCGGTCCGTTGTGGTGAAGAGAGAGCTGAGCCGAAAAGCGAAGCTCTCGATTTACCGGTCGGTCTACGTTCCTACCCTCATCTATGGCCATGAACTTTGGGTAATGACCGAAAGAACGAGATCCCGGATACAAGCGGCTGAAATGAGCTTCCCCCATAGGGTGGCCAGGCTCGGGAGGTGTTCCAGGCACGTCCCACCGGGAGGAGGCCCAGGGGACGACCCAGGACTCGCTGGAGGAACTATGTCTCTCGGCTGACCTGGGAACACCTTGGGCTCCCCCCGGAGGAGCTGGAGGAGGTGTCTGGGGAGAGGGACGTCTGGGTGTCTCGACTGAGTCTGCTGTCCCCGCGACCCGGTTCCAGATGAAGCGGAAAATGACGAGTACGAGTACGAGCACACAGTTTCAGTTAATACAGCTAGAAACCACCAGTCAGGCTCGAAACCTGGGTGTAGTGATGGACTCAGACCTGAACCTTCAGAGGCACATAAAGACAGTAACAAGGTCGGCCTTCTATCACCTAAAGAACATCTCCAGGATTGAAGGACAAATGTCTCAGCAGGACCTTGAAAAACTAATTCATGCGTTGATCTTTAGTAGAATTGATTTCTGCAACGGTGTCTTCACAGGTCTGCCTAAAAAGTCGATCAGACAGCTGCAGTTGATTCAGAACGCTGCTGGCCACGTCCTCACTAAAACAAAGAAAGTGGAGCACATCAGCCCGGTTCTAAAGTCCCTACAGTGGCTCCCTGTAGCTCAGAGAATAGACTTTAAAATACTTCTGTTAGTCTATAAATCTCTGAATGGCTTAGCACCAAAATACATTACAGACTTGTTGTCAGTGTATCAACCACCCAGACCTCTCAGGTCTTCTGGGTCAAATCTACTCTGCATACCCAGAACCAGAACCAAATATGGAGAAGCAGCTTTTAGTTCTTATGCTACACTAATCTGGAAAAAACTCCCAGAAAACTGTGAAAGCGCCAAAACCCTAAGTTGCTTCAAATCAAGATGAAAAACTTATTTGTTAAGAGCGGCCTTTGACTAGGCTATCTAAACTTTATTAGTTAAGTTTTCAGTCCAACTTTCCTCTCATTTTCTTATCATTTTATCATTAATTTTTATTTATTTTGTATTATCTTTTTAATTATTCATTTTTTATTCTCTAATTATTTAATTATCTTTATACCACTGCAATGTACTTTTCCTATTATGTCTCTTTTTCTTTTTTTTCATGTACAGCACTTTGAATTGTCTTGTTACTGAAATGTGCTACATAAATAGACTTGCCTTGCCTTACAAATAAAAATGTGTGGCATTCATTTTTATTCAGCTTGACAGAGTCAATACTTTGTAAAATAGTCTTTCACTGCAGTCACAGCTGTAGGTTTTTTGGGGTCAGCTTTTATCTGCTTTAGACACCTTACAGTGGGCCCGCTGGACGCTGAACCTCCTTCCAGCAGGTTGGATCCATCCATCTTCCCAATCCCTGCTGGGGAAAAAAAAAACCATCCCCACAACATGACCGTGTGCTCACAGTGCATTCTTCGTTTTTTGCCATGTAGTGTTTAATGTAGGCCAACCTGTTGGAGAGCACCTTGGTGTGTCCCCTACATGGCCTGTGGCAAAACTTCTAATTGTTTTATGGAGAGCACAACTAATGGTTGTCTTGTCAACAGATCCTCTCACCTAAGCTGTGGGTCTCTGCAGCTCCTCCAGAGTTACCGTCGGCCTATTGATTGGTTCTCTGATTAATGCTCTCCTTACAGGTCTGTCGGTTTAGGTTGATGGCCATGTCCTGGTAGTTGGGCTCTGATTGTTCTGCTTCCAGATGATGGATGAACAGAGCTCTGAGGTGACCCCACCCTTCTTTCAACTCCCTGACCTGTCTGCTGTATTTGTTCATCTTCATGATGCTGTTGCTCTCTAATTTTTTCTAACAAACCCAAGAGTCCTTCACGGAACATCTGGATTTGTACTGAGATTAAATAACACAAGCGGATATTTACTAAATAAGTGACTTCTGAAAGCGATTCTTTGTACTGGCTTTTATTTCACAGGGGCTGAGTACAAATGGATTCTCAGGCTTATTGATAAAACGTTTATTCCTTTTTATTCTGCTTCACAATTTTGCTTTACTCTGTGTTGATCTGACTCATAAAATCCATTGAAGTTGGTGGTTGTAAAACATGGAAACATTTAAGGAGTAGGACTAACTTTGCAAGGCACTGCATGTTTCAGAGCTAACGCTTAAACCCTGAGAAAAACAAGACTAAACTAGAGCCATACTTACTGTAACTGTAACATCCATTTGGTAAAGTGCTTTCTGTGTTTGTTGTGCAGCTCCTGGATCTCCTTAGAGTAACAGGATGGTTTATCTTCTAAAAGATGAGCCAAAGTCTCCTGGGAAAGGACAGAAATTCAGTCACCCCTTTAAGCACAATCAGACACATAGATACATTTAGCAGGTAATAAAACATTGGATGTAATCAACAAACCCTGTCTAGTTTCGGGATGTGCAGCCGCTCGAGGGTCCGGTCTGACGTCAGAACTTTGGAGCTGCCATGAGCCTCAAAATATTCCTCGATCATGGTGGGCTGGTTAACAGTTTCTGGTGTGTTCTTGCTCTTCTTAGCTGGAGTCTTGTAGAGAGCTGCAGATGAACCTTTACTGGCAGTTCTTTGGTTTTTCTGGCTCTCCTTGTTCTCTTTATTCACTTTCTGTTTTTCCTTTAGCTTATCCTCTTCCTCTTCCTCCTCCTCTTCCCCAGAATCAGAGGGTGAGAACTCACTGTCGCTGTCCGATCGAAGGCTCGGTGCTGAAAACATTCACATTACACCAGATTTACATATAGTGGTTGCAAAACAATTCCCATTCTTTTACTTTACCACATGTTCTCAACACAAACCTCAATGTATGTTAATGTTATCTGATGTGATAGATCAACACATAGTGCAGAAGTGTGAGGTTGAAGGAAATCGATACATGGTTTTAAATTTCCTTTAAAAGTAAAAAGCTCAGCCTCCTTCACTCCGATACCCCAAAATCCAAAATAAAATTCAGAGCAAACTATTTCAAATAAGAAGTCACCTAATTACGTTTTATGTGAGGTGAATAACTAATACTGCACAACACCCTGAACACACCAACCGCAAGGGAAACATGGTGGTGGTAGCATCATGCTGTGGGGACGTCTGCCTTCAGCAAGGACAAGCTAACGGATGAAGCTACAAACAGGATAATCCTGAAGAATTAGTTTTCTTATTCCATGTCCCATTTCTGCATTAATTAGTGCTGGTAGATCACAGGAAATCACCAATGAAACACATTGAAGTTTGTGGATTTATCATGATGAGACATGAAAAGTGTCAGTGAGTGTGAAAAGTCTTGGAAGGCACTTGACTAGATCTCATTACCACATGTTACACTTACCTGTTAGTCTCTTTCTGAGCCTGTGTGGGGTTGTGGAGACAAACTGGACCTTCTTGCTCTGCTTTCAGAACCATAAGGGAGAGCCGATTATGAGACCAGACAGATCTCAGACCACATTGTAAATTAACACTTCTTTTTGGGGTCCTACCCTTTGTGGTGTCCTATTTTCGCCTTTGTGGTCTAGACAGAGAGAAGGAAAGCACATCCCATTAAGATAATTAAATAACACAGGATATGATCAATCATAAACTTTGAGACGATTTGCTGGACTCACTTCGGCCTGTTCGCGTGGGGGTGCAGGGTTCAGCCGCACTGAAGCTCACGCTTTTCCCAGGGGTCCGAGCCAGCTCGCTGGCTGCGTCCACAAACCAGACATATAACAGAAAGTAGCCAATATGACAAGTGATGCATCCAGCTGAAGAAAAACACTGAAAGAATCAAATGTAAGAGGAAACTGGCAGCTCTCACCAGTGTGGGCCATGCTGTTGCCACGTTTGACTTTCTGGAATGTAAAAATGGAGGAACCAGCAACTCTGGACCAACTTTCCTCGTCTTCTGCAAAACCAAGAAAATAACATGAATGCAGTATATTTTCTTTACTGATTATTAGTAAATACACTGATCTTGTGACACTGCAGACAGTTCACAAAACTCTGCTACCAATTCAACATCTTTTGAATTTACATCAACGTACATGAAAATGCATTTATTTCACGTTTCTTTCTGCAATTTAGATGATTATGGCTAATGAAACCCCCAAAACTCAGTTTCTTAGAAAACTCTAATATTAAAAATAACTAAAAAGAAAACAATTTTTAGAGGAACGTTATGTTACATCCATGTTATGTCCGACACCATAATAAGACTGCTTGTTGAAACAGGAGATAACGGCAACCTTTACAGGATTGTACAGCAAAAGCTTATTCAAAAGTTTGGAGGAGATTCACAAGGCCTGGACTGCAGCTGGACTGCAGCTGGACTGCAGCTGGACTGCAGCTGGAGTGAGAGCATCCAGAACCACCACACAGCTGTATCCGCTGGGCTACAACTGCTGCGTTTCAAGCTACTCCTGAAAGAGGTAACGAGGAGGTTTTAAAGCACTTCATGCATCCTTCTGCTGACAAGCTTTATGGAGATGCAGATTTCATGTTCCAGCAGGACTTGGCAACCTGGCGACACCGCGGTCAACAATGCAGATGAGCTGAAGGCCGCTATTAAAGTAACCTGGGTTTCCTGAACACCTCACCAGAGTGCAGGCTGATTTTGTTTTTAGTCTTATTTAACATTCAAATTTTCCGAGAAACTGAATTTGGGCTTTTTATTAGCTGGGAGCCATAATCATTCAAATGGACCGAAATAAACGCTTCTCTTCTGCTCTCGGTGGGGTCAGATGCTTTTCCACTTTCTCCTTGATCCTCCCCCATTTTTTGCCCTGCTTCAGCTTTTTGTCTATGTTTTTCTTAGAGCCTCTGTTCACATATCCTCCTAATTTGTTCATTATGGATTTGGTCAGCTGGTCTCTCGACGCAATCGATCAAAATTTTCTCGACGGGAAGACGGGGTAAAGGAGACCCTCTTGTCCAGACGCGACGTTCTTCTCCGGATACGCAATGGATTCCTGGCAGCAGTGGAAGATGGTGTGCCTGACAACAACGTCAGTCGAGGACGTGGAAGATTTGTACATAATTCGATTTCTGATAACAGGATTTCTGCTTTTTGGAGTTGGCGGTTACCTGGCTTATCGAAAGATTTGTAAAACATCGGCAGCTGTTCAAAGCACTCCAAAGCTTCCTGGGATGTTTGAAGAGATCTTCAGAGCTCAGACTGATATGTTGAGAGCAGAATCGCAAGCTGGACGCGATCCTTGAACAGAATCGCAGGCTGGCTGCGTTTCCCGGACTCAAAGGTGATATGATTTAATCTGGGAGAAAGTTGTTTGCTCAGGATCTACTGAAAGTACCAGAAATTTGGCTATTTGGATTTGAAATTGAGAATGTCAGTAAGACTTTGAAGGCAGGCGGAAAATCACAGCCGGCCTGAATCAAAACATTTATTTTTTATCTAATTCAGGCGCCCTGATACGGCATTCACAGGCTTCTTATTAAAACATTTCTCCTGGATGTTCTGTAAATACGACGCTCTGCCCCAGCAACCCCCCTCATCTGTGAACTGAACTGTATGGCTGTTTGATAAAACTTCCATCTGTTTTTCAAGGACAATGGCACCTTCATCAGTGTTGACAGTCTAATTCTTTGCACACATGATCATACTTAAATATTGGCACCCTCATGAGTCCACCATGCCCCTGCAAAATATTTGCTTATGTGTGTTGCTTTCCCATGCTCCTTATTTTTACCTAAATGTGGATTTCATTTCTTCTCCTTTTCATAGATTTTTAGATTTACCAGTGAAAGGAAAATAATACTAGTTTCTTAAAAATTTGAACAAAAGCTGTTTTTACACCAGTGACTCAGCTTCCTTAGTCAGAACTCAGTGATTGCTTAGTTAAATTTCAATGGATGCAAATGACTTATTATTGGACTACAACTGCATTATACCAGCGAACCCAAGGATCATTCACTCTTAGCACAAGATGCTTTCCCCTACATAGAGGACTTAATTATATAATTACCTCTGTAAAAAGATTGGTTTAGAACCAGCTCTTACCAGTAAAACCCAAAGGATTATTAATGTTATCTGTATCATTGTAATGTTGGCCAGAGATTTTTAGATTTCTCAGAAGGATTGTAGTATCATTTGATTTGTTTTTGTGTCTGTATCTGTGTTTATTTTTTTGTGATTGTATTGTAATTGTATGTACATCGCTTTGAGTGTCTCATTACTGAAAAGCGCTATATAAATAAACTTACCTTACCTTGAACTAGATCACTCTATGTGTAATTATTCTAGAAAATATGAGTTAAACTTTTAGAAATGAATCAGTGAAATAAATGAACTTTTTGATGATATTCTAATTTGCTGAGATGCACATATATGTTGGTAAAAGCTGACGTGAATGTAAATTGAATCAGAGCCCCACCAACATCTACCCTGAGCCAGAAAGCACACCTGAAGCTTCTTTGTCACCAGCAGATGAAATGGGGAACCTGAGAACAAATTGATAAATGCTGCATAAAGAACCTGACAGACTGCACTGTCCAACTGTCTGTGATACCTTCAAAATTATCTGTTCCTAAAGCTTGGATGTAATTCTGCTGATCAAAGACTCCGTTTTCCTCCTCATCCTGTTGTCCATCCTCTCTGCATCCTTTCCGTCCAGGTGGGCTCTTAAACTTCACCATCCTCTGCACGGAGCCAGCGCTGCTCTGCACGCCTTGTTAAGGCAGAACACAAACAAGTTAGAGGTAGAACATCTTGGCAGCGCTGCTACAGCACAGTCCACAAATTCTCAATAGAGTTGAAGTCTGGGCCATTCCCCAAGCCGTCTCCATTTTAAAACGAGGTTAGAGTTGTGTTTAGGTTCTTTTTCCTAACTGATCAGCCAAATGTCTCCTAGTTTCAACCATGTAGCTGTTGATTTAAGTTGAGGTATCTGGTGGCCTCTTCACTATTGCGCCAGAACTACTGGTAACAAAACAGCCTCTCAGCATAATGCTGCCACCACTATGTTTGACAACTGGCCCAGTCCCGTGTGGACACTGGCACCGGTGTTTCCAGTTTGTGGTGTTTACCTTTGGGTTTTCTGGTTTCATCATGTACCTCCAGACTAATTTGCTCACTTCTGTGGGGTCAGATGGCTCTTCCCAGAGGATAATAATCCCAAACACACCAACGGCCTCAACAGGGCGCCAACTGGGCCAAGAAGCGTGGTAAAATAAGGCCAGAATTGTCAGAATTGAAGTCCAACCTAATACTACTTTTAAGTCCAATCGGATTAGAGAAAAAGCTATTCATTGAATATTGAGGCTACCGCGGAAAAAGGACGGTTCAATGTATCCTAAATCGCCTGAAATATATTTGATGAGTGTATGAAGATTTTTTACAAGCGGTGGCAGAAAAGTCGAGCTCCTTACCCTCCTGTTTGTCCACGATGTGCTCCAGAACATCTCCATCCCCGACGAACTTCACTTCCAACACACTCATCCCTCAGGATAAAAACAACACCACACTGAGAGGCAGGCGGCAGCCGCGCAGCTCCCTGCTGAAGGCAACAGGCTAATCAGAAACAGCAGTCCGAGAATGTGTGATGGCAGCTAATGAAGGGTTTCTACTCTGTTTTCCTGATGAACGCAGCCATTTTTCCTGTCATGGAGAACTAGAACACCTGGAGATGACGCGGTGGACCAAAGCGACTTACTTGAAGTGGCTGAACTCGAGGAAAAAACAGAAAGCAAATCTCATCTGTTAGTGATGCGGTGTGACAAGTTTCCGCGCCATCCTGAAGTTTTTAAATCACGTGACAAGTGAAAGGTCAGGCAGTGACCAATCAGAACGCTGCTGTCGCTTAAAACTACGTTTCCCAAGTTGCATTTCAAAGCACAGCGTGTAAATCCGCCACACAGCAACTCCTTAGAGGTTTTCGTTTATTTTAAAGTGTATAATGTTAAACTAGTCATCGATGTGGTTTTACTGCGAGTCCATGTTTAACAGGAAACACGATCTCTTTTGACTGCAACGAAAATATGCTAGTCACGTTATGACACATATTTTCTTTATATTTCTATTTATTATTAATGTAATTATTATTGGTGCGCTTTTTCATTTTTCTAGCATTCTATCAGAGATCATTTATCAGCTGAAGAATTGGTCTAAGAAAGAAAATCCAAACAAACCTTTTGGTCTTTTTTTTGGCCATCCTCAAAAGGACAAAAACAAACAATGTTATGCAGATAATAATTTGGCTAGTACAGAGTGTTTGGATGTACTGCATCTCAACTTGGTCCCTGCAGAGGAGAGTGGAGGGAGCTGAGGTCATTGAGGTGTCACCACCGTCCGGCCAGGACCTGTTGTCATAGCCGCTGCAGGAACAAGACTATGAACATTGTTTACAGGCTCCTCACATCCTCTCCATGAATGTTTTGAACTGCCAACAAGTGGTACTGCAACCTTAAAAGCAGAACCACCAGGTTGCCCCACAGCTTTCTGCCTCAAGTTGTTAAAACGCTGTTATTATACACTTTACATTATTGCAGCTATATTATCTATTTTGTGTTATGCATTTATGTTTAACAACTTCACTTCTTTTTTACATTGATCTGTTGAATGATCCCAGATAAAATGTCTTGTTTTGCTGCATTCTATTTTCTTTTTTTTACATTGAAATGCTAAATTGATTTGATTAAATTGAGATGAAATAAAAATGACTTACTGACTGACTGACTGACTAAACATGAAATACATAAATGAATAAGGTCTTTTGTACAATTTAACATATGCCCATAGTCTCCAAAACTCACAGAATGTTTATTTATAGAATTTATTATTAAACAAATCAAAATAAATCGCATCCAATTGGCTGATTGGAAAAATTCAGCAATTCTCTGGGTGAAAAGCAACAGATTTGTACGTTTCTCAAGGTGGTTCAACAGCCTCTCAGATGATGTCTATAATAACAGTGGAATCAAAAAAAACCTGTAATGGTATGGGTGTAATAATCACAGAACCACTTTATTTATAACTCATTTATTTAGAAATTAGACTATTTTTGTCTTCAGCCGTATATTTCTATTGCCCTTTTAGAGGCAGCATGCAGTGAACAGGGCTGCCACTTCTGTACACTATGTTAGTTCACAAGTCTTTTTGTTTAGATTATGTCTACATAATAAGGAATGATGCTATAGGACAGATGTTCACCACCCGCGGGTGGGTGTCCACTTTCCCAGCAGGCGACCCTCAGAGTGCACATAGTACACAGGGTGCATCATGGCTGTTGCACATGACTGTAAAAAAAAAAAAAAGAGGTTAAACAGGAAGACAGTTTGAAGTTAAAGGCTTTAAGGAACCGTGTTTAATTCTTTAATTTATGCACATTGATCAACACAATGCCAGAATTAGCCAAAAAGCTACTTTTGGCTAATTAAAATGGCTTGTTTTAACTGACCTTGCTCCACACTAAGTGTGTAGTAGATAACCTCTGAAAGAGTCTCACTGTAATACTCAAGAGGCCATTTCCATTAATAGAGTCACAACAGAGTAACCATACTAACGTGGTAGGGGATCAATGTGAGCAGAGAGCCAATGGGGTATTTGCTGTAGTCCAAAGGACCGGATAGTGGCTCCACTCTCCCATGCTCTTGAGTCATAGACAACAACCTAGAGGAAATCATCTCTCATGAGTTAATCTGCCGCACCTGGGTTATTTTTGGAGATCAGAAAGGAAGAGGGAACAGGTTTTACTTGAGGTTAGGATGCCCTTCGATCACAGCGTATCCAGTAGGAAGTTTTCCACCTCCATCCAAACTGAGAGGAACAATGTCAGAAAGATTACTGGACATCTTTCCACAAGTAAAGGCAGCTGGTTTTGATCTCTCTGTAGATACTGTGGATTTAAATGAATGCAGTACTGGTTAAATATCACAGAAGAGGCCACCTGATTCCAGCCCATCCACAGTCGACCAGGAGCTGGTTCCTGTGTGGACAGTGTCCTATGACTCTCGTTAAAACCTTCACAGCCACGTCGTCTAGACTGCACGAGCCAATCATAGACTGCTGGACATCTAAAACATAACAAAAATACATACTGTAAACGTCGTTTTGGTTTTAATCATTCTGAAACTAGCCACCATGCCCAGATGCGCCTCAATGTACATAACTCACCATAGAAGACGTAGTTTCCAGGATGCACTTCGCTCAGCTTTCCCATGTCCTGGACAGGATGACTACAGGAAGGGGTGGAGCCAATGCTGGACTTGCAGCTGATGCCGAAAGCCTTCAATCTGCCAAGTGGAAAACAAACAACAAACAATGCTTCTTTCAAAGCAGCATTTATTAAGCCTATATTTAATGACATATGTACTGCTGCTGCTGTATGCTCTGATGCTTAGAGTTTTGAAAGAGAATTGAAACAGTGAAGACATGACAAATTAAACACACATCGCCACGCCCACTCCTGTTCCTCAGGGGCTTCAAGTCTTTCTAAATTCAAACGTTTGTTTTTTTTTGTCTTAATTGTTTAAATAGTCTTCATCCTCTGCACACCTCTGTCTTAACCTCTTGTCTTACTTGTCCATGAACTGCAGGGTAAGGATGGTGGTTTCCTGGGCGACGGTCTGTATTTGCTCCACTCCTCTGCAATTGTAGGTGTTCCCACAGTGGGCGTACACTCCTGTTAGCTCCACGCCATCTGCCTCAGCGATGGCTTGGGCCAGTTGGAGCGACTCTGGCTCTGAGTGCAGGACACCAGCTACAGCAAAGAGCAAACACACAGCCGTTGAATAATCAGAAGCATCGAGGGTGCTTTTTCCCAGCGTGCATACCTCTCCCGTTTCCACAGTCAAGTTTTAGCCACACGTGCCACTGCCGGCTGCCTTTGAGGGGCCTCTTTCTGAGCTGCTCCAGAGCATCGGGATGATCAAGCAGGACTTGGAAAAGATCCAGTCTCTCAGACAGGGCTGCACAGCGCTCTACCTATAAACACAGATGTAGAGCAGTAATCTTAGTAATTTTAGAAAGGCTAACAATTGCATTGCAATATTCTTGCAACAAATGGTGTCTGCAACATTCTCATGTTACGTTGGGGCTTGCAAAAACTATTCACACCTCTTGAAATGTTTCACAATGTTTGTCACTTTACAAGCAGAAACTTCAATGTATTTTATTGGAATTATATGTGACAGACCAACATAAAGTTGTAAAGAAGGAAAATTATTCATGGTGTTAAAATTTTTTGAGTCACTGTACCACATAAATATTTATATTTTTTATTTGTTTCGCAGGACTAGTGACTTTTTTTTCTGAAAGTAGGCAGACTGAAATTGGGGTGACGAGAGGGGGAATACATGCGGCAAACGTCACCGGGCCGGGACTCTTACCCGGAACAGCTATGTTGAGGACTAAGGCTTCCGTACATTGCAGCATGGTTTTCCTCCAGGACTACCCTGTGCTTACCCTCATCCATCGTCCTATCAATCTGACCAGCTTCCCTGACCCTCCTGAAGACAAGCATCCCCACCCCATGATGCTGTCACCACCATGTTTTACCATGGGCCTGGTGTGTTTAGTCTGACACAGAGTGTAAGCTTTACGACAAGCATCATGTCTTGGACGCCACAACATTGCCGTTTAGGTCTCTTCAATAAAGAGAGGCATCTCTGACCCATAACAGATTTGTGTAGTGCACACAACTAACAGTTATCGTGTTGATAGATTTTAGCACCTGAGCTTTGAGTCCCTGGAGCCCCCCCAGAGGTACCACGGGCCTCTTGGCTTCCTTGAAATTTAAAGTTGTGCACGTTTACACAACCAAAGTATTACAGCTTTTTCATTTTAAAATATTTTCTCCTAACAGATATTATTAATCAAGTTGTCACAACTTAGTCACAATTTTTTTTTTACTGGCACATTTGCACTTTGGAGAGCCACTATATCCCTATAACTCCATTTCAAAACCATGTATTGCTCTGCGTTGTACTATCATACACACTCGCCAGCCACTTTATTAGGTAAACCTTGGTAGTACCGGCTTGGACCCCCTTTTGCCTTCAGAACTGCCTTAATCCTTCGTGGCATAGATTCAACAAGGTACTGGAGACATTCCTCAGAGAGTTTGGTCCATATTGACATGATAGCATCACACAGATGCTGCAGATTTGTCGGCTCCACATCCATGATGCGAATCTCCCGTTCCACCACGTCCCAAAGGTGCTCTATTGGATTGAGATCTGGTGACTGTGGAGGCCATTTGAGTACTGTGGACTCATTGTCATGTTCAAGAAACCAGTCTGAGATGATTCGTGCTTTATGACATGGCACGTTATCCTGCTGGAAGTAACCATCAGAAGATGGGTACACTGTGGTCATAAAGGGATGGACATAGTCAGCAACAATACTCAGGTAGGCTGTGGCATTGAAACCATGCTCAATTGGTACTAAGGGGCCCAAAGTGTGCCAAGAAAATATCCCCCACACCATTACATCAACACCACCAGCCTGAACCGTTGATACAAGGCAGGATGGATCCATGCTTTCATGTTGTTGACGCCAAATTCTGACCCTACCATCCAAATGTCGGAGCAGAAATCGAGACTCATCAGACCAGGCAACATTTTTCCAATCTTTTATTGTCCAATTTTGGTGAGCCTGTGGGAATTGTAGCCTCAGTTTCCTGTTCTTAGCTGACAGGAGTGGCACCCGGTGTGGTCTTCTGCTGCTGTAGCCCATCCGCCTCAAGGTTCAACGTGTTGTGCGTTCAGAGATGCTCTTCTGCATGCCTTGGTTGTAACGAGTGGTTATTTGAGTTACTGTTGCCTTTCTATCAGCTCGGACCAGTCTGGCCATTTTCCTCTGACCTCTGGCATCAACAAGGCATTTGCGCCCACAGAACTGCTGCTCACTGGATATTTTCTCTTTTTCCGACCATTCTCTGTAAACCCTAGAGATGGTAGTGCATGGAAATCCCAGTAGATCAGCAGTTTCTCAAATACTCAGACCAGCCCGTCTGGCACCAACAACCATCCCACGTTCAAAGTCACTTAAATCACCTTTCTTCCCCATTCTGATGCTCGGTTTGAACTGCAGCAGATCGTCTCGACCATGTCAGTCAATCAGTCAGTCAGTCATTTTCTACCGCTTATTCCATAGTGGGTCGCAGGGAAGCTGGTGCCTATATCCAGCAGTCTATGGGCGGGAGGCGGGGTACACCCTGGACAGGTCGCCAGTCCATCGCAGGGCAACACACAAACAACCATGCACACACTCATTCATACACCTAAGGGCAATTTAGAGAGATCAATTAACCAAACAGGCATGTCTTTGGACTTTGGGAGGAAGCTGGAGTACCCGGTGAGAACCCACGCATGCACGGGGAGAGAATGCAAACTCCTTGCAGAAAGACCCCCCGGCCGAATCGAACCCAGGACCTTCTTGCTGCAAGGAAACAGTGCTACCAACTGTGCCACCGTGCAGCCCTTGACCATGTCTACATGCCTAAATGCATTAAGTTGCTGCCATGTGTTTGGCTAATTAGAAATTTGCATTAAAGAGCAGTTGGATAGGTGTACTTAATACCACCTACAACCACATACATGGAGGTACATGGAAAAGGGGCGTAAAAATATTTCCGCATGCCACTGTAATGAGCACAGAATAATTGAATGTGAAACATAGTCACAGTGTCATTTGAGAGTACCTTGTCTAAAGGAAGACAGTACGCATAGAGGATGTCATCAAAGCCATGATCAGCATAGAAACTGGCCTCTGCTAGGGTGGAAACCACTATACATCGTCGTGATCCACCTGTCATGATGTCAGCACACTCACTGCAGAAACACACACACACACAGAGAGAGAGAGAGAGCATGTCAGCATCCCTCACATACAACCTGATGAACACATCAGTGCTAGGAGTGCAGTTCCGTACAGGGTTTTGTGGGTCTTCATGTGCGGTCGGAGTTGGACTCCCAGTTTGTGGCAGCGCTCTCTCATCCTCTGCGCGTTTCTCTTCACTTTGTCCACATCCACCACCAAAGCGGGGGTAAACAGGGCGGAAACAGGCTCTCCCTCCATACTGGTGCCTATTTATATGCAAATTAATTATTATGCATGACTGGTTCAGCAAACATCGAAGAGGTGCCTTTGTTTTGATGAAGACAGAACTATCATTTTGATAAAGAGTTCTGCTCACAAACAGCGTTTTCTTTTTCTGTGATCTAATAATCCTGCCCAGGGTTGTGTAATACAGAACTTTGCACCTTGGAAACTTACTATACGTTTTTATACCGTTATTGTGCATAAAGTACCGCTACACTTGAACAAAATGCATCTAACCACACAAACAGCAGAGGATCAATAACTGTGTAGAAAACAAAAGCTTTACCTTTCAGAAGCAGAAAATCAGAACAGTATCACGAGTATTGGGTCACTCAGCTACGGTGTCCTTTAGGGGCCAACATCCCCTACCGAAATGTGATTTCTTGACGGGTAAACGTTTCTATTTAATTCCTTTTGCGTTATGTCCAGACACCACCAGGTTTCTTCAATTATTGATTACAATCTGAAGATATATAAACGCATGTTTTTAATTGTAACATTTAATGCTTATATTCTATTTTAAATAGGTTGCTAATTGAGTATTTTTTATTTTATAAGGTAACTGAAGTGCAGTAGCAAACGTAGTTTTTAAACTTTGTAGAAATTATTGGACTTTATTTTTCAATTTTTGCATTTGTGCATTTTTTTCTCAAGTAATGTTGCATGTGCTTAAAGCATTGCTTTCACAGTCTAATCTTTGCTGCCCTCGTATGGACAAACAATCATCAAACAACCCTGAGCAGATCGTAGTGCAACTGATGTGTGCATTGAGAGGCTGCACAGTCCAGCAGATAAAACAACATTCAAACCAAGACCAGGTCTATTGAAACTCATTCCCATCTCTGTAAAAATAAAAATACATCTTGTATCTTATATTTATGATTCAACAATCTCATAAATGCCCGATACAATTTCTGAATTATAAAATACAGATATCAGCTGTTCAGATAGAAACCTGATATTTGACTTAGTTAATTAGTTAAAAGATGAATATCGGAGGGCTAGATGTCCATCAAATGTTACAGGAATTTCAAAGCTGGTGACTTTTATAAATCAGTATGCATCTGCCCGGTTGAATGGGAGAGACAAGAGGACACACCATTCCTCTTGTCTCTCCCATTCAATTTTAAAGCAGAGCTAAGAGAAAAAGGCCTTTTGGTCAGACAATATCAATACTTCTTTTTGTATTCTCTGTGGCACTAGTGGCCTTTATTTACATAATTCAGACAGGAAGGGGCAAAAAGAGAGAAGACAGGAAGACATGCAGCAAAGGTCTAAACATGGGGACTCGAACCCCAAACGGTTGCATCGAGGAATAGTAGTTTCCATCACCTGCAGTATATGGTGTAATAGAGTGGGTGATGGACACTGCTATTATTTTATTGTCATTACATAATTAGGACATCCAGCCATAATTATGAAAAACTCAAAGTTGGAATTTTCAAATTAATGCTGCTGCAACAGAGGATTGTTGTTCTAGGGTTTTTTACATGGCCAATAATTGAGAAGAGTTTTTTTTAGCTATAGCTTCTAAATAGAGCATGTTGATATAGCAAAAATTACTTTTTGTATACACTTTCCTCACTAGGTTTGCTCTCGGTGTCAAATTAAAAAATATATTTTAGTAAAGATCTACACAGAGAATTTTTCTTTTTGTTTAAACTTCTAGATTGGTAGATTAGGTATCAGTAAATATTTAAATGATTGGACAAAGAAATTACAAAAACAAAAAGAAGTTTTTCTGCAAAAGCAAGGCAAATTGAAACTAGGCATAATTTAAAGGGCAGATCTCATATCTGACCCGCCCCCCACCCCCCCTATGTATGCTCAACCCAGACCCAGTGGACTGTGTGAAAGCAACAATTCAGTGGGCCATATTGGTTTACTGACCCAGCAGCTCTCTTACAAATAGGCATTTTATTAAAACTCAAATGCTGATAGGTTTTCACTGATTGAGATAAAAATCTTGAAATCTGCTTGAAGGGTTAGAAAAGAGACTAAAAAGAAGCCTGTCTTTCTACATAGGCTGCCATTTTGAACCAGCAACAAGCAGAACAGGCTTTCCTGAACCACTTCCACAAGGAGAAATAAGAAATGATAAGATGGTAAAATGATGATTTATAATAATGTTAATGTCATTGAATTGTGTCAATGACTTTGGTTCCTGGGTGTTCCTGAGTTCACTTAAACATAATACTAGCTTTTTACATGCTAAGTAGTTGGCACAAGTTAGTGCTAGCTATGTTTAATATTCACAACTTGACCAAAGAACTGGTTATTAAAATCAATATAGACAGAGAGACACAGACAAGGAGGATGTTCAGGTTAGAGTGATTAAGGATTGAGATGCAAGTAGATGCAGTAGAGTTTTGATTACGCTGTTCAATGAGATCTTAGAGAGCGAGAAGATGGCTGAGGAATTGCAAAGTGTGCTGGGACCAATTTCCAAGAACATGGGAGATGTGCAGAGTTGTAGAGACTATGGAGGAATAAAGTTGATGAGTCATACAATGAACATATGGGAAAGAGCAGTGGAAGCTAGACTGAGGTCAGAAGTGAACATCTGTGAGCAGCAGTATGGTTTCATGCCAAGAAAAAGTCCTACAGATCCAATATTTAGTTTGAAGACATCAATAGAAGTACAAAGAAGGTCAGGGAAGTGGCACTGAGCCCCTTCTTGTTTGCTGTGGCGACAGACAAATTGACAGATGAGGTTAGACACAAATCTCCCTGGACTATGATGTTTGCAAATGACATTATCATCTTTGGTGAGAGCAGGGAACAGGTGGAGGAAAATCTAGAGAGATGGAGGTTTGTCTTGGAAAGGAGAAGAATGAAGGTTAGCCAGAGCAAGACAGAATACATGTGTGTGAAAGAGAGGGACCCAAATGGAGCCGTGAGCTTAAAGGGTGTTTAGTTTACAGTAACTGAAATCATCATGTATCCAGGACAAATGAACACTACACCTACTATCACAATGCAAACACAGGACACAGTGTAGCGGGTCACACTTTAGTCTTTATTTAAACGTACTGTAAACAGATTTCACTGTTTCTTGCTTATGTGTAATCGACCACAGCATTTGTGTGTACCTGCTTGGTATTCATGTGGAACATTTCTTGGTCAGGGCAACATTTTATGTTTTTTATATCCAGAATAAACTACCACAATAACAGTAAAATATTAAGTAAAAACAATGTTTTCAGAACATCCCAAACAGCTTTTAGCACCATTAATGTAAATACTAATGTTTTAAAAGAAGAGATTGTGTGTAAGGTTTGTCAAAGAGAGAATGATAGATAAATGTTTGTTGCTGCAAGCTAAACATGATAAAAAAATAACTGTGTAAAACTTATAGTGTGCTTGGTTATGATACAATAATCTTGAATCTCTCCTGTGGGATACCTACTGTGGCAGTGCTGACAAGATTTTTAAATGGACACACTGGTTCTGTATGTCTGGAAGTGTTTTAGAGTTGGACTCGAATAAGCTCATTTCAATTTTGCAAACAAATTTTATTCCCCAACAACACAATATGGAGCTACCTCAGTGCTTTTCATCCAGGAATGATAATAGTAACAGAGTTACATCTGGTGCCTCTGTGTGGGTTTAACATGTACACTGAAGGAGCTGGTCCCTCTGTCATTCAATGGTTTCTAACACTATTGTGCAGAGCACTGGAGTTCCTCACTAGCAAATCCAGCGGATGAAGCGCTCAAAGAAAGCGGATTTCCCCAGCACAGAGAAGTCCTCGCCTCTAAAGATGGCCGACGAGTCCCCCAGTGACACCTTGCGCAGCACCTCTTCGTCGGTGTCGCTTCCCAAGGCGATCACAGTGGGAACGCCTTCAGCTCTCTTCATGGCGGACACGCCCTCATCCAGCTGGTCGGTGGAAGTGATTCCATCGGTGATGAAGACAAAGGCCACCTCAGCATTGCGTCGTGATAACCGTTGACTCTACAAATGCAAAGTAGAACAGCAGGTTAGCATTTGAGAAAAAGTGCCAAGACAAACAGCAAGCGATAAAACATTGATCATAACAATCTAATCACTTTTTTTGGGTCATAAAGTTAGAAAAAACACACACAAAACTGGTATAAACTAATATTAATTAAAAAATCCGTATTATGTAATATTTACCAATTTAGTAATATAAATATTCATTTCTGTTCAAATTAAATAGAATTGACAAAACACCTGTTAATGTTGACTTTCTGAATGAATCAGTGCTTTTATTCTGAAGAAGAAAAAGTGAATAGAAGTCAATTTATTATGAGTTTGACAGTGAGATAATTAGATGGTGAAGATAAGGTACGTTTACTATCTTCTGAAATGACCTAAAGTCATTAAAACAGAATTTAGTTTGAGAAAATCCTGTGTGGACATTTTTACAATGCCAAAGCATAACTTTGGCTATAACTATGAAAGCTATACCAGCATTCAAAAAACTTTCACAGACTGTGGCTTACTTTCAGACCGAATTAAGTTAGTTATGAAGACTCGACTTAAGACTTAATTAACCAGCTAATTTTTACTTGTTTAGTGAGTACGTCTCAGACTCAAATCCCTATTCTTGGCTGGTAGCAACTTGTTTAAATCTAACATATAAGTAAATCATGAAGGACAGTAACTCTGGACAAATGTTGTCGAAAGCCTTACAAAAAATTTAAAAGTGAAAAAAGTGTTTGAATGTTAAGCTTCGTGTTAACATGGAGCCAGATTCACTGTTAGACCCAGCATTAGCATAGGCTTGTAACTTGTTTGTTTGAACGTACAGTACCTGTTTGATCACCAGATTGTTTACAGCATAGATGATGGCGTTGCCCAAAGCAGATGAAGAATCCAAGTAGTTCACAGCTGCCAGTGAATCCACAATCACTGTGAGATTATGGGTGAGAGGGAACTCTTCCTTGTGGTCTCCTATGCTGCCAAACTGCAGCAGAGCCAGGCGGGCCTTGCTGTCATCAGTGGGCCCGTCTGCCAGGGTCAGGCGACGTGCCACATTTTCAATGAACTCTTTGGCCCTACGGTGGTTCTCCAGGCCCATTCTCTCAGAACCATCCAACATGAAAATCACATCCACTGGCCTCTGGACACAGCTAGCCACAGCAGGCTCTAAAATAGACCCACACACATACACAGCGCAGTGTTCAGTCAGCAACAGCTGGAGCACAGATGTTCAAAAGTTAAAGCAAGCTGGGGAAAAAAATACAATAACATGCAACAACTCTTTACATGCCAGCAGCGATCAAGGCTATTAATTTTTAACAAAAACTGCACTGTCTGAATTAGCTCTGCTATTTTATTTTCTTGCGAACATATAAAGATCGATTACATTCCATTTTATTCAAAACAACATTGTTCACATCTGATAGGTGCAGTCACGGAGCTGGTTAAATAACATTTAGTTAAAGCTACAAGGTGGTAATTTCTTTCTTGTCATCAAACTTTACAGACCAAGCAACAGGCTGTAAAAATCGTGCACCAGTCAAGAGTATAACATACAAAATTTCCTTCTCTCTCTGAGCCAATGAAATCACCCAAACATACACATACAAAAGCCTCTGACTATTATACAAAATAATATAATATGTATTTATAGCCTGCTATTTTTCGTGTGTAATTACTTGTAACCATAAACCGTTCACGGGGAATAAAAGTAAAGGCTGTAACCATGGATATGTGCAAAACAGCAAACAAAATGGCGAACATTTCAATGATTCAGAGAGTCCATGATTCACAGTGGAAACGAGGCTTCATCACAGAGCCACTGTACAAAAGTAACATGAATGGATCTACAGTCAACACCATCAAAAGGATGACATCTGTTTTCCATTTTAACTGAAAATGGCTCTCGACTAATATGGAAGAACATCATATGTATACATAATTAACACATATTTTCTGTGAGACTGAAAACACATTATGTCGGAAATATTTCTAGCGAGAAGAAAGCATGACACACATTTCAATTTTTTTCCCCATTACATCTACATAAAAAAACAAGCCTGCTCTCAAAGCTTCATAGAGTTATTTTCACTGGCCTGTATGTGTATTGCACCTGCTGAATAAAAATTATTTCAACAAAAATCGGTTATTTCAGCAAGCTTATTCGTTCTCATTTAGGCGAGGTAGCATAATTAGCACCATAACACTAGCAAAGCCCAAAGGCTTTCTCAGGGTCTCCCATAAGGTCTCCATAGACATATTTAAATGAGTCGATGAACAGATTGGTCCACTGCTCCCTGTCCACTCCCTGGGTGAGTTTGGCTCTCTGGGCTGTGTACGCCATGGTTGCTATGCCAACACCGTACTGCTGTTCACTCAGGCTGCTCAGCAGGCTGGCCACACCCTCCAATGAGGTGGGGACTAAAGAGGGGCTGCCTTCTTCGGCCAGCGGCTTCCAGGGGGACGGGGTTTCCCCCACAGTGACGCCCCCTCCTGCAACAAGTGGGTGGAACAACATTGTGGGAGGGGTCCCACAAATGTATCAACAGAGCCAGTTATGATGCTGAAGGCACACCGAGATGGTCTAAAATGGCTTACAGCTTAATGATTTAATTAAATGTTGTGTTGAAAAGACAGGGGCAAAAAGCCTCCTGTTAGAAAACACATTTTATACAAGAGAAACATGCCTGCAAATGCACTTATTCGATTTCAATTTCAAAAATGGAGAGTAATATACAATATTCAGTAAAATCCAGACCAGAGTCCTAAGAAGCCATTTGAGATAGACTTAATTTGAAGCCAACTGAGGCCTAACAGGGCTGGCCTGATGTATAAACAAACTTGGTTACTGCTTATGGTCCCATGCAGGCCTAAAAGGCCCGAAAAAGATTAAAATTCTTAACAAAGATATTCAGTGACTGTATGCTGTACAACAAGTCAGCAGTCTTCGCTATGATTATGTAGGCCAAAAACATTCAAGTTAATGTTATTTTTATTCGTCAAATGTACTGAAAAACTAAGTTAGGGATTTTTATTAGCTTTAAACCATAATTATCAAAATTAACAGAAAGTAAACACTCGTTATATATCAGTCTGTTTGTAATCAGTGTTTATAAAAACTTTCAGAATTTCATTTGGTTTATAAAACCAAATGATATTCAGCTTGGGGCCTCCACACAAACTCGGGCCAGCCCTGCAAAAAAAAACAAAACAAGGGTCCTCATACCTAGAAACATCAAATAAAATTAGTCTTACCTGATTTACAAGGAAGATCGGGGCATACGATGACAGGATCTAACAAAAAAAATGACAGTGAAAAACGGTTCAAAGATTATCTTTGAACACACACTAAATAAACATGCAGTACATATAGTATGTATCCACTGTATGATTTTACCAGGGCAGAGCACGGTCTCAATCTTGTCAATGAACTCCTCTGCCACGAGATCTGCAAACCGTCTCATTCCCATCACTCTGCCTTCCTTCTGGCAGGCAATGCTTTGCAGACTCTCATTCTCCTCAATCTGCTCAAACATGTCTCCGATACCAATGGCACTCACATCAACGTTGGTGTCTCTGTTAACATGGATCAGTACACACAAAAACAAACACAAGCTCTGAGATAAGAATCTTTTTTTTTACATTTATAACAAGTTCTAGTCCCAAATTTAAAAAAACATAGCAGCAGTCGCACCTGCACAGATATGTGAGTAGTGTGTCGTCATCTCTCGGGTCAAAACGTCCATCCGTAATGACAACAACTGTTACATTGGCTTTGGCTCTGCGGCTGTCTCTGATCAGGTTGTCATAGGCAAACTTAAGAGCAGATGGCGTCCAGGTTCCTCCTGCAATCCACTCTAATCGTTTCATAGCGTCCTGGACAGTACAGGGAAGAGGACATGGGCAATGGGTTTGTTAAAAATTGGCAAACAGAAATACCAAGCTAATTGCTGTATATCTGCAACAATATTTCTGAAATGCAATTTTTAGCTTAAAGGCTTGTTTAATAAAGACTTCATGGTGGTAAAGTGTGTTTATACCCCCATCACACATATGCCTTTACGTTTCAATGGCATAGGAACAAACTATGCCATAGATAAATAATGATCAGGCATCACTTTACTACACACTTGACACACTTGATACACAATTTGATCACCAAATAAGCCAGACTGCCACTGTTTTTGTGGATGTTGAAAAATTCCATCACATGAGCACTGCTGCTCTGGATTCTGTTGCAAATGCCAATCTAATATCACAGTAATGACCCAATACTAACAACAATTATGGCTACACTATGTGTCTGTATTGATAAAGATTCACTCACCTGGATGCTTGAAACCCCATCCTGACACAGCAGAACACAGCGAATACACATGCACTATTCAAAATATGAGTCCAGGCAAAGCGACATATAGACTTCCAAGATGTAACACTACTTGATGTTTCGCCAAAACGTCTTTCCTGATGTTTAGATCCACATAACACATTTTCAGAACACCAGCATACATGGCACGAGTGGAAACAATGTGGGAGCAGCTTAAGAGAAAAGAATTATGGACAAATAAAGTCACCGGCTGGCTCAAACTAAGAGGCAACCATGAAAGCTAACAAATTTTTGGACACTGCAGTATCAGTGCATTTAAATGATTGGAAACATTTAAAAAAAGGCTCTGTTGGCAGCGCTCAGCAGAGCTAGCATGGCAACCATACTGGTATTAGAGGAGATCCGGCAACATGCAGTACTTGTTAGTGCTGTTTTACAAGCAAAAAAAGTCACTCAAGTTAAAGTAAGCTTAAAAATGTAGAAAACGAAGACTAAAAATAACTTGACTATTTAAACCCTAAACTCAAAAATTACAACTTTAGAAAAAATTCGAAGACAAAGCTGCTGTCTCACTGTTACCTAACTCGCCTTGTTTACTGGCATATAAAAACAAGCTTTTTTGGGTCTAAATGTAAAAAAATTAAAATGCATGTTTGGGGAATGTCTTTGAAGTATTTGTGTCGCTTTTAATGTACTTCTGTTTTGTATAGTGCACGTGTTTTGGGATGAAGGGTAAGGAATTCCCAGTTCTAAGAAGGCCTGAAAAAGTTTCTCTTTCTGTGATGACATTATATCTTTTCTATTCTTCCATATTTAAAAATAAACTAACCATCTAGAGATGGAAATCCAGTGCTCCATGAGTACCCCAATGTTGTCAAATATGTTTTATAAATATTAAATGAAATTAACCAGAAAATAGGTAGGTCTGCCATCATTGGGTGCTTATCCAAGCATTAAGAAATTCCAGAAGACTGAATCTTCATCAGCACAGACAGAGCGCCTCCATAGGCTAGTATGAGAGTAAGTAGTGCTACTGTCAGATCATTGCTCCAACATATAAGTAGCAGTTGTGTAAAGTCTATAGCAGTGCTGCATAGGTGCAGCTTATTTTGGATCTCAGAGTTGTGATGTGTATACTTCAGTTCCAGATGCGTTTGTTCCTTCTCATGATGTGGAAAATTAAAATCAGACTCTAAATATATTGTCTAATTTGTTGGAAAATTAAAGTTAAAATCTTTCGCACAAGAGTTGCAGAAGATTTCAGCTTTCAGCTTCCAATTCAGCTACCAATGCACAACATTTCTTAATGCAAAACAGGACATTGTCCTTGAAGACAAAAAAAAGAGCAACATAGAACTAGTGTTAGATTTGATCACTGTTTAACTTCTTGCAGCCAACAGGATGAAAGAGTGATCTGTGATTTCAACTAAAAAGTAACGTTGCTGTATTGTACATCTGTGTTTATTTCTGTCCCAGTGCTTTCCAAACCTTAAAAGCCGTCAATGAGTTGATCTTGGGGTCGTTGAGTTGGATTGCTTGGAAGGTCCCACTGTGACTGTACTGTACAACACCAACCCTTGTGCCTGTAAAAGTAAGGGGCTTTCTTAATAGAGTGCTTAATTTGGGGAATGCTCTTGGACGTTTTGGTGTTGCAATTTGACATTTGAACCTGTTTCAGACTGAGGGTCTTTGGCAAAAGATCCCAGTCTATTGATGGTGTTGATGACAAAGTTCTTTTCCAAGGTGAAGTTGGTGAGACCCACAGACTCAGAGCTATCAATAACAAAGACAATATCCAAGGCTCCACAGCGTTTCTCACAGTCTGAAGATTTAAACAAAGGCATCCAGTAAGTAATAAACACTTACAGAGGTTTTAGATGGTTGTATACTAGTAACCTATCTCACCACAGCAGCCGCATGTCTCTCTGATGTAGTTCATAACATCACATTCCTACAGAAAGAAACAACATCCTGACCTTTAAAACCCCAGAGTTTGTATTTTATTGATAAAATGTGATTAGACAATGTGTTCTCACAGTAAGTCCAGGATCTCCCTCTGGGCCATGATATCCCTGTAGAGGAAGAATTCATTCATTTCCCTTTGAGCTCTCTGGTGTGTTAGAAATACTACTGTCAGCAGATAATGCTAAGTAATGTTCTTCATTGACTTACATCACGACCAGGATCTCCTCTTGGTCCTCTTAGTCCAGGTTCCCCCAAGGGCCCTGGTTCACCCTGGTGAAGGCAAAGGAGTCACTTAGTTGTGATGTTAAGTAAAACCGCGTCTATAGTTACATTTATGAAGTTACTTACTGGCTCTCCTGGGGTTCCTTTATTTCCAGGTTCTCCCTTCTGACCACAGTCTCCTCTGCTGCCACGGGGTCCACGATTGCCCTTGTCCCCTCTATCACCCTACAGTTAAGCAGAAACATTTTATGTCAGTTAACCCCACAAGATAGGAAATTGGAATTTTGAAGATGTCTGTGTGACTATGTATTTTACTGGATCTCCTCTTGTTCCAGGATAGCTAAAGCCAGGTCTTCCAGGGTCTCCCTGTCGAGAAAGTAAAAGCAGATGTGAAATAAACTGAGAATAATATTCCTGTGGACACAAAGACAAATCCACTGCTTCTAACCTTTGGTCCAGGTTGTCCGGGCTCTCCTCTTGGTCCCACATCACCAGGGTCTCCTCTGGTACCCTAAAGTTCAAACAGTGTCAAAGCAGTAGCTAGCTTTGTGAGACCTTTTGAAATGGTTCCTCAATGTGACTTTTGAATTACATTTCTTCCAGGATCCCCTGTTGCTCCTGGTGGTCCCCTAGGTCCTGGCAAACCAATGTCTCCCTGTTTAGATCAAAGAAAATGGAGGTTGCACTGAAATAAAGCTTTAGAGTACATTGACAAGTATATACTGTTGACCAGACACCAATTTATGTAATAAAATAGGTCTTTCTACCTTTACACCTTTGCTTCCTGATTCCCCAGGAATTCCTCTCAAGCCCTCTGGCCCCATTTCACCCTGAAACAAAATTATATCAGTCTTCAGCTGGATGGTGCAATTTTGAAGATAAGTTATACAAAAAGTTATACACAAAGTCCCCAAAGTCCTTGTCAATAACCACATGAACACCTACCTTTTCTCCCTTGGAACCATCTGGTCCAGGATCCCCTTTAGGCCCATAATCTCCTCTTCTTCCCTACAAAACAACAGTGATTGATGCCATCAGGCAGCACAACGATAGAACATGCACAAAAACATTTGAATGGAGTTCAATTGGATATTCTTACTTCCTCGCCTCGTGCTCCTGAACGTCCAGGGGCTCCCTAGTAAAGAAAACGTATAGATCAACCACTCATAGCATGGGACAGTTTATGCTTTAATTGATTAATCTGTCCCAAGCAACTTACAGGTAACCCTTTAGTTCCCGGAAAGCCAGGTGATCCAGGACTTCCCCTCTCTCCCTGCAGATGAAACATCAGATTTTAAGAATTTAGCTGCAGCACTGACAATTTTGTGGAAAATTTCTGCTTTCACACTCTGTTTCTGGTTTACCTGTGCTCCAACGTCTCCATCTGAGCCAGGGGGACCAGCTCTTCCTGGGCGCCCAGGGTCACCCTAGAAACAACAATGGGGTGCATGGGTAAGATATTATGGTTTTTACAAAAAAATGTGGAAATAAGACGTACCTTCTCTCCATCAGTTCCTGCAGGACCACGTTCCCCGACGTCTCCGGGGTGACCATCAGGACCCTGAAAACCATTTGACCCTGATTGTAAATAGACTATAAACCATTGAATTAGAGATGCTCCAATTGCCTTAAGCGATTATAAGTCTCATACTCTGTCGCCTGGATCTCCTTTGCAACCTGGAGCACCAATACGTCCAAATTTGCCCTGAAAGTAGGAAAAGATTGTAAAAATGTACATTAACAAAGAACTCTAGAAGTAAATTTAAAAGACCATAATCTCTGCAAGGTACAGAACAAAAGCGCTATGATCAAAACTTTACCTTTTGTCCATCAGTTCCGTTACGTCCTGGAATACCAGCCACACCCTATTGGCAGTAAAGGAGCACAGTTAGAGATAGTGGCACTCGTTAAAACCCAGTACTAATAGGCAACAAGTCTGAAATCATCAAAAAAACCTACCTTTTTCCCCTGAGTTCCAATCTCTCCCTGTGTTCAGACAGAAGATCAAAACATGGTTATCAGCCATGTTTATTGGCTTCTGACAAACCTTAAATGTCATCAAGACCAACAAACTAAATTCCCACAAAATTAAGCTGAAGCCTTACCTTCTCGCCTTTTGAACCTAGTTCACCCTACGAAGAGAGGAAAAGAAAAAACATTTTTTTACATTTTAGTGCTACTCAATGCTCAGTTAAAATTGGTTGGTGAGAGCCTCTTACCTTGGTACCAGGCTGACCGATAGGACCTTCAATGCCAGGGTCACCTGGGCGACCTTTTTCTCCTTTAAGTCCTGCATCACCATTGTCTCCTTTAGCTCCCTGTGTCCAACAAGTTTAAACATCATTAATAATGGAAAGTGGCTGAAATATTGTGAAATTATTAGTGTGTATGTATAAAACTGACTTTCTGTCCTCTGTGGCCTTTTGGACCGGGCTGTCCTTTTGTCTCCAGACAGGACACGTTGTAACACTAGTAATGAAAAGAGAAGCATTCAGTAAGGATATAAATAACAAATTGTAGTCTAATTTTATGATATTCATGATATAATTCAAGGAAGTCTTACGTCTACAAACGCCATATGTCTCTGTAAAAAAAAAAAAGAAAACCAATCTAAGTACAAGTATTAAAAACTAAGTTTAATGTATGAGAGTATGTTTGAGCATTACTATTGTCTTAATAATGCGGTCCATTGTCGCAGTCTGTATAATAGGTTTGCCCTGGCTAAGATCCACAGCCATGTAGTCGTTCCTGTAGATCGATGCTGGGGAGTTGGCGATCTCCTTCAGTCCTGTCTCTTCAATGTTCCTTGATGCTGCCACAACAAATATCCTGATGCCCTTATCACGAGCGTCCTCTGCCGACACTTTGATGCCGCCGCATGGATTTCCAGTTACATGGCCATCAGTGATTACCACCGCGAAACGGAGGGGTGTGGGGTTTGAAGGTCCTAGCAGCATCTCCTCTGACATTCTTCTGAGAGCACAGTCAATGTAAGTGCCTTTTCCAAGGTAACGAATGCTCCTGAGACGCTGGAAAAATGAACAAGGTGAGCATCAGAATGTGGGGAAAAAAAAGATATAAATGAATTTGATATTGTTGTTAGTGCCAGACGGGTTGCTCTGATTATTTCAGAAACCATCTCTCGGGTTTACAGAAAATGAACCGAAAAAAGGAAAATACCAAGTGTGTGGCAGTTGTGCTAATGTAAATGCCTTGTTAATGATTGAAGAGAATGGGATGACTCGTTTGAAGGGATGGGAAGTCAACAGGAGCTCAAATAGCCACTTTTAAAAATACCATTAGGAGACAAAAACCCCGAAAAAAGGCAGATTTTTCAGCAGCAGGCCCCCAGATGCCCCCGTCAGCTAAAAAACAGGGAAACTGGGGATAGAAATTCCACAGGTTCACCCATAATGGCTAAAAGTAGATGTTGTTTTGATACATCTCAACTTTAACTGCAACATTCATATTAGTAGGGTCAGAATTTGGAGTAAACAGCATGATAGATTGGATCTATACTGGACAATATCAGTTGGAGTGATGTGGAGCAAATTACTTGGCATATTTCAGGCCCCATAGCACCAACTAAATGTTTAAACGGCACAGCCTACTTGAGTATTCCTACTGACCATGTCCATCCCTTTAAGACCACAGTGTAAAAAATGGCTGAGCCAGGATAATGCCAGCCCCACAAATCTCAGATCAATTTTTGAAATGACAATGTTTTTATTGTACCCTTTGTTCTACTACTTTCCAAAATCATTATAAAACCGAAAAAAAAAAACCCCCAAAAAAACACATTTCAAACATAATCAAGGGATTTCTTGGTGGGAAATATGAGTGATGTAACCAACATGTGACGTTGCAAAACCATACAAATACTAAGGCTGCACAATTTATAGCCTGTATATCGTCACCACAATATGAGTGTGTACAATATTCATATAGCAAAGGACTGTAGTGCAATAACTGTTGGCTAATATGTTCCAAGTGTTATGAACTAGCATTTTACATGCTAATGTACTGTTTAGCCAGTTGGACACAGTCTCACAGCAGCAGATGCTCACAACGGACACAAATGACATTGCCTAAAATGCAACAGGTCACAGAGTGATGGAAGCATATATGAAAAGAAGAAGAAAGAAGAAGGCAAGCATACATTGCAACTGATATCGTCGTGGCAGTATTTACCAATATTATTGCCATCCCAAGATTTTCTAATGTCATGCGACCCTCACAAATACAAATGTAATAGTAGGAAATACCTAAAATCCCTAAAATGTCTTTTACTAATACAGTACACAAATTAAGGAAGGAAAACTTTTCCTGTGTGTGTCTCCAAATTGCACTTTTAGGTTGTTTTTAGTGTTGTCATGAGTTCAGCTCACATTTTTAAGAACTTTGAACTGTGGAACGTCAAAGGAATGCAAATCGTATTTAGGTGGTGAACGATGAACATGAATAAGTTCATTTTAACATTGCTAAACAGAATAAAGAAATTGTTATTGTAAATGAACAGGGAGAACACAGGTTGTTTTTAAGTTATTAAAAAAAGACGGATTTAACTATTCTGTATCCAGAATTTGTGCTAAGCTAAAGGAAGTAGCTGCAGCATCAAGAAAACAAGCATATTTAAAGGTCTGAGAGGACTCTCAGCCATTAAACAGAATTGTTCATCATTTTTATAGCAAATATTTTAACCTGAAACACTAGAGAAGCACAGGTGCTGCTGCAACATAACTTAGGAATAAGCACAACATTTAGTATTTTCAACAGCAACATCTGTCTTTACCTAAAGTTTACACATGGATGCAGTGAAGAGGCTAAATTGAGACAATGTTTCTTTCTAAGGTTTAAACATAGGCCTCAGATATGTTGGGCTTTTGCTGTAGCGAATGGAGGTTAGTGAAATAGGTCTGTGTGACTTTGTGTCTTACAGTGATAAACTCGCTCCTGGCCTGGATAGGGCTGAAAACCTCCTGAGTCTGGGAGAAGTGCAGTCCACCAATATTCCAGCTGATTTTAACAGTGCCCCGGACTTCATCATCGTTCAAACGCTGTACAAACTGCTCCGTGAAAATCTACAGGAAAGAAGAGACAGAACATTATACTACAGTACACTGTGAAGAAATCTATGATCAGATACCGTTTAGAAAAGACATCAACTGTTGGGTTTAGGTAAAAGACTTTTCACATTTCAACTTTTTCCAAAGCGATACATCAAAGCCAGTGGGTAAAAATGAAATAAATAACATGACTTCTACAACCAGTGTTCCCACACCTTGGTCAAGATCAAATTCAAGAACCCTTTGAGAACTTTTCAGCACCAACTGCCTCAAATTCAAGGACCATGCGACTACTGCTACTGCCGAATATGTTGTCAATAAACAATTTTAATTCAATGCAAATTCAATAAAAAAACGAAATGACGTTGTTGGATCAGAATCAATGAAAGAAGGTGGACTGACCGTATAGCCAACATTCATATTAATAATATTCTAGTGTTAGTATACTAGTAATAGTATTTTTTATTAATGCAGTTTTCTCATGTCCAAAATATTGCATTTACAGCAGTAATACTGTTGACCTTTTGTGATGCACCCAGCAGAAGTGATTGTCCTTTGAAAACCACTCAGCATAGCTTCCTTTGGCAAGCAATTCTGAAACTTTCCAGGCATGGCATCACACACCGACTCAACAAGACTGGCAATTCACCAATTCACTCGCGAGAACATTGCACGCACCGATGCATGTGCTGTTACACACACGTTAGCTACGTTGGACTACATACAAGAAACACAAGAAGGCAATGATGAAAAAAAACTAATGGCACGTCGACAGGACAGCGGTCATCATCCATTTGAAATTTTAAACTCCAAAAAAACATTCAAAGACTTTGAAGGATGGGTGTCTTTTTATGACTGTTTTCAAAAACTTTCCAGGGCCTTGAACTCATGTTTTCAAATGCACTAACATTCAAGGATTTCAAGGACCCATGGGAGCCCTGTACAGCTTATGAAGCTGCCACTATCTGTACTTTAGTTTCATTCTTTTAAGACAAGTACTTAAAATTACTACTCACTAGAAAACAGAAATGTGAAGGTGTTACGTCAATGGCACAGCACTGTTAAAATGTTACACATTAACAGACAGAACGGAGATGTTTTCTGTTATTCTACTTTGTTTTAATTTACTTTTCTTTTAGCTTTTCTTATCTTAAGGTCAATTAACTCAACAATTTACTCTTTTTTTTTATAGTGGTAGCATTCTCACACTGAAAATAAAAAAAAATGCAATCTTTAATTTCAGAACATTATTAGTATGTTGAAAAAAATCTATTACTTTCACATAATACCTGGTGCTACAATAACTGACAATCCAAATAGTTTCTATAAATGAAATAAAACTAAAGTATTTTTGTAATTCTTCTAATACAAATATTAAACATTACAGAAAAGATAAAGATTACAAAAATAGCAACTGTGGCAAACAAGATGGGACGAGAATCAAGGTTTCTTTTGCCATTGCAAACAGTGAGGATGGTAATGGAGGTTTGAAGTAATCTCCATGGCTCACCGTTGGAGTAATGGAGTCAATATTTAGTGTGTGGTTATTCAATTGGAATTAAAGACTACTTTACTCTAAGGCTTACACATTTTCACCAAAGATATTAAAAACTGTGGAGGGGGGCTGTAACATTGAGGTTGGGCAAAATCACAAAATTATTCAGAGGTAAAGAGAAGAACAATAATTTGACTTCCAACCACTCATTGTTACAAAATGTCTTTTTTTGGTTAACTTTGGTTCATTATTCAACACCAATGTTCATTGGTATGGTAGAAAACAAAACTTCCTCCTAACACATTAAAATTACATAGATGAATTAACAAAAATGTCATTCTTTATGTATTTCCTCATTTTAATATGCGCTAATGTTTTGATATAAAAATGATTTTAAGCTATTTATATAAGCAACATTTAGAATACACCACTGACCAGTTAGCCATTATTTACGATTTAAACTAATTATGCATTAAATTGGTGATTCACAATAAAAGCATTCACAATATCTTCACAAGAGGTTGGTCAGCACTATTTGTGGAACTAATTTCATTTCATGCTAGTCTCTGATAGTATTTACGTGCATACGTGTCTCAGTATTCTAGCTTAGGATATCTACGGCACCCTCCACATTTATTGGCAACCTTGGTAAATCCAAAGCCTTCAACTTATGCCCTCATTCAACCTTGTTAGTCACAGTTTTCAGTTATTTTTAAACTTTTTTTTCATTATGGCTCTAACTGAAGATATGGGCACGTTTGAGTGATTGTTTCATTTTTGAATTCAGTTCCTTTCTTAAAAAGAAACATGTTTTCTTGTCTTTGCCATTTTGAAGAATGGCTGAGGGAACTGGAGCTCTGTGTCCGTTATAGATAACATTCATTGGTAATTTATCTAATAAAATTGTGGCAGGTAATGCTGTGGGTTTACAGTATCTGATATAATTAATTTTTTAACAGAAAAAAAGTTACATGATTTGTTTCAACTAATTAGCACAAATTAGTAATCGGCTATTTAGCATAACAACTTGAATTAATTATATTTCTATGGTCTATCTGCTAACGTTGCTGTGCAAGGGTCCTACAAAAAGTTAAACTAAATTCGTCTTGCTTTATTTATTCATTAATAATACATATTGTAGTACACTGAACCTTAATGATTTTTGCTGTAAAATATTTCACTTACAGTGACTTTCCTCCTATAGTTTATATGTGATACAGCCTTTTATAACCACCAGACCTGTCTGCTATAAATCAGTTTGTAAAACAATAGATGAAAGAGGAACCTTGATGCTTTCCACCAGCGATCCAGGGGGCGACTCCTGGAGCGCGATGGTCTCAGATGTATCTATGGTGAAGTACAAGTGTATGGGACATTCTCTCTTCTCTGAAAGAAACACACACCAGCGAATATGGTTAAAGCTTGACATAAAACAAAATACATCACTGTTATTGCTGCCGTTGAGAGGGTTGCACTCACGGTTGCACTCTGCTTTTATGGTATTAGTCAGGGTTCCCAAGAGAAGGCAGAGCACGATGGCTTCTAACGTCAGCATCTTCCTCTTCTGCTGTCTGACACATACAGAAAAAACAAGGCGCATACAAGTTAACATCATGGTTGCTCCGCTTCCGGCTATCCATATTGGTAACTTGTAAAATGGTAAAGTTAGACACAAAGACCAATTCAGAAAATAACTGCTTAAATATGGAACCCATCCGCATATGAAAATAATAAAACAAAACAAATTTTTATTTGTTTTGTTACATTTCTCTGATTTGTGTTAGTTTGTTGTCTATAACATTCTGAACAGGATTTCATCCTGATAAGGATGTCAAAAAAACAAACATCATATTGTTGCCCAGAGAACAAAATAGCTACCACACAGCTATACTGATGCTTTTAAAACATTGCTGGAGTCAAACAGAACAGAGCCCTCTGTCCTGAGTTTAAATAAAAGCCTCTAAGGAGAAGCAATTACCAAACTGCAGCAATAAACTGTAGAAATCCAGTTAGCCCCACTAAACCTATCCTCAGTTCAGTTCAGTTTATGAAAAGACTATTTTCAGGGTGTTTATACAAAAGCGAAGTGATTACAGCTACACATTTGGAGCAAACAGAATGGACTTGATTGTATATGCAGCTATAGGCTTTAAATTTGGTCTTTGCAAACAATTAGATTAACAAGTCTGCTGCACTCTAGAGCCAGTCCGTATAGCTGCTGAATGTGGGAGGGAAAATCTTCATCAGTATCATCGCTAAAAGAATGTCTATTTCACTTCTAAAACACAAGTACATTGATTCATCTTTACATAAAGCAGGAATACCAGGGTTCTCAGGGTGCCTAGATCATACCAGTATGACATGGCACCAGATCAAGATGGCAAATGTGCAGAAGAAGGGCTTCATGTAGTCTTTCTGGACCTGGCTAATACATTTGGGTCAGTGCCCGCAAGCTTCTTTGCGCTGCTTTCAGACAAAACCATCCAAGTCACGCTGCATTTCAATTGATAAGGGAGTGCTGGCTGACCTTAAGTTCTTCATCAGAACTGACCCCATACCCACAGTGTCTGAGCAGCTGGGGAAAACCCCTGGAAGTCTCCAGATGTGGTGGTGAGCAACAATGCAGCAACATTGGTGGCAGGGCACAAATGGAAACCAGCCAATGCAGTGGTGGAGGCAATATCAGCCCTCAGACATGATGACATAGTGGGACATGTTCACAAGGAAGAGGAGACGTTAGACTAACAGCTAGACAGATAACCTGGAACTCAGCTAAAGTAACAAAGCACAGGAAGATTGTGGTGGAGGAAATAAGTCGTCAGGGGAGGTGGCAAGGTGGCCCAAGGCAGTCTTACATGGGAAGCAGGGCCAGTGGACACGATGGGACAGTGTGGAGAGGTGAAAGATCAGCTGGAAGGAGGTGTGAGGTATTAAGGCAAAGCGTCTTAGCGTCATCATCAGAGAGACATATGCCATCCTTCCAACACCAACATTTCTTCACCAATTGCTGGGTGAGGATCTAGGATGTACCTTGTGCTCCATGTCAGCGTCGTTCAAACACATCATGACAGGGTGTAAAGTCAGCCACACCTAAGGACGTTACACCTGTCGCCACAACCAGGTCCTCAAAAGCCTTGCCACCACTCTGGAAGAGAAACGAGCTGCTACCAACTTTCTGATACCAACAGAGCGCAAGCTTGTGCGAACTACTTTTGTACAGGAGGGGGCAGAAGTTACCAAAAGCATCTCATTACAACTGAAGCACGATCAGCTTCAACTGGGAAATGCACTTGGATGTTGGCCAGCGACTTGTCTTTCTCACAGAGATTGCAGACACAACCCTCAAACCTGACATAGTGCTCTGGTCTCCTTCTCTGAAGAAAGTGTTTCTCATTAAACTCTTTGTCTCCTGGGAGGACTCAGTGGAAGAGGCCTTTGCTGAACTTGGTAAATGGTGTCTAGTAATAATTCAAGGTTATTCTTTTAAACACAGTTTGTATAGATGGATGCAACTGTGAAAAAGTATTTACCACTCTACAGATTTCTTCTGTTTGTGCTTTTTTGAATGGTCTGTTTAAGATCATGCCACAGCATCTCATTTTTAACAAGGCCACTTCAAAACCTTCATTTTGTTTTGTTTTTTTGCCATTCAGGAACATGGTGTGCTTTGGACTATTGTTTAGCTGCATGACCCAAGTGTGCTGGAGTTTAAGATCACAATCTAATCAAGGACATTTTCCTTTAGGATTTTCTGATACAGTTCATGATTCCAACATTTCCATCAAGTAAGCCAGAAGTCCAGGTCCTGAATCAGGAAAACAGACCCTGACAATCACCATGTTTGACTGTAGGTATGAAGTTCTTTTTCTGAAATGCTGTATTAGTTTTAAACCAAATGTAACGGGACACACAGCTTCCAAAACCTTCCCCTTTTTTCTCATCAGACCATAAATATTGTCCTAAATGTCCTTGGGATAATCCAAGTAATGTATTAGCCAGGTCCAGAAAGCTTAACAAAATAAAGCAAAGATTTAAAAAAAAAAAGAAAAACTTCGAAAAGAGCAAAAAAAGGGGCTCGTCCCAGCTGCCATTCATGGATAAACCCCCACTGCCTGCAAGAGACATTGATTCGGCCACTGACATTCATATCCAATGTTGATTTAAGAAAGTTCACTTTATAGCACAGATCATTTCATGGACCAAAACCCACATAAAATCAAGTTTGCACAAACTACACTCTGGGCAGCTTGGTGGGGCGGCCATACACAGGTTCAAATGTGTGGCTTTGAAATTATGATCAGCTGGGAATTTCCTGTGCAGACAGGTTAGTGTTGGTACTTTATCTTGTGTGGGTTTTATCTGAGTGTCCCAGTTCGCTCCTATAGACCAGGGGTGTATAAAGTCAGTCCTCTGGGACCAGTGTCCTGCATGTGTTAGCTGTTTCCCTGCTTCCACACACCTGATTTCCATTGATACTTGATTAACAGGCTTTTGCTGAACTGCAATCATCTGAATCAGGTGTGTTAAAACAAGGAAACATTTAACACATGCAGGACACCGGCCCCCCCAGCATTGACTTTGGACACCCCTGCCATAGACATTTACGTGGACAGTTGTTAAGTCTGTACGGATTGTAGGAATATGTTTATGTTTTGAAGTTGATACGTGACATGCAGGACCCCTCAGTACCTTAAGGCACAGGTGTCAAACTCCAGGATTTGAGTTTGAGAAGATCTAAAAAAGGTATCTAAATGTCCTGCAACCTTAGATGTGCCTCTGCTTCAATACACCTGAATCACAAAAGTAGGTCATTAGCATGACTGCATACTGAGGAGGGAAGGCAGCCATCTGATTCAGGTGTGTTGGACCAGGGACACAAGTTGCAGGACACCGGCCCTTGTAGACTTATATTGTAGACTTATATTTGACGTCCCTGCCTTAGAGGGTTTAGATTCAAGGCAAAGAGCCCATAGGAAATCCTGTTCTGGAGATGGAGAGCTTGCAGAGAGCAGAAGGTAACATCAAAACAGTTATCCTGCGTCCGTAGGCTTTATCACTCTACGTGAATCGGAGCAATCTACAACGAACAAGTGAAAATTGCTCCCAACTGATTGCTTTCTGAGTTTATGCAGTGTGTTCAAAACCCCCACAACCATCAGAGACAAAATGTATGCCTCTTGAGAAAAAAAACGCAGCATGATTATCCACCCAACTTAGAAAATTTACCAACAGAGCCTGAACCCACATGGAAGGATCTTTTTTCCCCAAGTTTTGCAAAAGAAGTTTTGACTCATCACTCGTTGGTCTCCTATAATTGCGTTTCAACTGAACATTACACCCTATCAGATCGGGGGTCACACGCGTTGCTGTGGCTCCCTCTCGCGGACAGACAACAATGCAGATGGAGAGGAGTCGCTCCTGCAGATGTTTTTACTCTTCTCCCGGGCCAGGAGCATAGCCCTATCATTTCATTGTGCAGGTGAATATCATGCAAAAATATGCAGATAGGCCAAAACAGCACAGCAGCGCTAGAAACCAAGTATCAAGTTTGGAGGATTTCTGAGGACGAGTGATCAAACTTTGCTCAAGCATGAATTTGGGCTGCAATTAAAAAGCAGCGGAGACTCGTACAGAAGTTGGAAGAAAACGGAAGATGCAGGAAAAAGTTCAGATACAGCAATGACTGAACACAACCAAATATGGAGAGCTGCTGTCCGTAAAAAAAGCGCATCTTACCTGAAAAGTTATAAACTTCGAACCTTTGTACGCAGCGCCCCCACGCAGCTGATTATGTCCTCATTTCCACGGGAGGGAAAGCTGAGAGAGAAAACTGGGGGATTCGGGAGGACTAATTGGGTAAGAAAAGCGTCTGGATGTGCGCTCACTTCCCGCAGCAGAAAGTCCTTTCGCCCTGCTGTCCCGGTCCAGCCCCAGCTTCAAATCCCGATCCCTCCTCCACGGAGCGCGCGACACACCATGGTGTGTGCCGCTGTCCGCGTGGGGGCGCCGTGGCTCCGCCGGATCCCTCGCGCACGCGCGCGCGCTTCCCTGTGACCTCTTGCACCAGTGTGACTGCTGTGTGCGCCAGTATAATGGTGCCTGAAGGGTTTGCTAGTGTACCCTCGTGGAAGCATTTAACTCCGCCGCTTTGTAATGTCCGTTTGGCATCAGAGGATGTGAAGCCTGAGGATGCTCGCTTTTCCGTTTCCCTTACAGAGCGCTTAGGATGTATTTTTTAATTTGACCCCAAGCATGTGGAAGGGGTTAAAGATATATAAAACGGGATAAAGAACAGACTGAACTCCCTCAATACACATAAAGACACACACACTCCTGAACGCTCGAATCTGCTTGTGATTAGCAGGCTTTGTAAGTGAAGTTTACAGCTGGAGTAAACTCAACCCGACCATGAGTCTTCTCATCATGTTTATACATTTGTAGGTGCTCCAGTTTTCCTATGTGTGTGAGTGATTTTGCACATAGTGGGAGGTCTTCATCCTTTAGTTGTTTATCTGCACATGCTTTATTTCAGGTTTATTTTTGCTGATTGTGCATGAAAGGCAGTCATTAGATAGCGACTGTCTGGCCCAGAAAACAAAAGAAACAAAACAGCTATTAAATCAGATTTTTAAGAGAAATTAAGAAGTTATGGGGTGCGTTAGAAAAGTTTTCAAACACCTTAACATTTTTCATGTTTTCATCAAATTTCACATCAATTTTCAAGTCTCAGAGATTTTCATCCACCACCATGTTTCACTGTATGGTGGCTCTGTTCAATGTTGCCATTTGTGCAAGACTCTTTCCATTTTTAAATGATAGATTTGACAGTGCTCTTAAAGTTGCTCAAAGCTTGGAATATTATTTAGTAACCTAATTATTAATATTATTTCATAACCAAACCCCTCTGCTGTGTTCCTTGGTCTTTATGAGGATGTTTGGTTACTAATGTTCTCTAACAAACCTCTGAGGTATTCACAGAACATCTGGATTTATATTGAGATTACAAAACACACAGGTATTTATATATATGTATATATATATTATATTTACTAAGTAGGTGACTTCTGAAGGTAACTGGTTACACTGGCTTTTACTGAGGGGAGTAAAAGGAGCTGGATACATTTGCACACTTCACTTTGCAGATTGTTAATGGTAAAAATAAAACTTCCAAAGCTATGTGTCAATGAAAAAAACTTTGCTTGTGGTCCCAACACCACAAAATCAGAAAAATGTTCAAAGGGTGTGAATACTATTGTGCCTTAAAGGACAAAATACAAATAGAAATATTACACAATGCTTAAAAACAAATATGTTGTGTGAGCTTAGCTTGGGTTTCAGAAAGCTTTTTGCCAAATGTGGAAATGGAAAAAAAAAGCTCAGACAGGAAAGGGGATGAGAAGAAGAAAGCCAGTTGCTAACCAGAGTTATTACTGTGGAGATCCTCTCTTTATCTCTGCTGCAGAAGGGTTTTTTTCCTTAAAAAGAGAAGGAGAGGCGAGTGGAGCACTCTTGTATGTGAGATGGAGAGATGTGAAGGTGGAGGGATGGGGGCTGGGGGATGGGGGGGGGGGGGGGGGGGGGGGGGGGGGGTGTTCTGGTCTCAAAGCAGTGACTCACAGAATAGGAATGATCTTCCTCCCAGACCAGTTTCTGCCTCTGTTTCCCTCTGTCTCAAACACAGCCTCTACGTGTTTTTCCATTTAATTTCTCTCTTTTTGTAAATTTTTCCACATGGAGCAAAAGAGTGTTTCAGTCAGGGGGGATTTCTGCAGAACCAGCTGCAGAATTATAAACATCTAAATTCTGTAAATATAAGAAAAGCCTTTTTTTCTCAGCTGCACGGAAAATGGTCAAAAGCTTGATTTGCTTCATGCAGAATATAATATGCATATATAGGTGGGAATACCAGTTGGGAACAATGACAAATCAACTCATTCAAACTGGAGGTGGAAGTTCATGCAGCAGTGATACACAGAGTGACAGCTCTGAAAGTCTCTTGCAGTTCTTTGTACATTAGTAGTTTCATCTGAAGGTGATGGTTTACAGAGCAGAATTTGACTTTGAGCATCTACATTTAACATAAAACTAACAAAATGAAACATTAGATAATGTTAACACTGACCCTCTTTTTCTGCTGCTTCTTTCTCCAGATGTGCTTTCTGCTCAGACAAGACAGCTGGGAGTAGTTATCTCCAGTGCATCACACTCCCTAACACACATCAGTCTGTGCACACATTGTTCAAATTTACAATCAAGTCCATGTGTGAAACTTATGTGATTACCAGTGAATTTTGCAGGAAAAGGGTTTATTTCAGAGTAGTCTAGTGGCTGCAGCTTGGTATAGCTGAAGTTACGAGGAAATCGAAGGAAAGCTGCAGAAGAGCCAAAGCAAATTTCCAAAGAACAGCCTCACACACTCAAGAACCAAACCACATGCATACAGACCTTATATTTATGCATACCGTAAATCACACACAGAAAACATGCAGTCTTTGAGCTGACACACCCATGCACATCTAACAAATGCACAGCCACACAAACAAACACACATGCAGGGGTTGATCTGATAAGTGGGGCTTTGGCCCCTGGCCTTTTAAGAAGAACATGGACACAGGAAGCCATGGACTAAACCGTGCAGACACACAGCGCCGCTGGCGCTTGCACACACACAAATGCATGGTGTCCAGATTAAACAATGGCTAAAAAATCAGGATCAAAGAGAAAAGTTGGAGCAGGACTGACACTGTAGCAGTTCCACTGAAATGTTGTTCCAGTCTGAATGTCTAATAAAAAACGTGTCCTGCTGAGCAACGGAGACGAAAATAACATATATTTCCAGTTGCATAAATCTGAATGACAACAATGACACAGAAATATTGTGTTGTAAAACAGCCTTTATTTCTTCAGAATGAATTTCTTCTTGTTACTTGGGTACAAGAGTTTGAGAGGTCAGCTCAGATGAAACACAGATTTTAAAATGTTGCTGGAAGGGACTTCAACAGGTAGATACCTGCTGTTGAGGGTTCAACTACCTAGAAACCTTTAACATGTTGCACTGAAAGATGGTCCACACAGCAGGTGAAAAATGGATGTTATTTGCCTTTTTAAACAACTAAAGGAGACATGGGTAAATGTCAGTTCACATCTTGACGTCCTCAAATAAAAACACTTTTTTTGATTAATTTTAGAGGAATTAATCTGAGAGGAGTGGGTTCTGGCGGGACCAGACAAAGCTGAGCGAGAAGATCACCTCTGGAGTTGCAAGAGGGAAGCTTGTTGTTATGTATCAAACAGCAGCTCAGACAGCCTGTCCTTCTTTGACTCTGGGTCATACCCTGGTAAGTTTGCCATGGGGGATTCTGGTGAGCTCCTGGAATATTTACCTGGAATTACCTGGAGGGATGTGATTCCTGCATCTTAGCCGTGTTTTGTCATCACATTTATGTACTAGGTTTGAGAATACCATAACTAACACCATGTTCTAGTACAAAATGCAGAGTGGATAAGTGTTTTAGGTACCAGAGGCTGACAGAATTGATTGAGACTTGATCAATTTTGTGATCTTGGATGCTTAGGGGGAAGTGAGGGGCAGAGCAGTCTACTGATCACAACCTGGTGAGTTACCTGACAGACCTTGTAACTCAAATATCAGGAGAGGATAAAGTGGGAACTGAGGTCAAGGTTCTCAACTGGAAAAAGGTGGACTGCTCCCCCTAGCCTGGGGGCCTCTGCCTCAATCGGAGGACTCAAAGTGTCTTGTTTCTTGTTCAGGAGTAGGTTGGAGTGGAGGTGGATAGATGGACTGGAGCCTAGTCTGCATGAAGGCAAGTGCTACTACAATCTGTCATGGGGAAGAAATAAAGAACTGATCCAAAAATTTAAGCTCTCAATCTATCAGTCCATGCTTTACCCCCACCTATGATCACTAGATATGGATCATGAAAATAGAAGAAATAACAACATCCTAGATACAAGTAGGAGATATGAAGTTTCTCCATGGGCTCAGCCTTAAATAAAATGTGTGAGCTCCATCACTCTGGTGGGAACTTGGAGTGAAGCTGTTGTTCCTTTGCATCAAAATGTGTTAATTCGGATGGTTTGGACAACTGATCAGGATGCCTCATGGGCGCCTCCGTTAGGAGGTTTCCAAGGTATACCCAGAACTCACTGGAGGGGCTTATTTCCCTGCTGCTCTGGAAATTCAGACACATCCAGATCCTACAGATCTACCAGAATGAGCAGGAGAATATTGCTGGGCATAGGGATGTCTGGGTATCCGTCCTGGACCTGTTATTCCCATGATCCATGGATGGATGGATGGATGGATGGAGTCAGCTTTAAAATGCCCTCTTTCATAGTTTCCCTTTAGATTAATATCATTCTACTTCCACAAATGCAACCCAGTTTACCAACATCCAGCTATAATCCTAGAAACAACTCAAATTTTGATGTCAGCAGACTGTGGGGAGTATTCTGTGGGGAGATTTACCAAACCACTCATCTGACTTTGATTTTTGACCACAACGTTATGATGATCAAACATTAAATTTGGTCGAGTTCTCTGGAACCTTTTGAAATGATTCCCACATCTCTATTTCCAGATGATTTAATGTTTTGACTAATCAAACCATATCCTTTTCAATCTAGCCACCATGTGAAGCTACCCCAGGCTTCTTTCTTAGCGTCCATTCTGTTCCTTGTGATTGTGATTTTTGATGCATAATTATGCAATTTAAAAACATTTTGTGCATTTTTTTTCCGAATGGACTTACTACTATGCTATTTACGCCCATTGAGTTTTATGAAGCATTTTCCCACTAGCCAGGAAGAAACCCTTAATGATTATCCCTGAGAGTAACTTCCTATTTATCAAGCTCCATTCTTTACAGTAGTCAAAATGTTCAGAACTCTGCTCCAAGGCTTTCATCTCAACTTCATTTAGTGATCCCATTTTAGCTTCCCTTCACTGGCTACTAGTTCTTTATTGAATCCGTTTGAAAATTCTCTCTCTGAACAGAACCTCACCTGCAAAGCAATGGAGCAACGTGTGGCTAATTAGCCCCTCTGCACTTGGTCTACATAGCTTTGATTAAAAGTAGTCTTATAAAGAATAAGGCAAATATTTACAATATACTGACTTAGCATTAGATTCAGGCCCTATCCACACGGAGACGTGCTCAGGTGTATCCGCAAAGGTATTTTGTCATTTAGGTGTTGTGTCCACATCAAAAACAATATTTTTTTAAACTGGGTCTCAGAGTGGAAAGATTTGGAAACAAAGGTTCTGTGTTTCTGTGTGTACATTCGAAACACATCTTTTCTGAAACGATGATGTTGTACCTCCAACCCACACGAGCCTCTTTGCCGCCATGTTGCTGCGTTTAACTCGCATAAGTTGTCTGCGCATGCCCGCATGCCCGGTGCTTTTGTCCACTGTTTTTGATGTGTTTCTGTGGCAGTGTCACAGCGCCACCAATCGGCCTGGCATCCAAACTATGGTGTTTTCAGTGATGCTGCATGCACTCATGTGGATGTAAATTTTTTCCTTACTGTTTTTGACAATACCATTTTCTCCAAGTGAACTATGCCTCAATTGATTCAATCAAAACGCTGCTAAATACTTTTTGAACACTGTTGGCTATATACGATTTTTGCTTGTCTATTTTAATGCAGACGTTTTGCTGCTTTGATTTTGCTGATTTGCCTAATCGACTGTCAACTTGTTCAGGGTGTACTCTGATTTTCACCTTTAAATTAATAGATGGGTGTTTTTCATGATCACTAGGTTTACTTCAGCACTTGTCTTCCCAAGTTATTAGTTATCTGTACATCAGTTACATTTTTTAAATAAATAAAATGACCTAAACAGAATATTACTAAAGATGAAATCCTGTCATATTTGATAGAGGCAGGTAATTGTACCCATGTTTAGATTCCATATATGGATATTTGATTTTATTACCAATGTAAAAATGCTCATCCATTAAGTCACTTTCATAACACTTTCTAATCTGCACAAAAATCAGTCACATGTACTAAAAAAGTCCACAAACCACCATGACTAACCTGATGTGCAACATTCTGCTTTCAGCATGTTGATCATGATGTTACGCCAGAGTTGCATTAACTGTGTAAATTAAAACTTTTTTGCTAATGGACAGACAAAATCGAGCAGAAAGACTTGGGTGCAACAACCTTTATTGAAGGATAACTTCCAACATCACAGAGGCTTTGTGTTTGCAGTAAAAAAAATCATCTTGAACAACACATGTAGTGGCTGATACACAGGGGATATTAGCACCGCGGATAAAAAGAACAGTTCAGTAACACTCTGAGCCACTGTTCACTTTGAATCATATGAGACTAACAGGTGTGGGGATCAGCTGTAAAAGGTACATGTGAGCTCCTGAGTCTCTTCAGGTTTCTGTCTAACTTTTGACTGCGACAGATGTTTTCCTATCTCACTCGTGTGTGTTCGTGTGTGCGTGTGTTTTTGCCCGCTGTTTCTCCAGAAACAGGCCAGAAAACAGGTTAACCAGAGCACAACTGTTTATTAAACAACCAGCCAAGGATTCACAGTTATTTCTGTTTATATGATGCAAACACACACACACACATGTTGAGTCCAGCTGCCTTCATTAGTACCAGCTGAAGGGCCCGCCTAATGCCACATCCTGTTTCACCTGTTCTGTAGGTGGTCTAATAGAGCTTTCTACAGATGAGATTTTTCTTTGAGTTAGTGCTGTTTTATCATTTTTACTATGAACCTTTCCAGTATATGCTGGAACAACTTGTGTCTGGTCCTATCAGTGCTGCGGTTGTTCCCTTAATTTTGCATTAGGTGACACAACACCTTTAATCATGGGTCCACATTTAACCATAAACAGCCATAACTCTGGACCTAGAGAGTAAAGAAAGGTTCATTAAGCCTCTTTGAAGCCTCACTGGTTGAATGAAGCAAGTCAAAGTTGAGAGGGATACAGAAGTACAGAGTACCTGAGGAGAAACCAGTCCAGATGAGTAGACATAAGCTAAAATGTGGCTGTCATTGATGACTCACCAGGATCAAAGGACACTCCTATTAATTTGGACCATTCTACTTTGAGTTCAAACTCAAGGCAGAAATATCTCCTCTGTGCACTGCTGCATAGTGTCTCAGCAGATTCATCGAGTTGTTGTGTACAGAGACTACGATGGTCTGCCTTGGGGATCAACTCAAAGTAAAGGAGTCCTTCTGTAAATATATTTACATTTATCCGTCACATAATCATTTGTGATTTTGTGACACTACCTTTTCTTCTTTTCAAACATACTTGAACACAGTGTACTGTAAATGAGTGAGACTGAATATTCATAATGGGTCTTAAAATCTAAAATGTTTGTCCTTTTAGTTTGCACTTAGGGCAAAGACACCCTGCGGCTGACTGTTTGGTGGAAGACGCCTCGGAGCAGAGACGGGTAGTCAGCAACACGGAACAGGTGGCGCTGGGCGTAGCTGATGTCTTGCTGCCGCCCTCTGCTCACTAGAGTGTGGAGATTGACCTCGTTGACTTGGTTTCCCACTGAGATGACAAAGAGCTCGATGCCGCTGTCTGCCACCTCACGCACGCGCTTCTCCAGGACAACATTGGTGACTCTTTGAGACCTCCCGTCAGAGAACAGCACCAGCTTCCTCTTCACTCCAGATGCATCCCCGCGGCTAGGTAGAGAGTTAATGGCGAATTGCAATGCTTGTAAAACATCAGTGCCCTCATTTTGGAATTGAGCTTCTTCACATTTAGATGACAGCAAGGTGAAATTGGTAGTTAGAGGCTGCTCCAGGCGAGGGTTGCTTTGGCTATACTGGCCCACACCCACTCTGACTGTGACACCTCCCTTTTTCTCGGCAGTGAGGAAACGTTTAGCCATGTGTTTGACAAAGGTCTTGCTTGTCTCAAAGTTCTTCTGGCCCACACTGGCTGAGCTGTCCATCATCACCAAAATGTTGGTACTTTGAGAGAAGGAGACTGCAATAAAAAAAAAAGAAAAGTTCAGGAAGGTATCTGATAAAAGCTGTTTTCAGTGGATCTGTGACAGAAGAGAAAGATAACTGCAGAAGGATTGGAATAATTTTTAAATTATTATTATTACCAATAAAAATCTGTAACATGCTGTGCATTTGTTTTCAATTTAAACTCAATTAATACTTTGTAGAAACACATTTTACTGAAATTACATTTGCAACTCTTTTGAGATACAGTATGTTTCAGGTTTTCCCATCCTTACCCTCATGAAGCTTACATAACTAGGGCTGTTGAACCTCTGCCCAAGTCTGAAGTCTTTTGCAGCTTCTAACAGGTTTTCTGCCAGATTTTCCCTATTTTTAGCTCCATCCTTATTCTGATCAACTTTGACCAGCTTCCCTGTCCCTGCTGACGAAAAGTTTCCCCTTAGTTTGATGCTGCCACCCCCATGTTTCATTGTGGCTATAATGGGTTCAGGGTTATTAGTAGAGTAATTTCTTCACCACACATATGTAGGCCAGTGAATATCAATTTTGGTCACTTATGACTGGAGCACCTTCTTTCACCTGTTTGCCATTATCCTATATGGTTTGTGACACAGGTAAAACCAAGATTTCAATGCTTTTATTGTTACCACCCTTACATAAAGGTCAGATTTATAGCGTTCCTGAATAGAAGTCCTGTTAATAGATTCTCTACCTGAGCTCAGGATCTCTGCAGCTCCTGTAGAGTTATCATGGGACTCCTGGCAGCTTCTCTGATTAATATTTTCAGATTTTATATTTTATGGCCTAATTCTGCTTTACAATTCTCAAAAACCTCCTCCCTGACCTGTCTGTGGTATTTCTTGGTCTTTATGATGCTGTTTGTTCTCTAACAAACCTCTGTGATTTTCACAAAACAGAATTTATACTGAGATCAAAACATACTTAGGTGGGCTCTAACGGTGACTTCTGTAGGCAGTTGGTTTCATTTAGGAGTAGCTGAGTAAAGGGCTGAACATTAAATGCACACCACCTTTTGCAGATTTTTCTTAGAAATAAATTAAAGCACCTTTTCCTCCAACTTCACAAATAAACTACTATGTGTTGGTGTATCACATGAAATTGTTATAAATACATTAAAGTTTGGTGTTGCAACAAGGCAAAATATGAAAAAGCAGAAATGTTTTATTTCTGGCACAAGTATATGATTGCTCATCAATTTATACAAGCAGACTCAAACTGTGTTTCATTCACATTTATTTGTAAAGAATTGTTGATTCTTACTGTAGAATAAAGTATGTTTTAAAAAAACTTACTTGGACATTTGTAGTCTGGGCATTTCTTTTCTGCAAGAACCAAAATAAAAAAAGCAACAGGGATAAAGTCAGTCAGTTTAATGAGACTTAATTGGGAATTTTTAGCATATGAAATAAATGCAGCTAAGTGGCTGCAAATGTTACACTGTGTTGTACCTTGGCAGATCCTGGCTGTGAGATTCTGTAGGAAATTATCATCCAGCAGCTCAGCAAAGTTATCCAGAACAAAGGAAAATCCTGGTTTGGCATCGCTCTCACACGTTATAGACTGAAGGTTCTCCTGGTTGGGCTGGCGGCCTGAGTAGTCTTTAACTCCTAAACCGCCCACCTTGTATTGAGACAAGAAATCTTTCGGTTATAGAGTAAAAACCTGTCAAAGTAAAAATATAGATCAAATGTGTGAGCAAAATCCACTCACCAAGATGTCCTTCCCGCAGAGCACATTGAGACGAGTCTTGTCCCTGGAAATATCAGAGCGTCCGTCAGTGAGAACAAGAACGACTTTGTTGTCTTTCCTCATCTCATTGATTGTGTTGGTCAGAGCATATTCAAGTGCCTCGCCTGTGTAAGTGGCCTCAGCAAGCCAGCGCAAGTCTCTCACCGTCCTGAAAACACAGAAACACACACATTCACAACCAGGTTCATCAGCAAGATCTAAGGCTTTTTATCAAATAGCTAGAAGTCCTTTTAGTTACTGCAAAATGTCTCTATTATGGACTTCTGTTCACAATGAGTTGATGCTGTGTCAGTGATAAGGAAGGAAATTAAGGAAAGCTGTACTTAACTCAAAAGATAATAAAACTATGTAAAAGTGACTATTCTTTAACTTACATGTCGAAAAAATCTTGATCTACAGTAATCAAATCCTTAGTATAACTGCTGAGCAACTTTTTATATATTTCCACTAGAATTTTAACAATTTATCTTTTTATATCAGCTCCAAAATTTGGAGGTTGGAAGGACTCCTCGCCATCAACAACTGCATCAGCATATTTCCCAGTTGTTTATGGGAAATATGTTACTAACCTCAATCCTGACATACAAAACAAAAATTCATGAATTATCTGAATTTTAATCTCCTTAAATGCCACATTAAGACATTTAAATTTCTCTTTTTTTTAATTTGGCAGCAACTCTGATTCTGAGCAATTAAATTTTTTGTGCAAAGTTCTTAAAAAGTTCTCAAAGGATTTGGAATTTACAGTGCATGGAAAAAAATGCCAATACAGCATGACATTTCGATGAGATTTCAACACCAGGGAATAAAAACAAATAGAAATCAAATTGAAGTAGTAACATATTCAAAAGCATACATTTTAAATGGCGTCGATGGACCAAAATAATTTACCAATCAGACACTTATTGCTCTGTTTAACTTAAAAGGCCTAACAAAGACTTGCAAAAAAAACCAAAACCATGTAAAATTAAAATCCACTGCAACGTTTGCAACCTGGCCAGTTTAATGCTTTTATGCTATTTATATGAACACAGCCAAGGTTATTACAAATAAAATAAAATAAAATAAAATAAAATGAAATAAAATAAACCAAAAATGTTAGTGGTTGCTGGAGGGTGCCTTTCAGAAAACAAACTTGTAGCTTGATCATCTCAGGTGTATTTTATGTATACACTAAGATCTGACTGCATATTAGCCTAGCATAACAAATCGAGCAGCCAATCTGACTTTAGGACCCATACCACAAACTCCCTGGAGTATGGATGGAATACAGGGAATAGTGACAAAGTGTCTAAATTTTGGATTTAAATTAAAATTAAAGTTTAAACATAGTTAAACAATTTTTTTCAGGGATAAAACTGACATGCTAAAGGCTAAGCTAAAATGTAGCTTTGTAATTCGGAACACCTTTAGGCTCTGTCCACACTACAGCAGAGCCGATATTTACAGCAGAACGGACATTTACATTTGCACCTCTCATCTAGATCACAAACATAGATTATGGTGACAAAATCTTAAGCTTTTTTAAAAACACTCAAAAAAGCTGGATTTAGTTTGAATGTGTGAAATATGGAATAATAATGGGAATTCTGGAAAATTATATCATAAAAACGCCCAAATCTCCAGTTCCAACAATTGAATATTGCTTTCCTAAGTTTTCATGTTAAACCCCTTTTCCATTGATTCTATGAATCTTGGAGAGTTGTCACAGTCTAAATCTACTGAAAACACAAACATAACATCCGAACAAAGTTTATTCTCTCATTTTTGGAAGGAAAGAAATTATGCTTATAATCCATGTCAACAGACATCAAGCTCTTTAAGTAGGGCAGATTTATACATTTTTATTCTTATAGCATAATTCTGATATCCTTTGAAAGAGCTTGCTAATGTTTTGTGGGGCTAGGCAGAACCCATCTAACAGTGATGTTCATTAGACCTTAACTGATCTAGTTCTCAGCAAGAAGACAAACATAGTGGGACATGCTAAAACAGCTTATATTCACAAGTGATTAAAATCATCAAGAAACCACAGAGACAAACATAGGGCTACAAATTGAGAGATAAGACACATGGTGTTCTGTGCTTGTGAACTCACTGTTTAAAATCAGCGAGGCTGGTTGTTAGTCTCACAGCTTCTTGGGCTTGCGATCCACTGTACTGGACGACACTGACAGTTGACTGGTTCGTTGCGAACTGGAAAGAAAAACACTGAGGTGTGAATGCATGTTTTGGACTGGTGTGTGTGTGTGTGTGTGTGTCTGTGTGTGTTTGTGGATGTGTGCTGTGTCTCTAAGCGTTAATTTTGCTCTGTCAACATTTCAGTGTTGCACCCATCCCGACTAATTACATACAAACAGGAAGGGGAGAGTCTCTGGAAAGACATAAAAGTGTGTTCCCAAAAAACACAAGACAATGTTTCATTTGCACATTCTATTCTAAGCATCTGACCTCAGAGCAAGGGTTTTGTAAAACCCCAGAAAAACAGTCCTATAAGAGGTTTATGTAAACAGCTCACTTCACAAAGGTCAGATACAAGGCATCCCACTAAGGCTTGGCAAAAAATGAAAAATATGAAAACAATGCTGTCATGTCTGTCAAAACCAGAAATGTTCAGAACTCCTTTTTTCCAAATCCAAGTCAAGTCTCAGGTCTTTCAGGGCCAAGTAAAAGTCAAGTCTCAACTCTTTGAAAGGCAAATTCAAGTCCAGTCTTAAGTCTTTGAGGGGGAATTTTAAGTTAAATCTCAAAGAGGCAAAGCCAAGTAAAGTCTCAAGTCTCTGAGGAACAGGTCTAAGTCAAGTCTCACGTATTTCCCTCCCAAGTCAAGTCTCAAGTATTTCAGCACAAGTCCAATTCAAATCTCAAGTCTTTGACAGGGAAGTCCGAGTCTTTGATAGAGAAAGTCCCAAGTCTCTCAGATTCAAGTAAAAACTAAGTCTTAACTCTTTAAAGAGAATTTTCAAGTCATGTCCCAAGTCTTTGAGTGGCAAGTCCAAGTGAAGTCTCAGGTATTTGAGGTACAAGGCCAAGTTAAATCTCTGAGGGCCTAGTCCAAATCATTCACTTGCACAAGTAAAAAAAACTGTTATTAAATGCTGCATATTATAAAAAAATAAGAAGAAATGATATTTACCCCAATAAACCATAAATGTGAATTTATGGTAACCCAGAGGGGACAATATTAATTATTTATATAACTGATCTACACTTAGTGTTTTTTTTCACCCCTTATGTCCCAGACCAAGAGCACGAATTGAGTCCTGCTTCTCGAGAGCATGGGTGTATGCCAAGTCTGAGATCTAGAAGTTTGAATCCAGTCTACTTCACAGATTTGAGTCTCCATCTCTGGTCATAACACAGAATGAATTCAAGAGAGGTCCTACCTTGACTTGATGGTCTTTAATCAGTCTGTCAATAACTGTGATGATGAAATCTTTGGCAAGTGCAAAGTTTGTTGCACCGATACTCTCTGAGCTGTCCACGATAAATGCCAGGTCTACAGGGGCACACTTGCACTCTGAAAACACACAAACGCACAAAATCATGAAGAATAAACTATGAAGTGCCCACAGGCAACAAGAAATAAGGTAAAAACTCAAAACTTACCACAACAAGCTGGGAAGTGATTATAAGTGGATGAAAAGAAAAACAAAACCCAAAGTTAATCACCTTGCAAGAAGAAAATAGAACAAAACGCAACACAAGACGCGTGGACTTGAAAGCTGAGCTTTTAACTTACAGCAAAGCTTCATGATGATATCCAGAATTTCACATTCCTGTGGGGAGAGGTGGAGTATGGGTTACGCTATGGTTATTCAGTTATATCATGTCAATTCAAAACACAGGTAGATCCCAGAGACTTTCAAACTACTCCGGAAGAAAAACAGAACATGACAAGGATGATGTTTTACTGAGAAGCCTGTGACCTCTATGGGTTTTAGAGTTCAGGAAATTGAATGTGGAGCTTGGACTGAACATATAGTATCAGGTTCAGACTGAAAAGTTGCATAGGCCCAAGGAGGAATTAACTCATCTGACATTTGATCAAGTAACTAGAATAAGGGCAAGAGTTCAAATTAAATAAACCAATCTTTTTTTTAATACTCACATCAGTTCCTGATGGTCCAGGTGGCCCAGGAGGACCCTGCAAAAAGACAGAAAATGAGCGCAAGGAAAAATGATACAGACACCCTCTGACAAATGTCTGTGTTTATCTGTTTGACAGAGCAAGTTTTGTGAGAAGCCCTTTTATTTTAGGGCTTTCTTCGGAAAACCATTACCCCTGTGACTGCGCACCAGATTCCCACAATAACTTAACCCACATCCACACTATTGCTATCGTCCTGCAACAACCTTTGAATCTTCCCAAAGCTTATAACCACAGCATTTTGTCTTTTTCCCTTAGCTGCTTGAAACCCATGTGTTTTGTTTTAGCGGCTAATAAAATTCTGTTTGAGGTCATTCTTTTCTGAAACAAGACTGTAGCACACCATGCACAAATGAACACACAACACATTAGAGGGTAAGAAAGACGGAGCTGTTAATTGTAGAGGAGACTAAACAGAGGATAGGAGGGAAAAAAGGAGGTAGGAGAGTGAATAAGAGGTAGAGAGTGAAAGGGTAGAGTTCAGTTATGGGCTGTTTACAGACATTTTACATTATCCAGTGCAACATTGATGTGAGTAAGTCTTTTCCCCCTTATGGATCTCTTCTGTTTTTGCCTTTGTGTCACAATTAAATGTCTCAGATCATCAAACAAATGTTTAAATATCATATAAAGATAACCTTAGTAAATACAAAAAGCAGTTTGTTCATGTTCATTTCATTCATTAAGGGAAAAGAACAATCCAAACCAACCTAGCCTTCGCTAAATCTTAAATTAACTTTTATTAATTTATTTTTTGGTCCAATTTCACTATCCACCCCCAGGCCTGATTGCAGTCTGACCCGTAAAATCAAGTAACCACTTAAATAGGAGCTGTCTGAAAGCATGAAGTAGGCTAAAAGATCTTAAAAAGCAACACATCTTCCCCTTATCTAAAGACATTCAAGAACAGATGAGTAAAGTTATTGATATTTATCAATCTGGAAACATTTTACAAAGCCATTTCTAAGGCTTTGGTACTCCATTGGACCAAAATTAGAGAACAGGGCTTAAATCACTGTAGACTTATCTCAGTGATTTACTTATCTCAGTGTTCATGATTTAACAATAAGAAAGCAACTAGGCAAAAATGGGATCCATCAGAGAGTTTCAAAGTCAAAGCCATTGCTGACCAAAGAAACCACAAGCTCACATTTGTCAAAAACATCTTTATGATTCTCAAGACTTTTGGGGAAATATTTTGTGGAAGCATGAGACAAAAGTGGAACTTTTATGAAGATGTGTATCCCGTTACATCTGGGGTAAAACAAGAACAGCTTTTCAAAAAAAAACATCATACCTACAGTCAAGCATGGTGGCCTTAGTGTAGTCTGTGCCTGATGGCTTTACAAACTCTGTTCTCTACCAGAAAATCCTGAAGGAGAACGTCTGACCATCAGTTTGTGACATTAAGCTAAAGTGTGCTTTGGTTGTGCAGCACTACTTAGTTTTGACTCAGGATTTTTCTTTTGGCAAACACTCAGCCAATAGGAAAACAACCACGTTTTCCAGGCCTGGTCATGATATTGTCTTTATTTTAGGTAAGATAAGCTCATGGTTTTTCAGTTGCTGTGAATCAGTGAAAAGTTCATGGCTGCAGGGAAAAATAAATCATAGGTAGTTTACTGAGGCCATGGGAATCCACAGTGATTAAATCTGAGATTATATAAACTGACTCCCCATTGGTTTGTAGAGTCCTTTTTTCAAGTCTCATATTTGGACATTACCACTGCAACTCTTAGGAAATGTATTGGGCTACACTGAGCCATAACCCATGTACATGCCCTGAATAATGCATAAATTTAACCCTGCATGTAGTTTAAGATGAGTAGTACCTCCAGAATTTGTATTGTACACCGTCATGATTGAGAAGTTTAGCTCCAGCTTCTAAAACAGTTTTTTGGATCAATACAAGTAAATTCCTGCTGTTAATGTCTCCACTCTAGGAACTGCAGTTTCTATGCACAGTATAAATTTTGATTTTGCTTTAATAAATCCATAATTCTATCATTGGTTTATTTTTATATTATGTGACTGCTGTTTCCTGTGAGTGTTTAAGGTGCTCTACAAATGAAATTGGTACAGATGGTATGGTATGGAAAAACTAGTGTTTAAATGTTTAATTGTCAATAGAATGATAGTGTGTGTGACCGTTGCATCACTGCCTTCTTTAGGGTGGTTTCTAATCAGTACACTTGGAACTGTTGGCAGTCAGCTGTCCTCAGTACAAGGCATGGTTAAATATAGTCAGTTTGCCATTATCTGGTGTGAACGCCAAATAAAACAAGCCCACCCAAAAAAGGCAGTGATGTCACTGTCACACACCTTAAATCTACTGGCTGAATCAGTTTCTAGGTAGGGTTACCACTTTGTTGAGAGAGCAACAGAATCGGTGAACAAAGGGGACAGATCTGAGCGAAACCTAAAAAAAATCCAAACTATGGAGCAGATATGAGGGGGAAGAAGGGAAGAGGAGAGTAAAGGAGAAGATGGAAGGAGAAAGGAGACAGAATGCATTATCAATCATGTCTTTAAATGGTATTTAAATATTAATACATTTTCTACTAGTTACAGAATGCCATGGGTGGGGGGCCCATTTCAGATTATCTTGTCCAGGGCCCAGGCAAGCCTGTCAGCTGGCCTGAGTCAACTAGCCCTAAAGGTGAATGCAAATATTATATGCTTTATCTAAATTAGATGTGAGATTGGAGCATTTTCATTATTTATCTCAATAGAAGAAGAAACATACCTATATGCACTGGTTACTGTACATGAGTAAGAAACGGTTTGTTTAAGGGTAGAAAAGACAAGGAAAGGAATTAAATGGCAATGCTTGGGGAAGAACAGTTAAAAAAAGTGTTGAAGTTATAAATCGAAATTTGTATCACATGCCCAGCAAATAACTTAAATCAGAATGACATTTATCCTTCCCTAGTTATGATTTGTTTTACGGGGACATTTTAAGGTAATAACCAAGTAAACCTTTTGGATATAAATTTCTGCTGATTCTGCTTGAAATAAATTTGTTTTGAAGCATGTTAGAAGCTGCAGAGCCATTCTTTGGTTGTGCAGGGATTATTATGTGATATCAAATGTTCGTTTCATTCATTAATGGAAATGTCAGACTGTCAGACCTTTAGCCATGGTTCTGTTGTTTTTATTTGTTTACTAAACTGGGAACCAGAACAGATCCAGTTTTCACATTCATATTGCGAATGTAGTAAAATGGATCTTTTAGAATTTATTTTAAAACATTTTAATTAAACTAACAGACTCACGCACACATAACAGTGTTCAGGGTATTCTTACCGGTCTGCCCTCAGACCCTCGATGACCTTTGGCCCCTTTGGGTCCAGGAGGCCCTAGCTCGTTGTTCTGTAACAAGAGAAAGAAATAAAATCAAGACAAAAGTTGAAAGGTGAACATTTTTCCATAGACTTTTCTTCTTTTGCAGGATAATAAAAAGGACCACCTGTTGCAGCCTTAACAAGGTAAAGCCTCAGTTGACAGAATGGAAAGATATTTCACTTTAAAATGGTTAATGTCACAGAATAAAAGCCAGTAGATTTAAGGACTATGCTGCTAAGAGTTTAACAAAACGATGAATTGAAAGCTGCGAATGGAAAGCTGGATTCCTATAAACATTTGTTGAAATTAAATTTATCATGGGTGCTAAGAATTTGCTCTGAATAATTGTACTACTATGGGGCCTAAAAATGCACCTAAAGGCAAGAAAGATCCAGTAACACATCATGTTTTTCACATATATAGTGCCTTTTTGTCCCCTTTTTGTCCCCTTTTTACAAAACAACTGAAGCTCAATCAGACTGAACATAAAGCATTTGTGAACATCATTTTTTTAGTCCTGTCCCAGATTCTCAATTAATTGTGGCATCTATAAGGTTTCCTTTCAGCATTGTTCTGTATTTAGTACCATTCATTCTTCCATCAACTCATCAACTTCCCTGCCCCTGCTTAAAAAAAGCATCCCCACAGCATGATACTGCCACCACCATGGTATATTCAAGGAAATGTGCACTATCACTTCTCCGCCATACATGTACGACTGCGTTGGCCCCTCCAATATTGTGGCAAACTGTGATTGGGACTTCCTATGGCATCTTACGACAATGGCTTTCTTCTTGCCACTATTTGCTCAGTGCATTGGTAATAGTTGTCCTATGAACTGTTTCGTCCACCTGAGCTGAGGTTTCTGCAGCTCCTACAGAGTAATGGACTTCTTGGATGCTAACTAATTAGGTGACTTTTGAATGATTTTTTTTTACTGGCTTTATTTGTGAAAAAAAAACATATAGTGTTCTACACTGAGTTGGGAAAATACAATGAAGTGTGTGGTTGCAACGTCACAATATGTGAAAAAATATTTCCCATGGTAAATACTTTTGCAAGGCAATGTAATGAAAAGAGTAGATCAACAGTATGAAGACCCATTTGTTTCACAGAGGATAATGCATTTATTTGGCTGCTTTACTATTTACTGGTATTCTATTGGCCGGTAAGTTAAATCTGTTAAAACTGTTTTTCCAGAAGAGAGTAATGTAATAACATTTTCAAGATGTTCTGCTAAATCTGTTTTAAACAGAACAGCTGCAAGGAGAGAGAGCGGAAAAAGCATCTGCAGCTGCTGCACTCCGACCAATCGCTAAACTTTCTAACGTTTCTTTTCTTTTTGCTAAACTGTAACCAGAACAAGAAGCTCCAAACTACAAATCAAAGAAAGAAGATGCATCCATCTTTTAATTTCATCTTCCCATATACAGCCTTACGCACATTAAACGATTGCTGGCTTTTTTGGTTTTGGAAAAGACGCAGGGGGCAGCAAAGAATTATAGAGTGAGGCACAACTGCTAAATGAAAGCAGATAACTCCACTGAATTTCAAATGACCTCCAAAACTTCAAACATTTGCAGAGTCAAAACAATTGTACCTTCTTTAAAGAAATTAATTGAAGCATTTTCATACAGAGATTTGGTACAGCAGCAAATGTGACTCTGTGCACTAAAGATGATCAAATTAACCAAATACCGCAATTCCTTTTCTGCAAAGTCACAAAAATCTTTTCTGCCCTTTGATCTGTGCTGAAATTTGACCCAGAGGAGCAGATCTGGTCTTCCACAGGACAACCATCAGCTACAGAAGACATATATGGGAGAGAGGAGACAGAGAAGGTAATGCCAACCACCTGGCCTTCAATGTATACACACTCCCTCACACACATCCGCTTTGAAAAGGAAAACACAAACGTTAACGAGCCCTTCACACAACACATGTGGTTCAAATTACTGCAAATTCTGAACTTCAAACGCGGTGATGTGAAGAACATGGTCTACATCATCCACTGTTACAAACACACTTCCTGATCTTGATGTTCACAGTGACCGGCTTGATGACTCACAGCCAGACGATTGGCTGTCTGTTAGACCTTGATCTTTATGTGTCTATTGTCATATTCACAGCAGGATGCCTGAACTCAACAGGCTGGGCTGTCTGTGGGTTTATCCTGGTCTTCAACCTCCAGTTCTCTCTGGACAGGTCAAGGCCAAAGCACATTTCTAATTGACTGTAATTTGTAAAATTAATCATAGCTGTTAAACTTTTTGAAAGCTTTGTCACATTAAAACCTCAAACTTTATTTTTTTCTGGATTTTCTGTGAGCAACCAACAAAAACTAGTGTGTAATTGTCATGTGGAATGAAAATTGTACATGATTTCAAATCTGAATAAGTGTTGCACACATTTGTACTCAGCCGCTCTGAGTCAAAACTTTAAGGAACCATCTCTCAGTGCAAAGACAGCTGAGGGGTTTTGTAGGATCTCTCTACCAGCTTTGCACATCTATTGTCACTCTTCCTTTATTGCTAAATCGCTCAAGCTCTGTCAGATCAGATTGAGAACATTCATTTTCAAATCATGCCAGAGATTCTTAATTGAATTTATGTCTGGACTTTGACTGGACCATTCTAACACATGAATATGGTTTGATCTTAATTATTCCATTTGCTGTTGCATTTGGCCTGTTGGAAGATCTGCCACATTTTCCAGTCTTTTCCAGCCTCTAAAACGTTTTTTTTCCTGCATTACCCTGTATTTAGCTCCAGCCATCCTCCCATCAACTCTGACCAGCTTCCTCCACAGCATGATGCTACCACCACCATGTTTAAAACTATTTTAAGCATGTCCGTGAATGGTGGAGTATCTTTAGGAAAAAGGAAACAGTTGCATGAATGTAATTAATAAAGGTTTTTCTTTGGAAAAGATGAAAAACGGCCTCCACAGAGGGATCATTCACAGCCCGACCAAGAAAAGTGTAGTAGCAGAAAAAAAGAGCCCTTCTTGTTAAAGGGATTTATTCATCATCACCACAATTATACTTTTTTGATTTGTTGGAAGAGAAAGCTGTCAGCACTCCTATGTTTTAGCAATAAGGTTACAGCAATGAAGCTTTGCTGCTTTAAAAGACTGAGAACAAATGAACCATTTAAGGGGACAAACTACGGGGCCTACAACCGCACCTCATTTAGCTCATTATGTTTTTACAAAATATGTGGCTTTGCTTTTTGTGGCTCAATTCGCATTGTTTTTAAAATATTGTGCAGTGGAATCAGTTATTGGAAAGTGTAAATTAGCTTTGAAAAGCACATTTATACCAAGAGACTATTTTGTCATTGTGAACAGAAGCACAGCAAAGAAGCCACTTCTCTTCACGAAAAGAACCAAAAGAAGGACTGAAATTCTGCAGGAAATACAAGGCTGTATGTTTTTCGCCTGATAAACTGTCCTTATGATTGTTTGGGACATCTGGAAAACCATCTGCTGAGAGAAGAAAAGATCTAGTGCTATAGCAACAGTGAAGAATCCTAATATGATCCATGTGTAGGGGTTTCTCTGGGTCCAAAGCAGAAAGCTTCCTTAGAATGCTGTCGGTGAACTTTGCCATGAATTAAGATCAAAACATCCTCAAAAGAAAACTTCTTTCAACAATTCAGGCTCAAAGCAGGCGCATTAACTAAGCAAAAAAAACTATTAACAACTCTAAGCACTAATAGGAAAACCATGGGTCATCATCAGTCAGGAACTGGCTTAAAAGTTGATTATCAGAATGAGAGATAAAACAGCAGATGTTATGAAAAAGTAGAGTCAACACTGGAAATATTGACTCCTCCCATGTATTTGCTCATAAAAGGTACCACCTGTAACATAAGAGTCCTACAGAGGATAGTGAGGGGAGCTGAAAAAGCCATTTGATCCCTAACCTCTGTCCAAGGTTGGTTTCAGAGCTGCTTTAGAAACAGGCCTCTGAACATGAGAGACTCCTCACACACCCCCATGAGCTTTTTGCAGCCTTCAAACCTCAACATCAAAAGCAGAACCACATGACATCTTCTCAGCTTTCTGCCCCAAGCTGTTAAAATGCAAAACGTCTGTTAAGATTATACACTTTATATCACTGCACTTATTTTAGATCTTATGGGTTTTGTTTTTTATTTCTATATATTTCAGGATATGAAAACAGGTTGGTTAAACTTTTGGCCATGGCGGCATGTTAGCTATTTAAAATACTTTAAACTTACCGTGCACCTTAGTGAGTTTCAGCATGATTGGTTTGCCTCTTTCATTTCTACATTCCCATTCATCATGCTAACTTACGCCTAGGGTATATCTGCCCTTTCTGTTCTCACGAACAGCTACAAGATCCCCCTGGTTCCGACACCAGAACCACCTTGTGAAAGGACCTAAATTCATAACTGCACTTTTACTCCTTTGCCAAAATGTTTTGGAAAAAACTAAAACATTGAACACCAAAATAATCTCTACAAGGATGAAGAGGTGATTTACAAGACCTCCCAGATCCTGACCAATGTAAACTGATGCAGCACTGGAAATCTCAAGCTTACATTATGTGACTGCTGTAAAACGAAGGGCGGAGCTACGCTGATGTACAGAGGAAGAAAAAATGCAAACATGTGGAAGTGTTTATATGCCACAACAGTGAAACCTTGGAAATGTAGTAATTTTACTATAAACACACTCAGGTTGAAGGAGGGGTTAAAGTGTTAAAACATATAAGCTGCATGAACTCTCATGATCCACATTCACTCGCACACAAATACACACAAGCAGCAATTTAGCCGCTTCATCGCGCCTGTGCTCATTTCCTGGTGTCCTTGACAACGACATATGCACAGCTGCATCAGCTCAAGGCCCTCTGCCCTAATGGCGCATAAATTCACAGAAAAACTGTTCAGTTGTTCTTGAAAAAGGATTCCCAGCTGCAGAACAGGAGGGCAGTGTGGAAAGATGGACAGACACCAAAAATAAGTTAAATACAAAATATGTAAAGTATGAGCAAAAAGGCTGACGGCCAGATGGCTGACTAAATACCAAAAAAACAGTATTTAGTATCTTATGTGATAAAGAAGTCTAACGAGAATGATCTATTCTCATAATTCAAGTAATGTGACTCACATCCTGTCAGCAACATCTGCCAACAAGATAAAACGAGAGCCAGGGTGAGTAAAAAACTCCACAAAGGAAAGAAGCATGAGGCTAGACTCACATCTCGGCCTGAATCTCCGGGTTCTCCGTCATCTCCTTTGGGTCCGGGAGTTCCCTTGGTACCCTGAAGGTCACACAGCAAATGTGCAAAGGTCAACACAAAAAGGGTAGCTAACAACCCATTTTCCACTACAGCCATTTGAAACAAGGCCGTCCGAACTCAGTGGCCCATCTTGAGTTGAGTGACATACATTAAGCTCAGCAAAACGCTTTATTTAATCACTCTATGACGTAATTCCTAATAAAAACTGTTACTGTGTGAAGTATGCTGATTGTATATCAAATCTGAGTAGGATTTAAACGTTCAGGTAAAAAGTGGATTTAAGTGATGACCCACCGGCTCACCGTTGTCTCCACGTGGCCCAGGGTAACCCTATAAAAAACATATAGACCCTTAGAGATAATCATTCTATTTTCATTCACATAACGGATGAGTCATGCACAAAATCAATTCATAAACTGCAAGTTATACTTGGAAGCCAGGACAGCCTTTGGTGCCATTTCCTTGCTCACCAGTCACTCCCTGAAATAAAAAAAACATAAAACAGCCTCATTTCAGGATCTATGATGGATGGCTCACATTTATCTCTGCAACCGCCCAGAATCCCTTGACTCACCCTCTGCCCTATTGGGCCTCTTTCTCCTGGCGATCCTTTGATTCCTCTCGGTCCTTTGGGCCCCTGGGTGATAAAAGCAAAGATTAGAAACAAGTGAAATCTAACTCATTCTTGCTGTGACTAAATGTGTGTGAACGCATAAGAACAAAAATATGGGTGAAAGATGTTCAAGACCTTCAGTATTTCTTGAAATTTCTTCACAAGAGTCATCACCACCGGTTCAGAGTGACACAATGAAAACCCTTAACAGCCTTTTTTCAATAGTTTTGCAAAAAAACTGATGTGATCTGCTTGTTTTAATCGTCAGTATGCTTATATTCTAGTGGTGAAATGTTTCACAAGTGCTTAAAATTAAGAAACTGTAATCTGATTAACTTCTTGGCATATAAGATTTTGCGATAATGAGTGTTGAGTAACTTTATTACTTTTACTTTTCTCCCATTCTTCTCTGCACATCTTAAGCTCAGTCAGGTTGGATGGGCAGTGTAGGCAGGCAGAGATTTTCAAATATTTCCAGAGAGACTCTGTTATAATAAGGTCTGGGGTCTGGCTGGGCCACTAAAGGACATTGACCGACTGCTCCTTAAGCCTTTGTTATCTTGGTGGTGTGCTTCGGGTCATTGTTGTGTTTGAAAATGGATCATCACCTTGGTCTAGAGCAATCTGCAGCAGGCTTTCTTAAAAAATTTCTTTAGCTGCTGTCTTGTAACTGTTAAACAGTGCCCCACAGCATGCTGCCACCCCCATGCTTCAAAGTAGTGATGGTGTTAGTCAGACGATGAGCAGTGTCTAATTTTTTAAGGAAATGCTTCTTGGACCTCAGAACAAAAAATACATTTTGGTTTCATCGGAGCTGAGAATTTAATTTTTCCTGTCTGATTATCTCGAAGATAGTTTTAACTTAATTTAAGCAGGCTGCCATGTGGCCTTGGGTGAGAAAGGGCATCTGTCTGGCCAGTCTACCTTGAAGGCCTAACTGGTGGAGGCCATAAGCAATAATCAGCCTTCTGGGTGGCTCTCTTATCTCTTCTGGAGTCTCCCCAGGGGTGTGAATACTTTACAGTGGTACCGTAGAGTACAATTAATGACAATTATGAGTTTGGGAGATAATAAAGGTTAAAGTCAGATCAGCCATGAGATGGTAATAAGGAAAATAAATTTTAAGAATTTGACAGTAAACTTTAAGAATTTGACAGTAAATAAGACCCACCTCTGGTCCTGGTGGACCTTCGTCTCCCCTGTAGCCAGGAGGGCCGCTTCTTCCTGACTCACCCTGGAAACCACAGTTAATAAGGCAGTTAAAACATTTGACAAATAAAAACAGGCTAATTGTGTACAGGAATGAACCAAAAATAGGTTGGGTAAAATACAAAGTATTGGCACTTCAACCCTAAAACGAAAAGCAACCGAAGCAGTTTTAGACATCCTTTATCTATCCAGGTGAAAAATGTCTTATTGAGATTAAAATCTCTTTCAAGAGAAACCAGCACAGAGAGGCACTAACAAGATACTAGTTAATTTTTTCAAGTTGATTAGAGTTCCTAGGAATCTTTACTTAGTGACCCATGTTTAACTGGAGTAAACTGATGTGGCACAGACCAATTTCTCTTAGCTTCTCTTTAAAATGAGAAAAACAAGAGAACATGCTATTCCAGTAAGGCTGAAATTGGCTCTTCATCAAAACGTACCCCAAACTACTGCTCAATCAGAGGAAAAAATAAAAACCATGGGATCTGTGACGAACAGGGCTGGGTGATTAACCATATTTATCAGGCACTCTAAACAGGATGGTAAGGGAGGTAAAAAGAAAAATCTCCAAAGCTCACTTTAAAAAAAAATGCAGAAGAGAGCGATGTCTTGGGGTCAGAAGACATTTAAACCTTCTAACCTCTGGTAAAGGTTAAATAAAAATAAATGGGTAAAAAAAAAACATTGTAGATGGAGTTGGAGCCAAACAAAGTTTGAATATGTGGAAAAATATTTCATGGCCACAGTTAAACATGAGGGAAGATTTATTTCTTTTTCAGTTTCTCTTCTGAATGTCCTGGTAACATAAAGTTATAAAGTCATAAAGTCTAGAAATATCAGAAGACTTTGTATGAAAATCTGGTGAATGCTGCCAGTAAACTGAAATGGGTTGTTTTCTGGTCTTTCAAGAGAAATGGTTCACCAGACAAAGAATATACCTTCCATGGCCATCTCAGTTTACAGACCTAAACCAAAGAATCTAGATGATCTAGAGAGATGTGCAAATAGCTGTTACAGAATAACTGTTAAAGATCTGTCTCTCTTTGTATTTCTTAAACCTTACAAAATGTTATAGGAGACTGATTGGCTTATTAACAAATGGTAGCTGTAAAAACTATTAACAGGAGGGGTGTTAATAATTGTGGTTAAGGGGATTTCATGTAGAATACTATAGAATTCTGTCAGCATTGAATGGAAATAGCTGAAATGTGTCTTTTGTTTTACAGTGGAAAAGGTAGCCCCAGCTACTCAGATGTTCCATGGTTTTAAGACGATTCAGCTGCCAAGTATTTACTCAGCTCTGAGGAGAAAAGGAGGTCTGCTCAAAAGAACCATTGAGGAGTTTTGACATCACAGAAGTTACCACAGCTAATGCCTGTAATGTCTTATTATTATTGCTCTGCCTGGTGCCTCATTAAGAAAACCTTAGTGGGGGTTTGGCTCGGGCAAGTGGAGAGAAGAACTGAGTCAGTGGGAAAAGAGTGAGTGATGGCCCAGTACAGAGGAGTAAAAGCTGGGAATGAAAATGGGAGGAGTGGGCAGCGCTCTGGGGCCTAAGCCAGGTTTGCCCCTTCCAACGCATCAGCCCTGTGAGCTCCGACTCTACAGGAAATATAAATGCCCACGCTTAAGTGCTCATGTGTACGCACGCATCAGGAAACTACCTCTACTAAGTGGAAAAAGTGTAACAAAAAAAAAGAAATAGAGAGTGGCTTATCTCAACTGTATGTTGCTTTTATTGGCGCTTATTTTTGTGTGTGTGTGCGTGTTTGCGTGTGTGTGTGTGTGTGTGTGTCTTACAGGTTCTCCATTGGCACCGGTTGAGCCCTCTCTCCCCTGCTCTCCACGTGGTCCCGGCTCCCCCTGGCAGGAAAGAGAACAATTTTGTAAAGAGCCAATCTTCAAACACGGTTGTATTAGCAGGAGCAGATGAGACACCCTACAAACACAAGTTCAGTTAAGGTCAGTGTGCTTGCTGTTGATTCAGCTCTGTGGCTTTTCCTCAGAATTTCAGAAGCACAGTGTGGAATGATGGAAATAAAGTAGGACCATAGATCTACTTTGACTCCCTCTTCATCCGCACCACAATCACTTACAGGGTCTCCTCTTGGGCCTCTGTTCCCTCGAGAACCTTGCTCCCCCTTCTCGCCGATTTGTCCCTGCGTAGGATTTCAAAGACGTTACCACAAACTCAGACTTCCCTGGAACACAAACAAACTAAATTAAAGCCAATATTAATTCTACTAACTGCTTCTCCGCCAGCTCCGTCTGGTCCAGGTGGTCCCTGAAACATACAGACATACAGGAAATTAAAAGGAGAGTTTAAAGGGCATAAAGGTTCTATTTGTTGCTTGAAGAAGTAATGTCACCTACATCATCACCACGCTCTCCTTTGTCTCCAGGAAGTCCAGAATTGCCTGGCTCTCCCTATCACAGAGCAAACACTTAGATATGTGTGACAGCTGCACCTCAGTCTTTTGTCATGTTTCAGTGTTTCTCTCGACTTACAGGACGTCCCTGAGGTCCATAGTTTCCAGGTCGTCCCGGCTCACCGTTTCTTCCTTGATCCCCCTAAAAGAAGCCAAGAGCCTTAAAAGTGGCCCCAAAGAAAAGATTTTTGATATTAATTATTAAGAAATCATTATATCTCACTTTCGCCCCTTTTTTTCCATAAGGGCCAGGGTCCCCCTTTGGTCCAGGCTCTCCCTGCAAGCCCTGGAGACACACAGCATGAAGACGGTTTCAGTGAACGATTTTCATGAGCAGCCAGAGCCAAAACGACGTCACTCTGCTGTACTTGGATGATCATATAAGCTCATGTGCGAATTTGTTTACAGTGAGACTGTACGGCTTTTTTTTACTCAGTCTGACAGCAGAAAATGTAAACAAAGCCGTGATTAAAGAGGCCAGGGGCCTCTGTGTGTCGACTTTATGGGATACAGACGCAGGGACATTCCCGAACATTAAACTGTGGCTAATGGCTATCGGTAAACAAAGAAGCAAGGGGTTTGGGCAGATCCAGAAGTGTTTTTTCTGGATGTGTTTATGTATTCAAGTCCTAAATATTTACTGTATTTACAGTCCTTCAAACATCTTAGTTGTCTTCTTTGTCCCTAGCAAACACCTGAGGCTTTCAGTGAACAGCTGGACTTATGTTGAGATTAAAATACTATACTGATCAACTCTACTTAATAATTAGGCCCCTTCTGTAGGTAGTTGTTTGCACTGCATTGTAGTAACCTGAATACAAATGTGCATCATACTTTTAATATCTGAATCCATGTATCATTTATCTTCCAATTCATAATTATCCACACCACTCACAATAAAATAAAAAGTTGTCGGTGTATGAATACTTTTGCTAGGCTCTTCTTTGTGGTAATAAAAAACAACAGTGCTATATATTTATGTTTCTGCAACAGTTGCGGCATTTTAGGTGATGCCAATATTTCAAAACATTTGTCATCTGGAATGTGTGACACGACTGCGAGAGTAAAGCAAGGTCGTAGCAACAGGATTATTCTGGGGTCAAGTCGCTAAACTCACATCTGACCCAGGACCGCCTTTACAGCCAGGAAGACCGGGGAAACCAGCTTCACCCTGATGAGAGTAAAAACAAAAACACATGCTAAAACACCTTCATCAAAGAAGCAAGAAAAGGACGAGCTGCGGTAGGCTGTGCTGCTCTTACCTTTTGCCCATCGATTCCATCCAACCCTCTTTGACCTTTGTCACCCTGAAAAAGAGGAACAGATGGAAGAAATGTAAATCAAAATGAGGATAACAGCTAAATAAAACATTGTCAGACCAAAGGTAAGACATTAACAAATAGCTCACCTTAAAGCCTTTGTGTCCCCTTTCACCCTGCAGACAAACACTCACCATGAATCTTACAGAACTGATCGAAAGGTTGTTTGAAAACGATGAGACCTGGTATATCTGACTGTACCTTGTCTCCTCTGGGACCGCGGTCTCCCTGAAAGCAGAAAACACACATTAGTTCTGTCATTATAACATAAACCATTATGAGAAAGGCTAAAGTAGGTAATGTCAGCTTCAAGAGTAGGTAAAACATACCATACCTAACTAGTTAAATCAGAGTCATAAAAGTTAGACATTAGGAAAAATCAAAATGAAAGATTCAATCAAATCAGATATCTTACCTTGTGAGAAGAAACTTTTTCAAAATGTGGCAACATTTAGTCATTAAAAGAAACTGATTCTGACCATAAGAGTTCATGGCGCAAGATATAAAAACACCTCAATATTTCCCATCAAAACAAAGCCTCTGGTTTGTAGTGCCATCCAGGTACTATTAGCATCTAAGCTGTTATTATGGGCTACAGATATGGATATGAGTGCTTTAAGCTTGACAGTCTAGGTTTGACACTCTTATTTTGAAGTAAGGAAAGGAAGTGGATTCTTTCATGCTGCTGAGCCGGGCTCAGTTACAAAGCACAGAAGGTATGGAACGCCAAAGTGCTCAAAATTAAATAAATAAATGAAACATTATGAAAAAAGTATCTACATCAATAAATAATAGATAAACATATAATGTGACAATGAGATTGTCACTTTATAAATCAGCGTTCCATACGAAGGGGCCTCTTCCACTTTGAAACAGTTTGTGTGGCAACCTTTAGGCACTCGGCAGGTAAAAAAAGAGATAAGATATAAACAATTTGAGAACACTGCAATAATATTGCAACTGGCTGATGGTTAGCAATAGATACTGCATGTTACTATCAGTGAGTCTGCAGCTTCAGTAGCTGGATTAGTATTTACTGGTTGCACAATCCCCATTAAAAGCAGCTAATATCGCTCGGTGTCAATTATTTAATTAACAACTGTCAGCTTGTTGCTGACAGTTTTGTTCCAAATATTTGATTTAAAAACTAACCTAGTGGGACTTTATTTAATGTTGCAACTATCCTTATACTGAAAAATCTAATCCTGTAATGCCCGGACTCCAGCAAAAAGGGGGAATAATTTAGGTGTTAATTTCAGGATTTAACGATAAAGTTTCATTAAAAAAAAACAATGGAGGACAAATGTTTTGTTTCAAGGCCAATAAATATTTTTTTTTTTTTAAGCTTAGAAATTATGTTATTCTCCAGTAAGAAAAATTACGGTTTGGTTGAATCATAAATGTCAATCACTTGATTTTTATTCTAACTGCTAATAAACATTTTTGTAATTTTGGGCCGGAACTTTTTCCAGAATTCCAGTTTTTAAAACACTGCAGCTGTACTATTTTTAAACGTTTTTTGGCATCATTTCAAAGTTCTTTTAATGCTCCTTCAAACTAAATTATTTTCACATAGAGCTCTTCTTTTGTTAACTACTAACAACACTAAAGTTGATTCCAAAGTTTTTTTATCTGTTAAAATAAAGGCCATTTTTAATAGACTGCATTTGATCATATCTAATCTAAAACACTGATCAAACCGAAATTAGATAGAATCTCGTCTTATCTTGTGTAACGGGTAAACATTCACCTTTTACTTTCGTCCACCTTAAGGCTTCAGAATTAGCCAAATCTACCAACAAGCCACTAAATAGTAATAAATACAACAATTAGAAGAAAAGGTGCTGGAATTTGGCCGAGGCCTGCTCAGGCTAATGCCATCATGGTGATGCTGTTTTGTCAGTTCCAGATCTCCGTAATGAACTTTACCTTCATCCCGCTGTAACCAACTGGACCGGGATCACCAACGCTGCCCTGTGGCAAACAGACACACAGATTACCTCACCTTAGGGCAAAACAGATTCAAGAAAATGTGATGACAGCTCTCCATCATTTTGCAAGCATGTTAACTGGTTAAGAAATAAGGTGAAAGGGACTTACCAGAGGGCCAATATCTCCTTTCTCTCCTGGCATTCCTGGTCGACCCATCTCTCCCTGAAGAAGGAGAATAAGTCATTGTGATTTTTCCTGTTTCATGCATTCCACTGGTTTCTGTTCTAATCATAGATAACCCACCTTGGCGCCAGTGTCCCCATCTGGTCCTTTTGGCCCCCCAGGAGCCTGCAGTGATCAACAAAGATTATAAATGAACACAACATAGGGCAAAGATAAGAGCTCATTTTATTACAAGATTAAAGCATGAATACTTACATTGCAGTCAAATGAGCAGCACTGCAAAAGGAGAAGAAAGACATGTTAAAGCAGGAAGGAGCTGGAAAACAACGTCGGCTATCTACAATATAACCATCACTTTAAAGGACGGAGTAAAGAAGCCAAAACAGTCGCTATCTCTGCCATCTTAATTAGCGTTCTAAGTCATTTCGGCTACTTACACACTTCCTTAGCAACTATTCCCTGTTTCCTGACAGTGTGAGAGTTAGGCAGAGTTTGGGCCTCGGTGGCAAGACTCCGCCTGACTGGGGAATCACAACAATCCATAAATGGACTACTTTATTTTGCTAATTAAGGAATGCATCAGGCAGATTTAGTATCCTAATGGATCAACCTTTAAGGTTCATGTTTTTTTATTTGCCATTAGTGCGTAAACCAACAGTCCAGACACATTGAACTTTTTGTGCAGGAGTCTCTCGAAGTCAACAGTTTAGGTAATAATTAACCTAAATAAAATATGTAAAATAAAAAATATAAAAAGCTATACAACAGTAAGAACTATGATAAGAAAAATATGTGTGAACACTATATAAAAGGTGGTGATAGGTACATGATTTTAACTGCAGTTCTGAGCAAAAGAAGAGGGCGATGTTAGGTGAGTAATTATGTAGTAATCAGGCTTGTTCTGGGATTGTGGGGAAGGTAAAGGGGGAGAGAAAGTTCTGGGGGAGTGTTGTACTGATAGAATATTGTGCATTTATCAGAAAATTAAACATTGTCTCCAGCCAAATCTGAAGCCACAATCTAAGGCTGTCCTGTGCTACAGAGATGAAAGCCATCACTAACGGACGACAAAGTACTTTTTACTAAACATTAACGAATTATCTACCCCCAAAATGCTTTTAGAAAAACATACCACATCCTTGGTCTCGTTTGTCTGTAAAGGAAAAGGAATAGAAATCGATTAGCTCTATATAAACTTGTTTTAAGATACGGAACAATGAGAGAGATACATACAATCATATCGATGATGGTTCGAATAGTTTTCATCTTGGTGGATCTGGTTTCATCTGCAGCAGTGAAGTTCTGCCTGTAGGACTGGTCTGTGGCGATGAGGGACAGTCTGGTGTCCTGGTGAGGCCAAAAACACAAAGACCTTTACCTTCACATGTAAAAAAGCTACGATAACTGTACCTTGGTGATTAAAGAGGATTTCTATTGAGACTAAAAAAGCTGCAAATCTTTAATCCTTTGCAAGAATGTTTAACTGAACAAGTTTAGAAGCAAGATCAAATTTGTACATTGAAGATCAAAATGTTATTAATATACTTTGTTTACACCAGATAAACATAAGTTTGGGATTTTCCGGAAGCAGTATGGCATACATACAGCTTTTCACTTTGTTCTCTCTCTTTTCTCTTCCTAGAAGCTACACCTGGCCTGACTCTGTGTCTACCTGTGACACCTTTCTGGAGAGGGGAATCCTCCAAGCTTCTGCTGACAACAACTTAATGCTCACCCTCTACCGATGATCCACATGGCCCTGTCTTTCAGTGTTTAACCCTTTCTCTCTCCTAGACATACCTACTGACTGAGCTTTTACTGTGACTAACTCTATGTGCTCTCTTCAGACTCTAAACTTGAAAACTGGCTCAGAGTTTATCTGTTCCTTCTTTCTAGATGAAACGACTAAAGGAGCTACATCCATTAACATTTACTTTTCCTTCCCATAGAAAGTACTCCTGGATCAGTGCTTCTTTGTTCTCTTTGTGTCTCTGCTCTGTTTTCTCTAACCCCCAGTTGGTCGTGGCAGATGGCCGCTCACACTGAGCCTGGTTCTGCTGGAGGTTTCTTCCTGTTAAAAGGGAGTTTTTCCTCTCCACTGTCGCTACATGCATGCTCAGTATGAGGGATTGCTGCAAAGTTAAGGCCAGTGACTGTCCACTGTCTCTACATGCTCATCCGGGAGGAGTGAATGCTGCAAGTCACTGACTGGATGCAATCTGCTGGGTTTCCTTAGACAGAAAAACTTTTATCCAATTTGAATAAATAACTGAATCTGACTGCACTGTTCAATGATTAAGATTAATTGGAATGTATGTACCTGACTTTTGTGAAGTGCCTTGAGACGACATGCGTTGTGAATTGGCGCTATATAAATAAAACTGAATTGAATTGAATTGAACCTTCCAGATACAATATGCAAAATGTGATTTGTTTTATTTTTCTACATTTGCACTGAAGTTGTGAGTCCTGCAAATTTTCTTGAACCCAAAAATGAGTCTTTCTTTTATTTGGCTACCATTGTTCAGTAATTGGTCTGTTAACATTAATGTATATTATAGTGTCACAATATATCAAATTACAGTATCCATGTGTGCAATATCACAACCACAGGGAACTGCCTGGATTTAATATTCAGTGGGATATATTTCAAGCGCCATGCATGCAAATTCTGCATGTTAATAATATATTTGGCCTGTTGGATGGAGTTTCCTTGCCCTCAAGGCCCACATTGGATACATATTTTTACCTGGGGGAGATTCTAAAGCTCACAAAGAACAGTAGGGCATTGTGATAAAAGAAAAGAAAGAAACTGAGAGGAAAATGGGTCAATCATAATAGATGTAGCGATTGCTATTTTCAGCAATAGCAGCGGGAGTTCATGTTGGTGCATGGTGCAGCATTAGAGCATGTCAACACAAAACATCATCTGATCATGCAGAAAATACATCTAAAAATATCTAGAACTCATATGGTTTTTGAGAAAAGCTTTGTAAGAAAGAACTCAAATGTTGCCTGAAGTTTAGGCCTGTAGTGTACTTACCTAAGTTTCTTTTGGTTTCAGAAAATTTTTTTACACCTAATTTCGTTCTATTTTTTTCATTTTTGGGTAAGTTCATCTGGCTTCACTTCACTCTTATCTTCATGTTCTCCTTGTATTAAACAGATAAGACTGAGTGGGACATGCTTTTAGTGTGCCTTATGGCTCAGTTCAAAATGTCAGCAGTGCTGCACACACATGAACACTGTTCTACTCACTGCATGGATGTTTATGAGTCGGAAAAAGGTCTTTTTATTATTATTTAGAAAATTTATAATATTTTCCACAAGAGAGAGGTCTATCATGCAGTATTCATTTTTTTATTTATGTAGTTATTTGAGTCTTTCTGCATGGAGTTTGCATGTTCTCCCCGTGCATGCGTAGGTTCTCACCGGGTACTCCGGCTTCCTCCCACAGTCCAAAGACATGCCTGTTAGGTTAATTGGTCACTCTAAATTGCCCTTAGGTGTATGAATGAGTGTGTGCATGGTTGTTTGTGTGTTGCCCTGCGATGGACTGGCGACCTGTCCAGGGTGTACCCCGCCTCTCGCCCATAGACTGCTGGAGATAGGCACCAGCTCCCCCGCGACCCACTATGGAATAAGCGGTAGAAAATGACTGACTGACTGACTAGTTATTTGAATTACATTGTTAAATATGCTCTGCAATTTACCAGTCTTTGTTCTCTCAATATGTGCTGTATAGTATTTAGGATCTGTTTAAAAAAGTGAACAAATATAATAGATAAATCAAGATGAAATATTCCCTGATTCAACCTCCACAACAATGATCACTTTGGGTTAATGCTTGATAATCTGGTTGTTTCTTTGTCTTCTTGGCAAATTACAGAAAAAAGAAAAGAAATTACACTACATTAAAACAATTGTTTGATCGAATGAACTAGGCACTTTCAGGCATCCCGAGGATGAACCCGACTTTTGGATGCCCAGAATTCACTTCCTCATAGCTTATTTATTTTGATTCTCCAATGATGTCACACAAGGAAGCGTTGTGTTTGAGGCGTTGCGATAAAATACATCTAGAGGTGTGCCTTCGTTTAATTCAAATTAGAATCCATGACCTCATCCTTTGAGCTTTCCTAAATTATGTGAATGTCTGAAGACCAATAAATGTATGAAATGAATTATTCTGACATTTAGCAAACATAAAAAATTGTTAAGGAACCTAACTATCCTACAACAGGAAACGTTTAGTATGATTTAATGTCAGCCAGTGAGAGAAAAAGGTTGTTTTTCTGCAGTGTGTCTGTTTTTGTGTATTTCAATTTTCAATCAAATGTTAAATATTGAGATAAAGTATGGTAGTTACAGAGAGTTTCCTGTAAAATTGATTCTGACTGTGTAAGTTTTTGTTGAGCCTAAGTGTTTTGTACCTCCTGGTCAGGTGAGATGGCCACAGCAAACACTTTAACTCCATGCTGTCTTGCTTCATTAGCAGCCTCCTGCACACCCCCACATGGCTCTTTGTAACCAGTGATAGGATGGCCATCAGTCACTACCACGATGTACTTGTTTTCATGGTAGTTGGAACCCCTGCAAGAATGCAAGCACACACTCAGATATGACAGGAGCATCATCTTCTACAGCATAAACATGCATGTGTCTCTGGTACCCAATGAGGAGCTCTGCCAGGCCCCTCTTGATGGCGCAGTCAGTGTAGGTTCCTTTGCCAATGTAGGTGATGCCGTCGATGTCTTTCTTCAGGGCCTGGCGTTCTGTGCGCATGTTGCTCAGCTCTCGCACAAGGATGACCTCGTCACTGTAGTGCAGGGCTCCTGAGTTCCACATCAGGACGCGGTCACATTGGTGGCGCCTGGAATACAGAGGCGGAAACTAAGGTGAGACGGGGTGCAGAAAGGGCACTAAAGCAGGGGTGCATCCAGGAAGTTTTTAAAGGGCTGGTCAGATGGGGGACCACCGATAATCTTGAGATGGCTCACTAAAATCAGATTAGATTAGATGCTATGTTAGTCCCAGAGCTGAATGCTTTTTGTCATAGTAGAATATAACACAAACTAATGCGAACAGAGCAAAACATAATTTGCAAAGTTTGAAACTATATTTACATTTCAAAAAAGAGAAAAAGTATAAAAATTACATTCAATAAGATAAACATGAGTTTCAATATTGAAATGTGACAGCTAAATACAAACAATAGTAAAGAAGAGTACTTAGTGCAGTAGATAAAGGAATTACACAGTTTACTGTTTGTTTGCAGACAAGATGTTAAAAGTTATTTACAGACAGTTGGAATGTTACTTGCAAACTATTTACAGATATAAGATACAGTGAATGCACACAGAAATCTAAAAACATGATAGATATTCTGTAGTTTTAGTTTACTGTCATCATATATGGAGGGAGGGGGGTGGAGGGTGCAGGGGCAGGGATTTAAAAAGAGTGAACAGAGTGAACATAGGGATAAATAAACCAAGATTGAAAGCTTAATATCCACATAGGAGTGTAAATCTAGTGGTAACACCACATAAGGTCCCTAGTCACCATCATCTGTGGTGGGCGTGGCCAAAACACATCTGGCCACGCCCTTTGACAGAGACGTCTGAGTTTCAGCACATTTTCACCTCGTTTCCATGGCAACACTTTAAAATTATGTATTGCTTGTATGCCCACTGTCCTACAGCGCAAGTAAATGATGTGAAGGTGTGTTCTGTCACCACGGAGGTGATCTCTGTGTATATCTGTGTGTGTGTGTGTGTGTCTCACATTTCTTGGAGTTCATCTACGAAGCGTTTGGTGAATTCTTTGATCTGGTCGATATAAAAGTTGGGAGGCTTCTGTCTGAGGGCGACGCTCTCAGACGTATCCAGCACAAAGAAAAGGTCAACGGGACAGTCTGTTTAAAAAGCAAAGCAAATATAAGCCAATGAAAAAAAAAAGGATCTTCAGAATGCAAAAGTTTATCTCCCAAGGAACCATCACATGTAATACATTAGTAATTCATCCACTGCTGGAGGCAGAGCCCAGGCATGACCACTGCAGCACAGAAAGCCTGCAGGCCAACATCTTACAGCAGTTTAGAGCATCACCGGGGGTTTCATTGAGCTCGTTTTTCATATTTAGAAAGGTTTTAATCACACTTTAGAAATTACAGCAGAGCCAAAAGACATTTATCAACATTACTTTTGACCGGTTTTCATTTTGCTATCAAACATCTAGGGTATGCAGGCCCCTCAGAGGGCTAAAATATGGTGGAATGTCATTTTGTCCCAATTCTAAACTGCGTCTTTGGAGCTAATTATATAGGCTGCAAATGTAAAAGCCTTTAACTTTAAGAAATCTGCATGCATGACAACAGTAAACTAAACTTTACATGCAGCGCAATGTCTTAAACACCAAGTAGAATAGCTTGCGTTTAGAGCAATATATTTCAAGCAGACTTACCCGCAAAGGTGGGCTTTTGGATCTGAATTTGCGCTCTAGCCAGGAGAGCGCACAACAGCGCAAGGAGACATCTGAAAGTCTCCATAATTAAACTACGACCAAATTCACTACGAAAATCCGATCATGCGACACTCCGGTACCCCCTTCAAAAACTAAACAGCCGGATTCGGACTCCTCTGCACAAAATTCGGCCAACTTTTTGGAGACCGAGCGCTGCCCGCCGCAGTTTGACCGGGGCGAAGAGCCAGAGCGCGCATAGGAGGACCAGAGCGCACAGTGAGGGAGGAGGAGGAGGAGGAGTTCCCAGTTTTTTTCTGAAGAGGATGGATGGGTGTGGATGCGCCGGGACGCGCACGGAATAAGGGTTTACACTAAAATCAAATATGTGCACACTTCCTTAAAGCTGCCAGTCAGACTTTCTATAAAAATGTGCTATCCATTGATTTAAGTCAGATACAGATCTATCCTCAGAATAACAAACTTCCACTGAGACCTCTGATGACATCACAGTAGGCATATAGCAACTGACTGATGACCCCACCCCCTCCCCTTTTTTATCTTTTGAATCACATGCTTTTAATCGGATTCCCCTTATAAAGGAGTTTACTTGTGCTTTGCAGACAAACATTTAAACCATATGCGAGAAAAATGCACGGATTGCCGGAAAATCAGGCAATAATCCAAAGACACAGGTCAGCGGCCTGTAAAGAGGACCAGAAAAAACTGGAAGGAAACTTTGATCAGAATCTGTGTCATGGTGCCATGGTTTTTTATTAATGGCAATCGATCCGTTTAATTTGCGCCCCTTTTTGTTCCTTCAGTCCACTTTTTGAAAGCTATGTATTTTGTGAAATCCATATTTTATTCCCCAGCAGTGTTTTTGTTGCTAGCGTAGATTTATTAGTAAATAGAAAATACAACACTGGACAGTTTATTGAAATGGGAGTTCACTGGGATAGGAAGCCAGGCAATATAATAAACAATAGAGTGACTATGATGTGAGACTTTAGGGAGCTGCTTTATATAGAAGTGGATATAAACAGTATTATTACAGACAGAGACTTTGCTTTTAATGCACTCTTACGTGATAGATAAGTCTTTACATAGATGTTTTATGTAGAAAAAAAAAAACAACGGCAAAGCTGAAAAATGAAATTATCAAATTTAATGAAAAGCTGAAAAACATCATTCTGTCTTCTCGTTCTGGTAGAAAGCTCTTGTTTCTTGTGGAAGACGGAGTGGGTGGAGTTCTAGGAGTCCTGGCCTGGCCTGACCTGAACATAACAGTAAGCAGGGGGGTGAAATCAGGGCTCTTTTCCACATTTAACATTTAGCGCCATCTAGTGCACTGTAAACGTTGCTCTGGGAAGTCAGTTTGGAAAAAAAAAAACCATTGGAGTATGTACAGAGCGGGATAGAAAGGCATGGGCGTGTAACTTAAAAGGGTTGGAGGGGGGTGGATGCTGAATGATTGGTGTTGCCATGTGTGTGTGTTTGTGCTCGGAGTGTGGGACTGTAGGAAAAGGTCTGGCTTGGAATCAGATTTTCCACTGAGATCACTGAAGGAACGAGGGAAGAAAAGGAGGGAAGAGGGTGAGAGAAAACAGGGACATCTGGTAATAATCCACTGGTATTTGCAGGCTCTCATAGTAAATCTACGGGATTTTTTGCAGTTGTGGAGCTCTTTATATGTTGCAATGCACACGTTTTGAAATGTCTTAATAAAGCCTTTCATCATGAGACCGTTATTCCATAGAAATTTAGAGGAAAGCTTTAACCTCTGGAGCCATTTCTTTTTTTTCAGTTTTTAGTAACTCTAGTTTCTTCAGAATCAGAATCAGCTTTATTGCCAAGTTCGTACATACAAACAAGGAATTTGACTCCGGTACACTTTGCTCTCTGGTTTTGTTTCTGCATTACAGAATATACATATATACAATATATATAGAGATTTTAGCAGCTCTTTTCCTGACCCTAGACCTGTATAAGTCCTGGATGGAGGGAAGGTCAGCCCTGATGATTCTCTCTGCAGTCCTGATTATTCATTGCAGTCTGGACCTGTCCTGTTTGGTAGATGAACCAAACCACACTGAGATGGATGAAGACAGGACAGACTGAATGATGACAGTGGAGAAGATGACCAGCAGCTCCTGTGGAAGGTTGAACTTCTTGAGTTGCCTCAGGAAGTACAGTCTCTGCTGGGCGTTTTTTCGAACAGTGTCTATGTGTGAAGACCATCTCAGGTCCTCAGAGATGGTGGTTCCTAAGAACCTGAAGTGATCCACAGCCGATACAGCGTTGTTGAGGATGGTGAGGGGGGTGCATGGGGGTGGTGCTCTCCGAAAGTCCACCACCATCTCCACAGTCTTGAGTGGGTTGAGTTCCAGGTAGTTCTGACTACACCAGTGTATCAGCTGTCTGTATGCAGACTCATCACCGCCCTGGATCAGTCCAATGACAGTGGTATCATCTGCAAACTTAAGGAGTTTCACGGACGAGTCCGCTGAGGTGCAGTCATTTGTGTACAGGGAGAAGAGGAGTGGGGATAGAACACACCCCTGGGGGCCACCAGTACTTATTGATCTGGTTCGGGAGAAGATGCTCCCCAGTCTCACCCGCTGCTGTCGGAGAGGTACTCTTAAAGGAATACCTCTTTTTTTAAAATCATTTTCTTATCATATTGTAGTTCAAGAGTAGTGTAGGCCCTATTGTAATTAAAGTGGTCCATAGCAAATTATCCCAAATTCAGCGTATAAATGCAAAGACACCAATACTTGCTGAAAGTGTCCAGACTTTTACAGAGGACCCTGATGTTCCGACAAGATTTGCGGCGCTTCCACGTCATAGAAAAGGCATGCAGCTTATGGCAGCCAGCGTCTCCAGTCTGCAGATATAAACATCTTGCAATACTTAACACACCACCACATTCATCCTCTGCAGATGAAATTCCCTGTGAATCCCGTGTAGATGACTACATCCAACGAAAACTACTGAAAATGTTGCTCTGCAGAAGTGAATCCAGATAAAACACAAGCTTGCACAGAGGAAGGAACTAAACTAATATTCTTTGTCCGAACATGAAGGATTATTTATAACATTTACTGGCAAAGGGTACAGCGGGCTACAGTTGTTACCAATGACATTTACGTTCATCAGTTCGTTGGACTAGGCTAGAGTTAAACTCGAGGAATTTGCAGGTAAATGAAGTTTAAAAAAAACCCAAAGGTTTTAATGACTGGAAATTGGACAGAACAAAAATGTCAAAAAGCTTAATACAGTTATTTTATTCTGTAGAAAGGTAACCGTTTGACTTGAGAAAACGAGAACATAGGTCAACCACTGAAGAAAAAATGCTTTTTGGTTCCATGCTGCCATCTAGTGAAACCCTAATTTATTCAGGAAATCAACCTCACACAATGCCTTGCAAAAATATTCACAACTTCATCAATGTGAACTTTTTTCACATATTTAATGTTACAGTTGCAAGCTGTAAAGACTTGTATTATAATTGCATGTGACCAACAAAGTAGTGCATGAGTGCAAAGCTGAAAGCATTTCACATTTCAAATTAACTGAAAAGTGTGGCGAGCATTTGTGTTTAGCCCTCTTCACTCCGATACTCCTAAATAAAGTCCAGTGCAACCAGTTACCTTCAGAAGTGACTTAATCAGAGAACAGTGTCCAACTGTGTGTAGTTGAATCTCAGTATAAATTGTGCTATGCTATAAAAGCCTCAGAGGACATTGGTGAAGAATCAGCATCATGAAGACCAAGGAACACAGCAGACAGGTCAGGGAGAAAGTTGACGAGACGTTTAAAGAGGGGTTCCACCATCATAAGACACCTAACAGACAACTAGTCCATTTAAAAATGGAAAGAGTATGGTACAACTTGAAACTTACCAAGACATGGCCGTCCTCCTAAAGTAACAGGCTGCAGAAGGAAAACATTAATCAAACATCCAAGAGACCCATGCATAAAGTCACAGCTCAGGTAGGAGAATGTGTGAACAGGGTAATTATTTATCATGCTTTCCACAAATCTGCCATTCAAAAAGTAAGTCATTATTGAACTAAAGCCAGAAAAAGTCCCCCAGTTTGCCACAAGAAAGGCATGGGACACTGCAGACAAGAGGAAGGAGGTGCTCTGGTCAGATGAGACTGAGTGTAATGTATTTTTCCTAGATGAAAAGCACAATATGTAGAGGAAAACTAACATTGCACATAATTCTGAAAAAAAAAATCTGGTGGTGGTGGCATCGCCATGCTATGGGGATGTTAGTTCAGCAGAGATGGGTTAGATGGTCAGTTAATAGGAAGGTGGCTGGAGTTAAATGTGGAACAATCCTGGAAGAAGACGGCTTAGAGGCTTCAAAAAATTTGAGGGGTTCATGTTCCAGGAGGACGATCCTAAACATACAGCCTGAGCTAAACTGGATGCTTTAGACCAAAGTATATTCATTATCATTATTTGAATGACCTAGTCAAAGTTTAGACCTCCAATTAAGAATGTGGCAAAACCTGCTCTCCATCCAGTCTGACTGAGCAAAGGGACATTTTCCATTTCCATTCACAGAACTTTATGTTGGTTTACCATGTAAAATCTCAATTAAAAACCCTCCTAGAGATGGGACTATTTTTGCCAAGCACTGTATTGACCCGTTTACAATTATTCTCAAGCTGTTATCTTTCCTTTAGGGTGGAAAAAAAAATAAAAAAAATCAAGCATAAATCAATCGAACTAATTTAATATAAAACTAACAGCTCAAAAACAATTAAGGAAATACAAGAGGCCTACAGAAAATAAACCACAGTTGTCAAAAGTTTGTATTTTTCCATTGTGCCTCAGAATTTATCATCCAACATAATTACAAATGGACAACTTTCATGTGTTTAACAAGACCTTTCCCAAAAATACTTTCTGCAATATTACAACCTCACCACATATAAATCAGTCAAGTATGGTGACTGGATGGTCCACATCAAAATCCACTGCAATGTCTATGAAAGTATCAGGCAGAATCACAACATGAGAATTCACTGGATGCATGCAAAACTATCACTCTACAGCCGAGCCTACATTTGGGGAATGGAAACTCCTGATGTGGCTAGAACTAACACCTGGGATAATACAGATCAGAGACAATATAGCATTCAATGAAGGGTGTAAAGATAGTTAAGGAAAGCACTTTCCCCTTTAGCTCCTATAGAGCTCCGGAAAATGTCAACTGAAACATTCATGAGTTTAATAGTAATGTACAGAAAACAAAGCTTATTAGGAGTGAAGAAGACATTTGTTTGTGCTGGTTGTAATAGTCTGTGCTTACATTTACATTGCAACAAAAGACAAAAAGACACGTTTCCATTTCAATGTCGACAACCAGACAGCCTTATTCTATGATCTGTATTACAGGCTCAGTTGGTCAAAAAAAACTTAAGTACCGTTTTCAAACAAGTGCAGAAATGTAAAATGTCAGGTTCAGCACCTCTGCCTTGACGCCGCACTTAGTTTATGTTTGAGTGACTCTTCATGTGCCTCCTCAGGTGGTTCAGACACGTGTAGGTCTTGGGGCAGATCTGGCAGTGGTACGGTCTGACCCCTGAGTGGTTCAGCATGTGCTGCTTCAGCACGCTGCCGTCTGAAAAGGCTTTGCCACACTGAGAGCACACATAGGGCCGCTCTCCTGTGTGCACCCGCATGTGGACCGTTACTTTGTGAGCCATTGTAAATCCTTTACCGCATATGCTGCATTTGAAAGGTCTCTCCCCTGTGTGGGTGAGTCTGTGGGTGCGCATCGCCCCCATCTGGGAGAAAGCCTTTCCGCAGTCGGGGCAAACGTGTGGCTTCTCTCCTGTGTGGACCCTGGTGTGACTGCGTAGCCCCCCTGCTGTGGAGAAACACTGGGAACAGTGGGTGCACTGGTAGGGCCGCTCTCCTGTGTGGGTGCGCATGTGCTGCTTCAAGTCGTAGCGGTTCCTGAAGCCACGGCCACAGACCTGGCAGCTTTCGGGTCTGTCGTCGTTGTGGCGCAGCTCGTGGTTGGCCAGGCATTTCTCAGACAGGAAGCACTTGCCACATTCCTGACACTGATAGGGTTTCTCGTGGTCCACTCTCTGGTGATACTTGAGCTCGCTGATGCCAGGAAAGGTCTCGTCACAGTACCTGCACCTGAAGCGGTGGTTGGGGCTGTACGGAAGCTGATGATCGCTCATCTGATGGTTCCTGAGCAGGTGGGCCATCTTGTAGGTCTTGCCACAGTGAGAACACTCATATTTGGTCAGCAGCTGCACACACTGGTGTCTGACACGTTCGTGCAAAGATCTGAACTGACATCCACACTTGGTGCAGATGTGGGCGGCATTTTTACACTTTCTCTTCCTGTGGCCGGACAGGTGAGCTTCAGTCCGGAAAGCTTTTCCACACTGAGAGCACTTGTAAGGCTTCACTGCTGTGTGAAACCGCTGGTGTTCCAGAAACTCAAAACGGTACTTAAAGCTCCGTCCACACAGCGGACAATTATGGGTGACCCTTCCCCCAGGGTACATGGCTTTAACAGACAACTTCCTGTAGGACAGAGTAACTGAAGAAGTCCGGTGACCTGGTACACTTTTGCTATGTTTACCTCCACTCAATAATTTAACTGTTTCCATGTCAGCACCTTCTTCATGCCGCTGTTGATGCTTGGCTAAAGACTTGGAGGAGATGAAGCGCTTTCCACACTGTTTGCAGTGAAAAGGCTTATCATGATCTACCTGCTGATGATATTTCAGGTCACCGATGCCTGAAAAGCCAGCGCCACAGTGGCTGCACTTGAAAAGTCGGCTTTGGACATGAGTTAGGAGGTGTTCTTTCAGGCCGCTGGACTTTGAAAAGCTCTTTCCGCATTGCACACAGTCGTGGTTACGCCTTCGTTTCGGGCAGTGATGTCGGAACTTTTCCAGTGAAGTTGGAAAGCTGTTTCCGCATTTAATGCAAAGATATGCAGCATTTTTACACTTCCGCAGCCTGTGACCTGCCAGCAGAGTGGCTGTTCTGAACGCCCTCCCACACTCAGAGCAGTTGTATGGCTGGTGGCCGCTGTGGAGTCTCTGGTGTTCAATGAGGACGGAGTGATGCTTGAAACATTTGTCACAGTCTGCGCATTTATGGATTCCTGACTGATGCCTCCTGCGAGGAGATGAAGGACCATCAGTCCTTTTAGGCGATTCAGGAAAGTCGGTGGAAGTGGAAGGGTTTGTGGAAAGTTCTTCGTCGAACATGACGATCTGCGGGACATCAGTGTTTTCATCATCACAAGCACTTGGGTGGGAAGCAATGGCCACTTCCAGAGATGGAGGGAGAGACAAAGATGGAATCAGAAGATCTTCCGACTGAAAAGAAGCTGCTGGAAAAAAATGAATAAGAAACATTTATTTATCCCATATACTGACATAAAACATACCACTTCATATGTAGAAAACACAGAGACTTACCAACAGTGGTCTTTGCCAACTTTCCATGGCACTGTTTGCTCTGGAGTAGAAATTTAAGGTCATCTCCATTTGAAACACACTGCATGTACTCCTCTATGACAGCAGGGGCAGCACTGATCGAAGTCGCAGTCTAGAAATAGAAATTGAAGTTGATAGTCCATTTCTCCTTTGCTTTGTCTACTTCTAAAGACAATCTCTTACCTGTTTGAAATCTGGTATTGGCAGAAGCTCCTCCAGTCTCGTGAAGAACTCACAAACAAGAGTCTCTAATGCTGTGTCAAAGTCTGGGCCGTATTCGACAGGAAACACATTCTGGTGCAAAGGAACGGGAGATCACATCTCCATATTAATATACAGACAATACCGACAGTACTTTGCACGTGGTAATACCACTTGAACTTTACATTTGTGACATAGCCAAACATTTATACATACGTCACGGAGATATAGTTTAATAGACTGACACAAAATAGCTCATAATTGTGAAGTGAAAGAAAAAAAAAAGAAACTAAATTAAAATCTGAAAAGTGAGGCATTCATATGTATCTGGCCCCTGTAAGGTAATGCTTTGGAGAAACCTTAACAAGGTTAAAGCTCAATTAATCTGGATGGAACGTAACTCTGGACATCAGTTTTTAAGTCTTCCCACAGATTCTCAGTTGGATTTAGATCAGGACTTTGACTGGGCCACTCTAACACTTATGTTTTAGTTAAAACCGTTCCATTGCAGCGCTTGCTATATGTTCAGTGTTGTTGTTCTGCTGGAAGATAAACCTCCAACCCAGTCTAAAGAGGTTTTCTTCCAGCATTACCCAGTATTTAGGTAATTCATCTCTCCATCAACACTTCCTGTCCCTGCTGAAGAAAGCATGCCCATAACATTCAAATTCAATTCAAGTCAAAAATACTTTATTAATCCCAAAAGGAAATTAAATGTTGTAGCCGTTGTAGATGCTGATGGCTGTGGGCAGGAAGGATCTCCTGTAGCGCTCTGTCTTACAGCAGATCTGAAGAAGCCTCTGACTGAAGACACTGTTGTTGGTTGACAGTCTCATGAAGAGGATATCTCAGGGTTCTCCATAATGTTTTTCATTTTATGACAAATCCTTCTTTGCACTAAGATCATCAAAGGTTCCAGAAGAGCTCCCAGCACAGAGCCGGCCTTCTTTATCAGCTTGTTTGGAGCTTTTTTAAGTCCCTGGCTCTGATGCTGCTACCCCAACAGATGATGGCAGAAGAGATCACGCTCTCCACAACAGACTTATAGATGATACCTAGGATGCTGCCACCAGCATGTTTAACTGGGGGAGGAGGGCTATGTATCAAAGTACATCTAAAAATGGATGCTGCTCTTTTTTGGATTTTTATTACAAAACAAAAAGGATATCTCTCTAATATATGTTTTCATGAGACAACACTGAATATGTGACAATTTGATACACTGTAAACTAGTCAGTGTACAGCCTGTATACCTGTATATTTGTTGTCCTCTTACAATAATTCAATACAGCCCGGTGTCAAGTGACTTGCTAGTGTTAAAGGATCTCAGATGTAAATGGGGAGCTGATGTGCCAAGTATCGCTCTCACACTACATCATCCTGGTCACTGGAAGTTAAAGACGGTTCCTCATAGCAAAGAACTCTCTGAGGACCTGAAGAAAAAGAATTGTTACTCTACATAAAGATGGCCGGAGCTATAAGAGGATTGCCAACACCCTGAAACTGAGCTGCAGCACGGAGGCCAGGACCATACCATCTGTGGGGAGCTACAGTTCATTTAGGGAACCATGAAGCATGTATGTACTCCAATATACTGAAGGAAACTGGGCGGCAGGGCCGTATTCCAACATGATAACAACCACAAACACCTCCAAGATGACCACTGCCTTGCTAAAGAAGCTGAGGGTAAAGGTGCTGTACTGAACAAGCATGTCTCCATGTCTAGCATGTGCTAGACTTTTTCTTTGTCTGTCATTTTGACTGACGGGGTATTGAGTGATGACTTTATCATTTACTTTCTTGGATGAATGAAAATAAATTTACATTTAAACTTACCAGGGTATAAATAATTTCTTAAGGGAATATATAAACATTGGTTTTAATATTACAAAATGTGAAAATGTCCAGTGGGTATTAATACATGTGTAAACTAGCAATAATTATATTGATTTCAAGTCTTACGAGAACCAATCTAGTGCAACACAGAAATCATGTTATTTTCACCTTGAGAAAATGTTCCCTGCCATCAGTGTCTTCAATAAGGCCTTGGACAAGCTTCATGAAGTTAGCTTCTGGGGCTTCGATTACAGGATCATTTGTCTGGATAGCAAAACAAATCATCAGTCACATGATGGTTCAGCTGGGGATGCAAGGTATATCGGCATTTACGGCTTTTCATGTACTTATCGGTATCGGACTCATAAGTAAAACTAGGCTGATACGTTTATTTCCGTCTTCTTGCTGTTTGTGTATGTGTTTTGTGAGCGGGAATGGGGTCGGCCATGTAGTGTTTGTTTTGTCATGTGACAGGGATAGTGACGCAGTGCAGGTATGTGGGGGTTTAACTGAAGGAGTAGTGTGGTCATTTTTCACGATGTGGAAAGGGTAGGGAAATATATATATAATATAAGCAATATCTGTAAATATTGGTTATCGACCATAACAGCAATATAAATATCAGCCCAAATGTCTATATTGGTGCATTCCTATTAAAAACAACAGTTCGATCATGCCTAAATATTCTATTGTTATTCTGTAAGAAAATGTTCAATCATGTTCATAATAATAAAAAAAAACTAATATTGAAACAATTTCTGCATGTCTGAAATACCAAAAGGAAACTCTTGTACCTAAAAGCTAGATACAAGTTACCATTTTTGCAAAACTAACAGAAAAGTCAACTTATAACTAGAAATGTGTAGGGATCCCTCACCTCTTCCATGCAAGAAGATCGGATTCGGTTAAGATGAGTCTCTACTGCCTTGAGATCTTCAGGGTGTTCAGAACGCAGCAGCTCAAGAGTTGTCTAAAGCAGATGCAGTTTATGAGAAGACTGCTGTCGTTCTCTTCAATATATACTGTAAGATCCTAACATTTAGCTTACCCTTGCTCTGAGGCCCAGCGACAAGAGTCTCCCCTCTCGTTTACTCATGAGTTCGGGTACCGCATCAGTAACCATGGAAACAAATTCCTCCAGTTTGCCATAGTGCTTTATGTTTCGCTGCCGGACAACTTCCCACATCACTGCTGACATCAGACGAAGAGGTGGGACCAGGAGTGCCAGCGAGGACAGGGGTACGCTGACTTCTTAAAGCAGAAAAATAAGATTCATTCAAATAAACTTAAAAACAGATTTAGAACTTTGCAACCTCTAAAGACCCATAAGTCACCAAGTAGCATGCTTTAATAAAGAAAAGGGTTAAGGTGTCTGCTGGAAAACTCACTGAATGCCACACAAGTAGCTGCTTTTAGTAAAACTTTAAAAGTTGAATCTTTGGAGGAAGTCAGCCGGTCACATGTGCTGGCTGAAGGTTGGAGTTGTTTGTTTACATAAGTAGAACATGTTATCTTTAAATCAACATTTTGCTGTTTTTTTTAACCACTCAGCCCATGTTAACTTAACTCCTTAAGAAAAGTGACTTTATTGTGAGTAGGTTTCCGTTCAGTTTCAAACCTCACATTGAATTTTATGCAAATCTTCAAAGCCAATACACAATCTTCAGTTTTGCATTGATAAAAGTGCACGCATTAATTTCAGGCTACTTATGTTTTATAATTACATATCCGTTTTCCAGCTGCTTCAAATGCGATTAGCAAAACGCTAATGTTTCATTTATCGTTTGTCAACCTACACTGAAAGTAACATCGCGTTTTAAATTGTCGTTGAAATACTAAAAGTTATGCGGAGTTTTATACATGTTAAAAACATTCCTGTCTGTTTTGCGGCGTGTTGGTTTACGCCAAGAATGACGCATCAGCTAACGCTAACATGTTAGCCCAAAGGCCGCCAGCGCTTATAACAAAACCGGGTCATAGCAGAGCAAAACAATTTCTGTTCCAGGGATTAGTCGAGGCCTGCTAAACCTCGCCTCAACCTGCGCTTTAGCTAACTCGGCTATACACAACGGAGACAAAAGCAGATCATTTTGCTAAGTTACAACTGTTAATACATACCCATCTCATTCATTTTGTATTTATTTCCTTACGCCAAAGAGAAAAATCATTACAACAGATTATTTGACATAGTTGCGGTTAGCGTGCTAGCTACCCGAATACGCAGCGTCAGGCGCCAACTTCTTCCTGAAACACGCAGTTCATCACAGAGAGCGTTGGCTGGCGAAGTGACGTTCGTTTTGCTTCACGGGGCAGTCCGGATGGGACCACTGCTATTCATTCAACAGTCAAAATGACAAACACAGCCTTGCGAGATAACCGAAAGCGTACACCGAGCGACACAAAGACATTTTATTCATGAATGTTAAATGCATGGAATTAATTTAAATTATCAAATAAAAATAATTTTTTTATTGAAATATGTAAATAGTATTTTCAGGTATTTTGTAGAAAAAAAAACTACAGTACAGTTTTTATGATAGAATATTATTTTCAAATTTTTTTTGTTGGGCTATTAATAGTCCAAGGATATTGCTGTAATTTATTCAGTATTCAGTTTTAAACACAATAATATTGGTATATAACATTATTTTCAGTAATGTAAGCAGCCAGTTAGTAAGATCCAAATTACTTAGTAATCAAATACAAATTTGATATAGTTTGTCACCTACAGAATAATATGTCAGGTTTGGGTTCTATTTACCTTTTTCATATTGTGTTAAAATGTAATTAAAAAAACAAATGCCTCTAGGGATATCACATAAGGCAGTGTTTTGTCAACCCTGGTCCTCAAGGCACACTGCCCTGCATGTTTTAGATGTTCCCCTGCTTTAACAAACCTCCTTCAGATGATTGTAGTTCAGCAAATGCCTTTTGATCAGCCATCAATTGAAATCAGGTGTGCTGAAGCAGAGAAACACCAGGACACGCACACGGAAAACGATCTCGATTTTGAAATCAAACCGGAAGAAGACTGTTGCCTTGGCGACATTATCGGCACGCTTCTTTGCCAGAAAAGAAAGGATTAGCAGGAGAGATTATTTACTTTTGGAAGTGGCGGCAAAAGGCATAAACTGGTATGTGAATGGTTCAGAATGGATACACAGGAGGACAATATGGACTTTGATGATTGGACGCCAGTAAGTAGAGGGAGAGAGGGGGAAAGAGGTAAAGCAGAAGATGAAAAGTGTTAGACAGCCAAAGGAGTAAAAGAGAGCGGAAAGAAAACGTTTGAAGGAGAGAGAGTAGTTAGGGAAAAAATTTGGAAGGGAAGAATGTAAAAAAAATATTAAAAGATAAAAAATGAAGAAGAAAAAGAGAACCTGAGTCCTATTTCATTATCCACAGAAATAAAAAAAAAGATAGGAGATGTTGAAATGGGTTGAAGTATTGAGAATGGAAAATATATGTTGTGTAAAACCGAAGAAAAAGAAGAAAGGCTTTACAAGTAAAAAACATTTGCAAGAAAACGGTGATAGAGAGGAAGATTATAGGAGAAGATAAAATCATTGGGGGTAATTTATGGCATTCCTCTGGAGGAAGATATAGAAAAATAAAAAAAAACATTTGGTGCAAAGGTAAAAAATCTCAAAAGACTGACAAAAAAATGAAACGGAGAAAGAGTAGGAAGCCTGTCATTTTTAATGACTTGGGGAAACAGTGTCCCAAAAATGTCAAAAAAGGATATCTGAGTTTTCCTGTGAGGCCTTTCATTCCCCCCCCACTAAGATTTTACAAATATCAGAGATATGGACACATAGCAGCTGTCTGCAAAGGTAAACAAAGATGTCCAAAGTGTGGAAAAACCCATCGAATTGAAGATTGGGGGGAAAGGGTGCAGGAAAAATTTTGCAATTGGGGAGGGAACATAGAGTTACATTTGGGGGGATGCGAGGAAAGGGAAGAAAGCAAAAAAAATTCAACAAATTAAAATGACTAAAAACATAAGCTATGCTGAAGCAGTTAAAACTGTACAGAATGAAAGAACGAGGGATGACGGTCAAATTAGGATTCCAGCTTATCAACAGAGAAAAGTAGAATCAGAGGATAATGTCACGATGTCTGTGGAAAAACTGATATTATTTGTAGCATATGTCATAAATGACTGAACAAGCTAAACCAAAACAGAAAAGATTAAAAAATAGTCAGAGGAGCAGAAAAGTTTTAGGGTTTAAAAGAAGGGTCTTGGGAAAAAAATTTTTAAAAAAAAAGTTGGAAACAGGGGGGGAGGCAAGGAGGAAAACCCCCAAAAAGCTGATAGAAACCCCATGATAATATTACAGTGGAATGCAAGAACCCTAATCGCTAATGGACAGGAATTTAAAGGGTATATAGATGAAATTGACAAAAAAACGAAAATATATGTATACAGCAGACATGGTTAAAACCCAAAAAACAAAATTTTTGTATTTTAAAGGGTACAATAGTATCAGAAGGGATAGACGGGGAGGAAGTGGGGGGGAGTGTATATTTAAAAAAGAAGGAATACAATATCAGATATTAAGAAAAGGTAAAGAGTTAGAGTACACAGTAGTTGAAATTTACACAAAAAAAAAAAAAAGGAGATAAAAAAATTTTTTATAATCCAGTAAAATATTATCATTCGAGTTGATGGATGAATTAATGGAGTATTAAAAGGAAAAATAATCTGTATGTGGAGATTTTTAATGCTAACGCACATTATGGGGAAAATTAATGATAAAAAGGAAAGTTATTGAAGAAATAATGGAAAGAAAAATTTGGTATGTATAAATGATGGAAGAGGAACAAGAATGAATGTAAAAACAGGACAGAGTCGGTAATTGATTAAAAATAGTATCAAATTGTTAGCTAACAACTGTGAGTAGGACATTTAAAAGATACAACAGTAGGCAGTGATCATTACCCCATAAAAATCATAACAGGAATTTTAATAAATAACAGAATACAGGATTATATAACAGATGGAAATTTTTAATAAGGCCGTTTGGGAAAAAAAATGTAAATATTTAAAGTCAAAAGAAATTGGAAAAAAATAGATATGTCGATTGATATAAAATAGCTTAAATATAAATATCTGAAAAAAAATTTTTACAGGCTGCAGAAGAAGCAATAAAAAAAAGGGGGCGCCAAAACGATTAAAAAATTGTGCCATGGTGAACAAAAGAATGTAGTGAAGTAATTAAAATGAGAAATAAAGCCTTTTAAAAAGCATTTAAAAAGTAACCCAATTATCAGAATTTTAATTGCGTACAAAAGAAAGAAAGCAAAGGTAAAAAAGATCATAAGAATGCAAAAAGAGAATATTGGAGAAACTTTTGCAATTATGTAGGAGAGAAAAAAAAATTGACCAAAATTTGGGAAAAACAATTAAAGAATGAATGGTATTAGAAAAAGAATATGGATATCATATTAAAAATAGATAATACAATTATAAAAAGAAGATAAAGATAAAGCTGAAATATTAGCTAAAACATTTAAAAAAATTCATAGTTCAAGTAATATTTGTGAAGAGGGAAAGAAAAAGGTAGGGAAATCACAAAAAGGAAAAATAAAAACTTAATGCAAAATAAAGTAGATACAAATAAATTAATAAATGAGCCATTTACAAAAGGAGAGTTGAACTCTGTAACCCCGGAAAACAAAAAAAAATCACCTGGAAAAAACAAATTTTTTTACAATGATAGAACATCTAAATGACAAAGAAAAAAAAATATTAGAATTATACAATAAAGTCTGGGAAGAGGAAAAAGCTGCCCTGAGCTGGAAGGGGAAGCAATAAATTATTCCCAAAAAGCTAAACCAGGAAAAGATAACACAAAACCAGAAAATTATAGAGCCGATTGCATTAAAATCAAATATATGAAAAATAATGGAAAAAATGGTTAATAATAGATTAAAATTTTTTTAAATATTAAAGGGATATATCTAAAATGGGTATCGAAAGGGAGAAGCACAAATGACTCCGCATTATGTTTAGAATATGAAATTTGAAGAGCACAAATAAACAAAGAAAATGTAGTAGCGATTTTTTTTATATAGAAAAAGCTTTTGACATGATGGGGTTGAAGGATTATTAATTAAATAAAAAAAAAGGGTATTACTGGAAAAATGTATAAATGGATTAAAAATTTTTTATCAAATAGAGCAAACAATAAGAATGTCAAAAATTTTTAGGTAAAATAATAGAAAATGGGACTCCTCAGGGAAATTATTAGCCATTATGTTTTCTATAAAGATAAAAAGATTATTTAAAAAAAATTGGTTTAAAAAAGTTGGTTGCTCACTATTTGCAGATGATGGAGCTATATGGAAAAAGGGGGTAATATCAAACTTATTGAAAAAAAAATACAGGATGAGATTATTAGAATAGAACAATGGGCAAATCAATGGGGATTTAAATTTCAGTAGAAAAAAACAAAAGTAATGGTGTTTACACAGAAAAGGAAAAGAGAAAAATATAAAACTAAAAATTATACAATCAAGTTTAGAACCCAAAAAAAAAAAAAATTTTTTTGGTATATGGTTTGATGAAAAAAAAATTATATGGAAAGTACATATAGAAAAAATCATAGATAAATGCAAAAAAATAATGAAACATTATGAGATGTATGGCTGGTATTGATTGGGGAGCAGATCGAACATCATTAAAAAGAATTTATACAGGATTAATTAGATCAAATATTGATTATACCAGATAATAATAATACCAGAATTTAAAATAAAAGTAGGAAAAAGAATTACAGATGGATTATCAGTATACTCAGGAGAATTATTAGCCATATTGCTAGCAGTGCAGGGGTGGAGGATATAAAAAACCATTAAAAATGATAATTTGTTCAGACTTTAAAATTAATCATTCAGATGGTAGGCCAGACATTTTGTTAGGAAAAAAAACTACTTTATTCAGAATACAAAGGATGGTAATATTTGGGTTTTTATGGGTACCAGCACACGTGGAGTTGGGGGGGAATGAGATGGCGGACAGGATGGCAAAGAAGGAAAAAAAATAACATTAGCTTTATAATTAATTAGTAGGTCAGAGGCGAGAAAAAAAATCAAACAGAAAATAGGAAAAAGTGGGAAAAAAAGGAGGGATGAAGAAAGGAAAGGAAGATGATTTTTCAGAATAAACAAAAATAGTAGGAGAAGTAAGAACTGGAAGAAGGAGCAGAAAAGAGGGAAAAATTAATCACAAGATTAAGATTTGGACATACAGGACTTAATTTTACATTAGTTAAGATGAAAAAAAAGACAGGAAATGGATCATCGTGGAGAGGAGGAAACATAGAACATGTAATATTGAAGTGTCAGAAATATGAAACAAGAAAGAACAATTTTGAGGAGAGAATTTGTAGGCATTAAAAAAAATTTTATTTTGATAGATACTTTGCAAAAAGTTTAGGTAGCAAAAAATTTCAAATTATAGTTAGATTTTCAAAAAAAACTTAATTAATAAAAGAATTTGATTGTTGTAATAGTTAATAAGATTTAAAACCATGAAGAACCACACCCCATACCAGTCGGTGGCGGTAATGCACACCATAAAGTTATTTGCCAACCACCAATAAACACTAGAAGAAGAAGAAGAAGAGAAACACCCAAAACATGCAGGGCAGGGTGCCTTAAGGACCAGGGGTAAAAAACACTGACATAAGGCTTACAACAACTAACCAGTTCTTTTGAGTACCCTAATTTTGTATTTATATTTTTTCTTTTGTTTCCCTCCTTGTTTTCATATTTTAAATCATATTCCTTCTGCACAGGTCTTCACTGGTATTTTTTCTTTAGGACTGGTGTAACATGTTTGAGTTACATTTGACCAGTGCATAGATTTATGCAAAATTTGGCAACAAACAAACTCATGGGAGCAGTTTGTGAAGAGGACCATGGTAAACTAGAAGAAACCTGGGTGCTTCAGAATCTATGCTGAAATCTGGCAAAGATGTCTTGTCCACATCATGGTGTTCAGTGATGTAAACTGATCACCACGATCCTTCTGCCTCGTTAGGTCATTGACACAAATGCTTTCAAAGAAGAATTAGCAGTATTTTTTTTTCTGTGACCTTTTTAAAAGCTTTTGTGTTTCATTAAATATTGCAGTACAAATCCAAATTCATTACCTAACTGTGTTGTTACTGTCAGTGTACATTTGGAACAAGGGGAATCACAGACTCTGTCAGCCTTTTGTGCTGCTGTTGGAATGAAAAGGTTACACAGTTTAAAGACTTTTTGACGTATAAAAATCAGAAAAGTCTGGTATAGGCTTGGCTCTACAGGGTCCACATGTTTGTGGTCTCACGATCAATCCAGTTGTTCAGTGAAGGCCTCAGAGGTTAGTTAGAGAACATTTGTAAACATAGCATTATGAAGACCATGCAGCAGAGCAGTGGAGAAATTTAAAGCAGGAAGTCATAAAACAACATGGTAATTTTAGACAACCCACATGGATTGTTCAATCCGCCATCTGAAAATGGAAAGAGTAAAGCACAACTGCCAACCTACTAAGACATGGCCATACATGTAAACCGACAGGCCAGAAAAGAAGAGTATTAACCAGAGAAGCAGCCAAGAGGTAACTGTGGAGGAGCTACAGAGTTCCACAGATCATTAGGGAGAGTCTGTTGTCAGGACAACTAGTAGTTGTGCAATGCACAAATTTGGCCTTTTAAAAAGAGTATTATTGTTGAAGCAAAGCCAAAGAAATCCCATTTGCAGTTTACGACTCTTGTATGGAAGACAGCAATTATGTGGAAAAGGGTGCTCTGGTCAGATGAGACTAAACTAAACTGAGCTTTTTTGCCTACATGCAAAACACTCTGTGTGTCCAAAAACATACACAAAATATTACCCTGAGAATTAACACTGTGACACGTTAGCAGCAACTTTCCTAGCAAAAATGTTTTACGTACCTGTGCGGACATGCTGTGTAAGCATGTTTTAACACCTGAGTTCCTCCGTCTGGTCAGAATCTGGAAAATCCATCCAGCAATAAATGTTTGCACGTCTCCATAGGCAAATGAGAAGTGTAATTAAAAAAAGGCACAATGCCTGGTGAAATGGGTTATGTTTTAATGAAATAAAAATAATTACATAAGTAAAAAAAAAGGAATGATTAAAAACAGATAATTTATGTAAATATGCACAAATGAGTGCATACAATAAAAAATACAAAGGCAACTCTTTTGCCCTCTCTACAGACTTTTCACTAAATCGATTTTTACCTCCACAGCTTGTGACACAAACCGGATTCCCCAGAAGCCCAGGGGCTGATGTAACACTGACAGCCGTACCAGAATCTGGACAGAACCATGTGTCTTCTAAACCTCTAAAATGTACATTTAGGAGGAAGATATCGGTCTCCTAAAGCCTGCTTGCCTTTTTCGTGAGAATCTGAGGAATGGAGGGGAAACTGGGAGAGCCCAGTGAGAAGTTTGGATTATTATTTAACTGACAAGATTATAAGACTGGTAATCTGGAGTTGTCCAATGTGTTTAAAT